>CM053605.1:10441731-10455429 GCA_028646535.1 Procyon lotor | reverse complement strand
CCAGGACCCTGAGATCATGACCTGAGCCGAAGGCAGAAGCTTAACCCACTGAGCCACCCAGGCGCCCAAGACTCTTTAACTATAGAGAACAAATTGGGGGTTCCTGGAAGGGAAATGAGGCGGGGTGGGGGGGTTAAATGGGTGATGGGTATTAAGGAAGGCACTTCTGATGAGCACTGGGTGTTGTATGCAAGTGATGAATCACTAAATTCTACTCCTGAAACCAAAAATACACTACATTAATATTTAAGTAAAAACTTGAAACAGTAAAAAAAAAATTAAAATTAAAAAAATGTAGTTTGGGGGCGCCTGGGTGGCTCAGTGGGTTAAAGTCTCTGCCTTCGGCTCAGGTCATGATCTTAGGGTCCTGGGATCAAGCCTCACATCAGTCTCTCTGCTTGGCGGGGAGCCTGGTTCCCACCACCACCATCCCCCCCCCCCCCCCCCCCCCCCCCCCCCCCCCCCCCCCCCCCCCCCCGCCTCTCTGCCTACTTGTGATCTCCTGTTAAATAAATACAATCTTAAAAAAAAAAATGTAGTTTGATATCTTGCAGGCTGATCCTTAACCTATTTTGCTTTGAAGTTTCAATGAGTTGAGGTTTTTCTTTTCCTTTTGCTTTATGCTTTCTATCCAACCCATATACACAATTTAATTATAATGTTTTTCAGAACTTTTGCAAACGATGATTATTATAAGATTAAATCTGATTCTGATACTGTGTGCCTTCACTAGCCCGAGTGTACTAGAAACCTCCATTTCTTTTTTATTTTTATAAAGATTTTATTTATTTATTCGACAGAGAAGGAGAGACACAGCAAGAGAGGAAACACAAGCAGGGCAAGTGGGAGAGGGAGAAGCAGGCTTCCCACTGAGCAGGGAGCCCGACATGGGACTTGATCCCACGACCCTGGGATCCTGACCTGAGCTGAAGGCAGATGCTTAACGACTGAGCCACCCAGGCGCCCCCAGAAACCTCCATTTCTAACGCTGACCGATCAAGTACAGAATCAGATTTGTTAAAGGAGAATTAGTACTGTACTAAGTAAAGGTTAGAGAGAAAGAATGTCAAACTTCTAACTTCCAGAAAAATAAAAATACAGACTCGATTACAGACACTAGAAAAACTGCATAGCTCTCCAGCAGACATGCTTGCCAAGTTAAAAAGAAACCCGACAGGTTCCAAATGACCACATGCTTTCATTACTAAATGTGCCAAACCCAAATAACCCCTCCTGGGAATCACTCCAGTAAAGTAAAATGCATGCCTTGTAAAATTCACAATCACATTTCAGTTTTTGATATAAACAAAGGATTATTTTATATCATTTTGCCTATATCATGTGGCTGATAGTTTTTATAGCATATTATATCATTTATCTGTGTTTTACATATTATATCATTTAGCTGTGTTTCATTTTTGCTGCTTATCATTTTATATCATTTTTTTCTTCTTTTTTAGGGGGGAATCTAGAGGGGCGGGGGGGAGAGAGAGAGAGAGAGAGAACCCCAAGCAGACTCCACGCCCAGCAGGAAACCTGACATGGGGCTTGATCTCATGACCCTGAGATCATGACCTGAGCCAAAATCAAGAGTCAGATGCTTAACCAACTGAGCCACCCAGGTGCCCCCATTTTATTATCATCTTAGATTCTCCCTTTTACTTATCTTTGAAAGTTGACTTTATGCTTCCAGTATTTAGAATATGTGTATATTCTTTTATACACGTGTGGTTGAGATTGTAAATGTTCCTTCTCGGGGCCCCACTAATTTCAGATAGGGTTCATGTTTATTTTTTACAATATTTGAAGGAAAAAGTAATTGTATAAACATTGCAAGGTTCGCTCTGGCATCATTTCAGATGGTTTGTCTTTACATTTGTTTTTTCCAAATTTTCTGTAATAATTATGTACTACTCAGAGTTTTATAAAAATTTAAGTGAAGATTGCTAGGGAACTATAGAACATGGTAGCTACCGTGACACAGGAAGGCAAGAACTGGGTTTTCTGGGATGCTGGGCATATGGAGGCAGGGCTGTTACTCAGGGGCACCACAGGGGCCCTGACTCTGCCACTCACCCCAATCCTGCTCCCAACACACCCCGCCCAAGAACATAAGGCTTTGCTGATGTGAGCTTTAGGTCAAGAAATAGCCCAGAACTGGTCAGCATCCCCTTCATCAAAAGTGAAAAAATAGTTAACATAAATTCTTCTCAAAGGGCAAGTGAGACCCAAAACACAGGGAGGTAACAGCTAGAAGTGAGCCTCCAGCGTCTGGAGAGCGCCATCTTGCTCTGACTGCGTCACTGGCAGCTTCAAGCCAATCCTGTCCCTGAGGCCCCAGGGAGCCAGGCTGGGAAGTGCTGCTTCTGCTCCTCCCTGTGCAACCCCCTCCCTCTGGATACATTTTAAATTCAAGGCTATTACTGAGAATTCTTTTTTAAGATTTTATTTATTTATCTGACAGAGAGAGTACAAGCAGGGGGAGTGGCAGGCAGAGGGAGAGGAAGAAGCAGACTCCTTGTTGAGCGGAGAGCCCACCGTGGGGCTCGATTCCAGGCTGGGATCATGACCCGGGCCGAAGGCAGATGCTTAACTGACTGAGACACCCAGGCACCCCTATCACAGAATTTAATCTAATGTTACATGGAAGGGGGTTTTGTTTCTCCTTTGGTTATTCCCTAGGCCACCAGAAACACAACAGGAGAAAGGACTCTTTTCAAGCACATTTACATGAGAGAGGAGCATGATGTATAACTTCTACTGTTAAACAGCTCATCTTTTTCATTAAGGCAGACCTAAAAAGACCCCTAGATTTTAATACTCTCATAGTAAATCAACTAGGATGCACTAGACTAATATTAGCACTAGAAAACAATGCAACTAAATTTCCTTAGAATACTCAGTATTTTCCTTTCAGTGAATTTTACCAGGCTGGTGAAGTTTTAAGAGACGTGATGAGACAGGTCATTAACAATGACTTCATCCATTGCTCCCTTACCATCTGTTCTTAATAAAGCAGCCAGACTGAACAGAGGACCGGTCACTCCCCTGCTCAAAATGTTCTCCCCAAGAAAAACCCAAATCTTTACCATGACCTACATGGCCCTACTCAATGTGCCCCTCCTTACCTCTGACATCACCACTCTTCCCCTTACTCACCCTATCCTAGCCACACTGGCACACTCTACCTCAGGGCCTTTGCACCAGCTGAGTGGTGCATGAGTCACTCCCTCATTTCATCAAGTCTGTTAAAAAAATCCACTTCTCAGTAAGACCAACCATGACCATTCTATATATGATGTGCTACCACCACTGGTCTGCTTTTGTGACTTAACATTTGACTTTTTTTTTTTTAAGGTTTTATTTATTTATTTATTTATTTGAGAGAGCACGAGTGGGGTGAGGAGCAGGGGGAGAAGTGGACCCCCTGCTGAGCAGGGAACCCAACGTGGGGCTCAATCCTGTGACTCCAGGATCATGACCTGAGCCAGAGGAAGATGCTTAACTGACTGAGCCATCCAGGCACCCCACCTTATTATTTTATTATCATTATTATTCCACAGTATACAATATATGGTCCATGAGGTAATCATGAAGTCTTTTGTGTATTGATGTATCCCAAGCTTCTAAAACAGTGTCTGGCACATAGTAGGCCCTCAATAAATGCTTTATGAATAAATGAATGATGATGGCAGATCTGCTCTTGTAGGAAGACAATGAAGCATTAAATTACTCAACAGTAGTTCCATAATACAAAAAAGAATATACAAAAAAGAATACAAAAAAGAAAAGCTAATGTGTAAAATGTAATTATTTAGTTAACTCACAATAGAGCTGTGAGAATTTAGAAGATTAATGTTTAGAATAATATTGATGGGTTTTGAGTTATGTCTAAATCAACCACTGTTTCACCGCTTAATGGGAGAATTTTGCCTGTGGGAGAGAAGATAAATTAATTTCTTCTGGGCAATGTTGATATACTATCAGCATGCAAGTATATTCGGTGCCAATCTTTGGTGGATAAATCTAGGGCAACTGATGAAAAAGCAACGTGAGGACACTATGAATTTTTTTTCCTATAAACTTTAGAGTAAAAGAAAAAGGAATAATCCATCACCTACAGTCAAAGAATATCTTCCTTAGCCTATTTACTGGTAAGACTAACAATCATGAAGTAATTGCCACAGGGATGTGACGTGTAGTTGATTAACATTTAACTTTTTAACTGGATTCAAATATGTGTTCTTCCAGCACATTCGATATTGTCCGTCCCAGAAAATGAGATAACCAATTATCAGAAAAAAGTTACAGCCGAAGGAAGAATCTTGGCAACACAAGAGTAAACCAGGCTTGTGTCTAGATGTACCTAGACTACATGAATTACCCCGGTACAGCAAGTAGAAAGCAAGCCTCTAAGGACATGCGAAACTAGGTAAGTAGGAAATAAAAGAATTTTCTTAAAACCATTCATTAGAGGTAGCCATTTCACTTTTCTGTTCTCCTGGGACAACCTTCTTTTTTTTTTTTTTTTTTTAAGATTTTATTTATTTGACAGCGAGAAACACAGCGAGAGAGGGAACACACACACAGAGGGAATGGTAGCGGGAGAAGCAGGCTTCCTGCCAAGCAAGGAGCCCGATGCGGGGCTCAGTCCAAGGACTCTGGGATCATGACCTGAGCCGAAGGCAGACGCGTAACGACTGAGCCACCCAGGCGCCCCCTGGGACAACCTTCTTTTAATTCCAAGCCAGTATTTCCAGAATGGGGATCCACACCCCTGTCAACATCCATCCCTTCATGTTCTCATGCTTTTCCAGGAACTGTTCGAATGGCAGAGGAGTGGGAGTGCCCACCAGCTGACTCCAGAGGGAGGTGATAACAGATTCCATCAGCACTAGCATCAAGGGAGCTTAGTGATGGTTATCTTTTGTTATAGAACCGAGAATGACCTAACAGAACACCATCTAACATCAAGATGCTCTGACATCTTTGAGCATGTGTCTTTTCAAGTCTAGGCTCTTTACGGAGCCTACTGGGTTTCCTCCATTTTCTCCAAAAGCAATCTTTGAGGACTTTTTTGATTGAGAAATGAGAAAAGACCTAGATGGACCAAGAGCCAAGAGCAAGACGTTTTAAAATCTGTATATTCACTAAAAATCCCAATGTATGACCAGAAAGCTCACAAAATGCTAAAGCTGAATAGTCTATTGGATACAATCTAATAGAAACTCCGTTCCAGAAGGGAAGGCACTGCCCACATTTGTATCAGTAGTAAGCAGTTGAGTCAGGATGATTGCCTGGGGATCCTGACCTCAAATACTGTTGTCATGTGTTTGTGTGTATGTGTGTGCATGCACACACACGCATGTGTGTTTTATTTTAAATTCCAGGTTACAGCTGTCTTTTGACCAAAGCAAAATGCTGCTGGGCTGGTAAAAATTTAGACTTAGTGTCTTAATACACGACAGAGGGGAAATAAATGAAACCTGACCCCCTTCTTTCTTGTGTAGTTTTTGAAATACACTACTATTAAGTTTGCAGCTGGCTCACAGAAGCATTATTTCCTTTCTTGAAATAACATATGAAGTAATGTCTATTTACGTAAATGCAAAGATCTGCTGTTCCACTTACCAAAGAAATACCATGCAGAAAAGGCTCGATAAATACCATGTGATGGATAGAAAACTCCCAATAAATTAGACAGCTATTATTTTTAACAGGCCATTAAGGATTCCTCTCTTACTGATCCATTCACTGCAATATTCTCTTAAAAAGTACCTGATTGTTTATTATGGATTAAATTTTGGCTCCATTTTTAAGGATTTAAGATTTTTTATTGTAATAAAATACACATAACATAAAATCTGCCATTTTAACCATTTGCAACGTATAGTTCAGTGGCATTAAATACATTCATGATGTTATGCAATCATCACCACCATCTACCTCCAGAACTTTTTCATTTCCCCAAACTGAAACTCTGTCCCTCCAACTGAACTGAACAATAGCTTCCCACTCCCTCCTCCCCCCAGCCACTGGCAACTACCATTCTATTTTCTGTCTCTGTAATTTCATACTCTAGACATGTCATATAAGTGAAATTACACAGTCTTTGTCCTTTTGTGACTGGCTTATTTTACATAGCATAATGCCTTCAAGGTCCATCCATGTTGTAGCCTGTGTCAGAATTTCCTTCCTCTGCAAGTCTCAGTAATATTCCATTGTATGTATATATTGCACATTTTATCCATTCATCCATCAGTGGACATTTGGGTCGCTTCCATTTTTAGGTGAATCACGCTGTTATAAACATGAATGCACAAATGTTTCTTTTTTAAAAGATTTATTTATTTGAGAGAGAGAAAGAGAGAGCACATGCAGGGGGAGGGGCAGAGGGAGAAGGAGAAGCAGGCTCCCCACTAAGCAGGGAACCTGATGCAGGACTCATCCCAGGACCCTGAGATCATGACCTGAGCAGAAGGCAGATGCTTAACTGACTGAGCCACCAGGTGTCCCCACAATCTTTTCAGGTCCCTGCTTTCAATTCTTTTGAGTACTTTTGAGTACAGCAGTGAAATTGCTGAATCATATGGTTATTCTGTTTAAGGATATTTTTTTAAGGAACCACCATACCATTTTCCATAGCAGCTGCACCATTTTTTATTCCCACCAGCAGTGCCTAGGAATTCCAATTTCTCCACATCTTTGCCAACACTTGTTATTTTCCAGGTTTTTTAAATAATAGCCATTCTAATGTCTATTAAGTGCTATCTCATATCATCCCGAATTACATTTCCCTAACGAGTCGTGACGCTGAGCTTCATGTGCATGTTGGTTATTTTGGTATCTTCTTTGGAGAAATGTCTATTCAAGGCCTTTGTCCATTTTTTCATTGAGTTGGTTTTGGCTCCATTTTTAACAATTCCATCTATATACAACTGTAGATGCTGGGGGCATTCTGGTTTGAAGGTTATTTGGAACATGGGAGTTGTGCTTATGTTTGGGGGCCTCTTAGACGTAAGCTATAGAAATTAGAATACGTGATTTGGTCGTTTGATTATTTTTTAAGATTTTATTTATTTGAGAGAGAGAGAGCATGCATAAGACGGGGGAGGAGCAGAGAAAGAGGAAGAAGTAGACTCCCGGTTGAGCAAGAAGCCTGACTCGGGGCTCGATCCCAGGACCCTGCGATCATGACCTGAGCTGAAGGCGGACACTTAACCAAACGAGCCACCTAGTTGTCCCAATGATTTGGTGTTTTTAGGTGCCCTGTGAGCAGTTTAAGGTTTGCTTATTCTCTACTTATTTACTATTGAGTCAGTGAAATAATAGCCTTAGGAAAAACAACACAGCCTAGAGGCATCAACTGTGGTTACAATCCCGGATTTTACCAAGAACCAGATCCATGTGATTCGGCGACCTGACTGGCATCTCTGGGGTGCTGGATCCGAAGTGATTTCCACGGTTCCTTTCACCCCCAACCGTCTGACACTAGATATTTATCACATGAGGCAACAATAACCACAGATTCTTTCAAAAGGTGGGATGCAGAGTGCTTCTCGGACAGGCAGTCATAAAGCACTTTTTCATATCTCTCAGAACCCAATTCCTAATATTCTAGGAAAACACAGTTTTTCTGACCAAAGTCTCTCCCTCCCCAAGATATGAGAGCCATTGCTTACCTGGAATGAGGCAAATGAGATAAAACGTGGTTCTCTTCTACCCTTTGCCCTTAGAGAAGTAGTTTTCAAGTTTTAGGCTTTTTGTTTTTTGGTTTTTTTTAAAACGGAAGTCTGTATCCAAATAAAAGAAAATGACAAAGAGTAAAAAATGAAAACTGAGCAGCTCCGGTTAGAGATGCTGGGGGGCTTCGGGGATCTCCATGGAGCCTTGCTTGAACACCACTGTTTAATTGTTCAAAGAGTGGAGGGAGGGGGAAGGGCAAAACCAGGATTGTGCCATAAAGTCACAAAAACAAGTAAACTGGAATCAAAACTGGTCATAATAAAGCCAATGACAAAATAGCCTTTTCTTCCACTATTACCTCATATATGCCATTCCGACCTCCTAATAAAGCCAGACAAGTCATCCTCAGAAGCAGAGGCACCCCTCTGAGTGCAAGGGGTGAGAAGGAAGGGGCCAGCCTCACTTCCACAAAGGATCTCAAACTTAGAATTGTGCATTTATTCAGGAGGTCACAGGGAAGCCCCAGGGAGGCCAAAAGACAGAGAGGTTCTTCATACGGGACATAAACTTGTGCCCATTTCCAGTCCAAGCTCCTGGCCGACACAGTGAATCAACGTGTTTTATAAATCCCTAAAACATTTTGCAAAAGGGAAAATGAAAGTGCACGATATTTTATGTACGTTACACGCATTCACTTGTTAAGCATAAGGCTTGAAAAAGTCCCACAGTATTTATAGCCTGGCTTAGCCACTTCGTTTTTTTCACATGCCATTGGCTGCAGAATATGGAAGTGGCTTGGGTTTCATACCTTTGCCCCTGATCCCCTGTGACTCTTACTAGGAGGAAGAATATGCCAAGTAAGTTTGAGCAAAATCATAAGAAGAGGCTACAGTGGGCATAGCTGGGATCATTGGATATCTCACACTCCGCTCTCTTAACAATGGAAATGGCTATTCTCTGGCTTTTGTTCTTTGTTCTGCTCTGTCTGGTTCAGAGCCTATAACCTAGGAACAGAGACCACACCCACTGAGTTTAATAAAGAGGCAAAAATGACAAACGGTTGGTCTTTCTGCTTCTCAGACATCACCAAATTCTGAAACCAGAAGTACTTGAAAAGTAACATGTAAACCATCCCTGGTCACCACTCCAGAGGCATGTGGCCAGGACTGGTTTTCCAAAAACCCTAACAAATTTCAGGAACAAAATTTTCACTGATCATGGGAACATTCACCATTTGCCACACAGCCTCATGATTCAAATATAGAAACTCTTACTTGTACTTCAATCAAAACGAGGCTTGCATATTAAACTAAAAAATACAGCAAGAATTCTAAGACTGCACAAGAGATTTCAGGCTGACAGTAATAACAAAGACCCAACTTTATTTTAAATGAACATGATTTAATTTTTGACTTGGACTTTCAATTCATTTTACCAACAGGGCTTGATAGAGTTAGTAAAACAATTATCATTGTTTCTGTAAATGTTCTGTAAACCACACTGGAAAACGTTTGAGGATCTTTTGCTATACAACTAAGGACAGTCTTTGATGCTCCTTGCATGCTAAATTTTAGTCGTGGGCTTGTGTAGGATACATATTCTTTGGGAGGAAGAGTCTGGAGGAGGTAAGTCTGGGAGAAACTCTTCAGGGTTGATTTTGGATTCAATCCAGAGAAAGCAGAGAGACTGGGTTAATTAATTTCAGAAAGATCCAAGTAACAATTCTTTAGGTTCTGATATAACCATCAGGTAACAATCATTTTCCTTAAAGGTTTATGAACCAACTTCAGACCTCGGTACTGACTAACCTAAAATACTGAATGATGCACAGATTTGTAAAACCAGCTTAACACGTGGACCTTGTCAGAAAAACTAAAGCAATGGGTCCGAGCTTCCTAAGAAACCTAAAAAAAAAAAAAAAAGGTTTTAATTCCACAGCAAAGAATTCAAGCACATAAAGCAACTCATGTGTACATGACTCTGCATTCCACAGAGCACCAAACTACCAGATGGAACTTGATCATCATAGGGTAACTGGCTAAATGAAGAATGTGATGTAACATAAGTGATGATACACCTCTATGACAGAGAGGGGATGATTATTCCTTTGATCTCCATACATTTGAAAACAACTACTTCAGTTGTTCACTTGTCAAAAACAAATCAAGAGATCACAGGGCCCCTGTCTGAGCAAAGTCAGGGCTCCAGGCCACGGACACGCCGCGTTGCTAAGAGAAGCAGGAAGTGTGAGTAGCCACAAGCCATCACAATCACGATAACCACCAGCAAGAAACAGATAGTGAACATTGATAAGAGGCTCTGGACAGATGTCCTGGAATACCCATGTCAGTGACAAAGCTCAAAGGCTAGTCAGTGGCAGAGAGGGATTCCAACACAGATTCGTCTGGCTCTAAAGCCTGAGGTCTTCCCACCATCCACACATCAATCCTTCTTACAATCAGAGGCAGTCTTCAAATGTGCACAGCATCCATGAGACCACTGGTTACAGCTCCCAAGCCCTCCTAGTCTGTGCTAACTGGATGCATAACACTACCGTCCACAACATTGTAGATTGTTCGCAGAAGACTACAGGTAATCCTCATAACCTGACAATTAAAATAAAATAGATCAGCCAGATTAGCTCTCTACAGGAAACACAGTCCAATCGATCATGGTGTGTTCATTCCAGGGCTGGAATGACAACCAGAGGGCTTCAGGATCTACTCAACAGTAGCTTGTCTAAAGGCAGCTGTGTTAGCAGCAGTGGTCTGCTCAGAGTCCTTGGAAAAAAAGAACAATTTGGAAAAATCTGTGAACACAGCTCCAGGGGAAAAGGTGCCCTGTCTGGCCTCTCTAACTTCTCGGGGACCCCTTCCTTCAGGAAGACTCCAGTCTATTCACCAGTAGGAACATAGTATTCCACATGACGATTATATTTATCAATAAAAACAACCCATTGCATGGTGGGCACGGTTTGGGGCACATTTACACATATTATACTGTTGAATCCACATACTTAGGTGATGTATATCATATGGAAGATAAAAAACGTTAAGTTGCTGACACTTAAAAAGACTCTCCTGGAGTTAAGAAATAGGTGGCAGGGCTAGGCCCTGCATTCAGGTAGGATTCTACACCTTTATAATAAATGCCCAAGGTTTAAAGAAAATTTAAAAGGGAAAGGGGTGTTGGTGGACTTCTTAAAAGTCTATGCAAAATTTTAGATTTATGAGCAATGGATCTAGGGAAGAGGTCCAGAAATTTTAGCAAATTTTCAAAAGGGTTCTTCCCCCAGGAAACTTTAAGAACCACCAGCATAGCATTTTATACATGCTACGTGCATTAAGGTGACTTTATTTGTCACAGATTGAAGCTTCAGTCACAGATATCCGGTTTAATGTTACCTTAATTGCCGTTAACGTCACTTCAGGGATCATTACTTGATAGTGAACCTGACCTCCTACTCCAATCTCATTATAGGATTCCTTTCTGGGCCCCTTCTACTTAGTTTGAGAGATGAAGGGTAGAAGGTGAAATAAACATGCATTGGCCAAAGAGCTACTCTCTCTACCTGGTGGCTCCAGATCCCACGAGCAAAAGTAGCACATGAAACACCAGACCACAGCCTGCACCAGCTTGGCCCACTGGGGTGTCCAGGTGGGGGGGTAATCACCGTCCACCATGTGTTGACAGGACTGAAGGTGGACTTAACATCTTCAATTTGAACACCTGTTTCTCTTTTATCAGACCTCCCAAACAGCATGAAGTTGGTTTTTTGTTTGTTTGTTTGGTTGTTTGTTTGTTTGTTTGTTCGTTTGTTTTTAAGGGAGAATACAACAGATATTTTGGGATCACTTTTGCTGGAAATAACCATTCCTTTACATCACCCAGTAGAGAAACTGGCATGTTAGAAAAGTACATTCTATTTTCTCACTTCTTTTCCTTGCACATTTTAAATCATTATTTTAAAATTTCACAAATCAAATCTAATTTTAGCACTGTGTAGCTACGGAAGAAACGATAAAGCCATTGGCACCCGTAAATGTGTGAGTTCACAGTTAAACTGATATTTCATCATAAATCTATCAATGATGTTATAAAACGATGCCACCTCAAGATGCATTGGTCAGTTCTATCTCAATGAAACTGAGGAGAAAAAAAGATGTTTTTGTAAAGAAAAGGAAGTCCTATTCTGTTCATGAATGCCTTATTTCAGTTTTAATAAAAAAGACCTTTACACCTTTTTTAGGTCGCTTTTGCTCAAGGTCTAAAGTTTTTAGCTCCCACAGTCAAGACTCTACTACAGAATATAATTCTAAATTGGAAATATATTATAGAAGCATTCATGTTGTAGATGTTTGCAAAAAATATAATGATTATTGAAAAGCTATTCTATTCTTTGAACTCTTACTGATAAAGTATAATTCTATTCATTGAGTATAAGAAGGAGCTCAGGAAAATGGGATTTAAGGCTGGTTTTATTAAAAAATCTTAATGTCACTGTGTTAGCAAGATTTAGTGTGGTCTTTAAAATCTCAGCATTTTGATCCTGAACCTGATTTAGGGGGGGCGGAGGCAGCACCAATGCAAATTTTATTGGGATAATGTTTGCTAAGCTCATTGCTCCAAAAATTGCTTTCTACCATGATTTAAAAGACACTTTGGATATTGACTTAACTCATAAATATGGATAAACATCACTTAATCAGACAAGCCCATTATTTCAAAGAAGGTCACTTTGAAAAACTTTTTTCTCAGAACAAAAGTTATTTCTCTCACAGACCTAGACAAGGCACCAAAGTTGCAGTCTTCACATCCAGTCCCTTATGTTTCAAAATGTTTTATTTTTAAGTAAGTGTGACGTTTGAATTTTAATAGGTATTGACATACAGACAGTAAATATTTTCTGCCTGAATATTGTTTTAAAATGATCATAGGTGGGATGCCTGGGTGGTTCAGTGGGTTAAGCCTCTGACTTCAGCTCAGGTCATGATCTCAGGGTCCTGGGATCGAGCCCCGCATTGGGCCCTCTGCTCAGCGTGGAGCCTGCTTCTCCCTCCACCTGCCGCTCCCCCTGCTTGTGCTCTCTCTCTCTCAATCTGACAAATAAAATCTTTAAAAAAATAAAATAAAATAATAAAATAAAATAAAATAAAATGATCATAGGCAAAGATAGGCTCAAGTTCTTCCAAGAAATGGGTGTAGTTCAACTTCCCTAATACAAAGAAGATGAACATAAAACTTTACATTTCATTTTAACACTTCAAATCGGTAACATCCGCCTGTGTGATACTACCCTCCACCGACCAAAAATACGACAGAGGGACAAGGATTTAGTTTGGGTGCTTGTCCCAAGCAGGGCCTGTAGCACTGCTCATAGTCCGCATCTAGGAGATGACGGTCCTGAACGGAGACAAAAAGGCCAGACAATCTTAGACCATCCGCCAGATGAATGACACGGAGAAAATCTCCTGTCTATCAACATCCTCCAGCATCCTCCACCGAAGTACTCCGCTTTTTCTTGTGCACTAGATACCTGGGCGTTGGTGTGTGTGTGTGTGTGTGTGTGTGTGTGTGTGTGTGTGTGTGTGTGTGTGTGTGTGTGCGCGTGTGTGTGTGTGTGTGTGTGTGCGCATGCACCCACGCCAAGGGGCTTGCCGGCCCTGAAGCACCTCCTGTGGGGACCGGGGACCACCTCACCCCTGGCCCCTACTCCCTGCGCATGTCTGAAATAGGTTCCTCCCCGAAGCAGGTCTGTTACATCCTTTCAGGACTCCTCTCCAAATGTCCACTTCCCTACGAACCCTAGCCCCTGCAGACCACAGCTTCATTTTCAACACTCTTTGAAGAAAGCCACAGTTTGGGGTAGCATACAAGCTGCTCTATTTATATGCCCCCACACACCCCCTCACCTCCCCCCCTCCCCCCCCACTCCTCACCGCGGGATCAGAAGCATTATCAGTTCTGTTTCCTTTACAGCTCCTGCCTCATCTCCAAGTCTGGGTTTAGACC
>CM053605.1:10344695-10441631 GCA_028646535.1 Procyon lotor | reverse complement strand
CCAAAACGGCACCTACTACCGTGCCTAGACTCTGTCAACAAACAGACGCGCCAGCAATGCAGTGACTCACTAACAGGTTATGTGCACTCCGTGTCTGCGGGGCCATCGTTCCTTCCCGCCAGCCGCGGACATGTGAGCTCCACCTGCGCGCTGCAGTGAGGACAAGCCCAACCCTCAAGAACAGCAAGTCAAGGACACACGGATCAACAACTGAGCATCAGGCAAGCCCTGCCTCTGAGTCTGACACACTCCGGAAAATAGTGTGTATTAGGTTTGGAGAGGCAGGGGATTTTCTTGTGGCTCATCACAGACTGCGAGAGCCAGAAAGGACTTCGAAGAGAGTTTGCCTCAGGTCCGTGCTTGCTTCCTGGGACAGGAAGAACACGCCCGGGGAGGTCGGGGAGGTGAAGGTCACAGCTATTAGCACAGCTGGGTGTTGACCCCAAGTCTCCTTATTTCCAGGGCAGCCCTCCTTCCAAGTATTATGCTCTTCTGTCTTTCTAGTGATGTCTGTCTTATGTTGCTATTAAAATGACCTTTCCTTCTCTTCTGGAAACATTATGAAAGTGGTCGAAGGGAGTGTGGGGACAGACATGAAGGGTAGGTGAGGGAAAGAACAGCAGATGGTGTTTTAGAGATACACTAGGGAGCCAACCCGCTCAGAGACCACACACACACACACACACTCTCTCTCTCTCTCTCTTAAGTACACCTGCAATTTCAGTAACACTGAACCTTGGCTGGTAAGAAGGCAACTCGTCTCCAAAACCAAGCAGTGGAGTGAAGGAGTAAAGTCAGGCTGCTCCTGACTTTGCACAAACCTCAAGCTACTTTTGATCCATTTTCCCAAAGGCTTGAGGCAAGTAGTAACATCTTTTTTACCTCTAAAATTAAAAAAACAAAAAACAAACAAACAACCAAAAAAACCTTTGTCCTTTTGAGCTATCTGGAAAATCCACTTGTGAGACGTCTCATCCCCAGATGATATCAGATGAATCCTGTCCTAGTGGGGTTGGCGGGAGAGCAAAGTTAGACAAGGGGTATCAATGGGACATCAGGCTCTCCTCCAGGATTTGCATTTCCTTATAACTGCCTGTCTTTAAGATCTGCTTATTAACCCCTTCCACTCACAAGCACATCCAGCACCCGCACAGCACACTCTCTTCTGAAAATCTGAAGGCAGGATCGCCCTGTTTTTCTGCAAGCCGCTCTCTCTCCCATGAGCCCCTCCCAAGTCCTGCTCCATGGAATTCCTGCAGCAATTAGATAATCTGAACGACATAATTTCGCGCTTAATTATCCACTCCCACGCTCATCTAGATTTGCTATGCATGTCAGAAATTTCTTCCCGAAGACACAAGTTTCTTGTAGTCAAGAAACAGATCTTGCACTTTTAGGTTTTTCTTTTCTACTAACCTCCCCAGTTAAGCACTCAAAGAGGAAAACAAGTGAGAAGAAAGAAAAAAAAAAAAAAAAACCAAATCTGAAAAGTGATTCACAAAATCTTTCTTCATTTATCACTTCCTCTGGACAGAGTAATCAGTTGGGAATATACCAACAATACCTGTTAGTCATTTAATTTTTGTCTCATAGTAAATACACCTGTAATTATGTCTTTCTCCTGGAATCTTCTGAGAGGCAGACCGGCTTTCGGTTCTGTTTCAAATCACTTAAGGAGCAAAATTATACTGGAAATGGACAGTAGACATTCCAGGCGACTTTCAGTATGACTTTGAAGTCAAATGAAACATGAATAACTTGGGACACTATTCATATTTCATAGCGATGCTTATTTGATCTTTCTCAATGTGAATTTTTTGTGTGTGTGTGATCAGGAATAAACTTGGTTTGAGAGGCTATGCTTAGTATACTAACCTCAGCACCTTGCATGGTAATGACCACTTAAATGTTGATTAAGAACTTTCATTTTCTTCCTACTGCCGTCTATCCAGCACTCATTAAAAATCTGTCCCCAGGGCCTTTACACCTTGACAACGATGTCTACATCTTGAACAAAATTTGTTAGGAGGCGGGAGATGGCACATCTGTCATCCTCTTTCAAAGTTCAGGTTCAATCTGAGAGACAGATCTGGCTTGTTATAAAGTCAAGTCGCCCCTTCCCTCTTAGTTTTTTACCAAGATAGTTGATGTAGATTATCTGAATCCTTAAAGTATAGAAGTCATCAGGCCGAATAAACTTTGAAAGGTAGGACTCGTGCGCCATGCACCTAGAATTGAGGACTTGGCTTCTTAGTAAAGAAACGGAAAGTGCTTGTCTAAGAAATAAAACAAAAATGTCCTAGACATATGCTGGGATTTGAACCCCACTGGGAAAACACTGTGATCTTACAATAACCCTTACCTTCTCCCACCTCCCAAGTGCTTACAGTCTATGATATTTTGTTCCTTTAGTTCACTGGTTCAACTCAGTTTCATAGGAAGAGGGAAAAAAAACAATTTATGAACAATTTTTAAACACTTTATGAGTTTTTTTCCTGTTTCTCTTCAAAATAGCCTCGCTAACTTTGATGGAATGCCTTCTAGGTGCCAAGGCTCACACAAAGGCCTTGGCCTGGATTATCGTGTTCAATCTTCAGGTAAATTGAGGAAGTGGGCCCAGTGGGAGAGGGATAAGCAGAGTGCTGAAGATCACAGAGCTTACACGCAGGGCCTGGGGCTGTCCACCTCATCTCATGCTCTTCCTGGACACGCTGCCCTGACATCCGACACCAGCCTCTGCAAATGGCTCCGGGGGGGGGGGGGGGGGGGGGGGGGGGGGGGGGGGGGGGGGGGGGGGAAGCTGGGCAAAACGCCGCCCTGTGTGTCACTTCCCGAGGGAACGAGGAGCTAAATATTCACACAAAGAGATGTGTCTCCCAACAGCATGTCCTGTCCCCCGATGAAATTCTGACACTTCTCTTAAAAGCCAACATTTTTTTTAAGTCCTTTCTAGTTTCACCTACATAATAAAAAGGTGATGCCTTTTGTTGTTGTTGTTGTTGTTAAGGCAGGCGGGGGAAGCTGGGAGTGCGTAGCAGACACTTTAATTGGGGGCAGAACAATCCGTGACACTTGGAATCCGATGCCACATTTGATGGGGTCTCTGGGTTTTTCAGAGATATGACGTCTTAATCTCGATGGAATGTTTGGCTCTCTAGTGAATGCAGAGAGGCCGACCCCAGGGGATGTGACAGCCATGTCTGTACTTTAATGGTTTGGTCCTATGAAGCAACCAGAAACATTCAACACTGTCACCATAAGTTTTCAGAGACACTGCAGTGAGAGAGATGAATCCCATTCTTGCCCCCTGAGCTATTCTCGATTCTTATATGAAAGCAAGGTACAAAGAGGAATCTCAGACATCTGGCCGAGAGCCCAAGTTAGAGAAAGCCTCTGTGTGTGTGTGTGTGTGTGTGTGTGTGTGTGTGTGTGTGTGTGTGTATTTTCAGGGAACTTCTGTTTCCAACCGAATTCCAGACACATCCAACCTTAAAAAGTTACAAAAATAGGGGAAAACAAAACGGAGTTTTGCTGGAGAAGTAATATAAATGACAAAATTTTGAAAAGTCATTTTTCATATAATTTAGAAGATATGACATTCAAATAGAGGAAACTGAATGGTCTAATAGAACATACAATAAAAAGAGAAATTTTACCACACCAGATGCCTCGAGCCCTTCCCAGAAAGAATCACTGTTTCTTGCGCATCCTGCTGGAAATTCCTAGTTTCTATATGGGCATATCTGCCTTATTTTACGCAAATGGGGAGCTAATGTACAGGATTTACATTGACAGAGGATACCACACTCACATTTTTAGGGGGAACCGGGGAGGGGATGGGGAAGCCATGGCGTCTGGCACCCAAGGCTCCATGAGGACATGGACAAAGGCAGTGCCTGGGCAAAGGGTATAGATCCTGACCTCGCTGCCCAGCAGAACTGGTTTGGGAAGCCACCAAGGGCCAGCTGAGGTGGCTGGATGAAAGGACCCTCCTCCTCAAGCCAAGAAGGGTTGAAATGACCAGGCCTGACATAGCCACCAAGGCCAGGACTGCTCCCAATTCCACATGCCCTGACTGGTCCCCATATCGCCCACCTCATGAAGTACAAAAGAGATGACAATTTTCCAGTGCTTTATAACAGCTGCTTCTGTGTAATTGTAGCAAAATATTTAGAAAGGTCAGAGAACTTCCCACCAAGAACACGGGCTCTGGGACATCATGAGTTTCCAGTTCATTTAACACAACCTCTGGGGCCTAGACTGAGGGCTAGTTTCCATGGACGCAGGGTCCTTATTGGAGCCCTGAGTTCAGAAGGATCCTAGACTTGGTTTAATGCTCTGCAGTCCTCTGGAAATTTTCAGCAATGTTTGAACAAGGGACCCCACATCTTCATTTTCTGTCGGGTGCCACAAATTATATAGCCAGTCCTACCTGGAGCACTGACTGCCTAACTATCATTGGGCAGGTGTCCAATTCATTTGTCAAATATACACTGAATTAATGGAAGTTACCTTAGAGCACAGGTCAACAAAACCACAGCCTACAGCCAAATTCTGGCCTTCCAGTTTTTATAAATAAAGTTTTATTAAAACATAGCCACACCCATTTGCAGCTTGTCCATGACTGCTTTCTCTAACAGAAGAGTTAAGTGACAATGCCAGAGACTATAGGACCAACAAAGCCTAAAATACTTCCAACCCAGCTCTTTACAGAAAAAATTTTCTGACCCCTGCCTTAGAACACCAGCTCAACTTTTTTGTGAGATGTAGTATGCTAATCTTAAGCAGTTAGCCATAAACAAGCTATTTCTTAGGTTTTTATCTTTAAAGTTTGTGTGAATTTTGCATCTTGGACCCAAATGCATTCATGTTTTTGTGTAGAAGTTTTTAATCTAAGACGATCTGTATATGTCACATTTATCCCTTGCTGTCCCCTCTCTATAAGAATGAGTAGAAGCCGGACACCTGGGTGGCTCAGTCAGTTATGAGTCTGCCTTCAGCTCAGGTCATGATCCCAGGGTCCTAGGTTCCCTGCTCAGCAGGGAGCCTGCTTCTCCCTCTCCCTGCTGCTCCCCTGCTTGTGCTCTTGCTCTCTCTCTCTCTCTGAAAAATAAATAAAATCTTTAATAAAAAGAATGAGTAGAAGCACGGCAGCTTGCAAGCAATGGCCTCAGTTTCCCCTCTTTAATGATGCAGTATGGAAAGAAGGTTCCTGTCGTATTTAAGTATCCACTGAAGTAAGTAAGGGTCCCAGGAAAGAAGTCACCCCAGGGAAGTCTTGGACCACTGGGAGAACCTCTGGCCACTGTAACTACAAAATAATATCGAAGGAATGAGTCATGGAGATTCCCAAAACTTCTTATCTCCAGGGAATAATATCTCTAGGGACTCTTCAAGGAGTTTTCTTTGTTTGTGTTGGGGGAGAGGAGTGGGGAGGAGGATTAGCTTCATCTATTATATCTTAGTCGATAATGAAATCATTCATGGGACCCAAAAGGACACACGCTGAAAATGCCCTGTGGGAAATACACAATCTGCTGACCATCTCCTTCCAGCTGCTGTTAGTAAAATGCCATATAAAAATTGCAAGCTGTTGATGGTATTTGCCACAGAAGCCAGTAATAGGAACTCAGAAGTAACAATCCTGGCAAGGGGTAAATACGAGTCTCACTGATGTTGTTGGGGAGACCTTAGGGAAGGGCTGTCACGGTTTACCCTCTGGGGACAACGACTACCACAGAGGGATATTTCCCTCCCCTATTCCCAACCCCCTCTACTCCACACTCACTACTGCCAGCAGCCCAAACCAGGCCTCAGAGCAGGAAGGCGCTCATTACTGTAATAAACTACTTCACCCTCGAACTAGAACTTAAACTACCAAAATGACTATACACTTAATTACAATTCACTTAAGCCTGCGACAATTCAATTGACATACTGAGTGGGGAGAGAGGGATCATAGCAGGATAGAGGTTCTTATTAGACTTCTCCCCCCTCACCCTCTGCACCTCTTGACCCTTCCTATTTCCACGTAATACAGTGAGATAAGGATGAACACGGGCAACTCTGAATTACTTGATTTAGGAGAAGGGTGCACTCATGCTGTTTCAAACACCAATTCTGATAAAGAAACGGCTTCACAGTTCAGCTTGGAAGGTCTCTCTCTCTCTCTCTCTAAAGGAAGATTTAAAATTACACCAAAGAATCCATTTTTCTTCTTTTTTTAGTGTAAGCCTATCTCACTTTAGATAAACAGCATGCATTACGAGAACTGGATCTGCAACACAAGAAGATGATTCATATTTTAAAAAACTGGTCATCCTTTGAGTCTCCTTTAATGGGTAATTCCTCTATTTTGTTGACAGTGTGGTTTTAAAAGACACTTCAACTTTTTGGAAGCATACACACTAGATAGAGCAAAATCGACTTGCATTTTTACTAAACGTGTCCCCAAAGCTTTTCAAACATCACCCTCTAAGTCCTCACTGCTACCTTCTTATAGAAAAACAGGATAAAGAAACAAATAAAAGAAAATCCTCCTTCTTCCATCAACATTGTCAACCATTCAATAGTAAATTCTTCCCACTAAGATGTTTAAATACACTGGGCTCAGAAACCACAGGAATCCCTGAAACACAATAACCCTACATTGTTTTCCATGGCAGAGATTTCAAAAACAAAGGCAGGGTGCAGAAGTACAAAGTTGATTCAAACAGGATAATCCAGATACAAACTCAATCCCAAGATTCAGGAGGTATGAAGTCTCTGTGCTAGAAATCTGGACCACCGGCACAGGGGAATAAAGAACCATTTCCAACGGGGAGGTAGCAGGTGGAATGCTGTAAGCCATCTTCCAGTTTCCTAGAGTAAGAGTTGGCAACAGTCAGGAATGGAGCAGGAGAAAGACAGGGAGTCACCAAGCAGCCCTCACCAAAAACCCGCAGCTGCTGGGCAACGGGGCGGGGGTGGGGTCACCCCATGCCAGGAAGAACAGATGAGATGCCATAGCCCCTGAGCTCTTCCACTGGGCAAAGCTGCTCTAAACGCATTCACTTGCATTAACTCACAAAGCCTGTCTCTGACTCCTTCACACTCTTAAAAATAGACCACCCCCAAGACCTTTTATTTACATAGGTTGTTTCCCTTCGTAGGTACTGTAATATACATTCAAATGGGAAAAATTTTTAGATATTTACTAATTCATTTTTTAAATAGTATTACACAGTAACAGAAAGAGCTTTCTCATGAACAGTCACAATATTTTCCAAAGGAAAAAAAGAAAAAAAAAATTCGTGAGAAGAGGGGCACAGTCGTACAGTTTTTCAAATCTCCTTTGTGTGCGGCTCAATCGAAGGCAGCTGGACTCTCCGAGCTGCTTCTGCTTTCAAACTGTCATGCTATCCCAGGGAACGGTAGCCTCAAGCAAACGCCACATTGAGTCACGTAGGGAATGAATGTGAAAAAGGCAAATAATATCATAGTGCTATTATGAACTGTTATGAAAATGCTTGGGTCTTATGGATCTCTGAAAAATTTTAGGGACTCCTTAGGGCCCCCAGACTGCACTTGGAGAACCCCTTCTTATTATCTCCATTTCACAAATCAGCAAGCTGGCACAGAGAGGTCAAGGCGACTGTGCAAGGACACACTGCTGAAACAGGTCAGAGCAGGTAAAAGGCAAAGAGCATAATACTTAACTTCGTCCAGTTGCTGCAAGGATTGCCTGAGACAGTGAATGCAAAGGGTTGAGCATCCTGGCTGGCCTATCAGAAGTGCTCAATAATAACATGAACATTTCTGTTGGGCAAGGCCTGGTGGAAAAACTAGGGAAACTTCACACATTTCTGATTACCTGATTATCTGACACCAGCAAGGAAAAAGAAAACGCCACAGGGAGCATGATCTAGAGCAAGTATCCTGCCCCTGCTCTCAGGATGGAAGTAGCATTTTGCTACTCAGAAATTCCAGGGCCTTATTCCACCTTCCCTTAGACAAATGAAAGCAGCAAGCTAGGCACACTGTCACCGTGTTCCCTGGGAAACATGAGCAAGCCAAAAGAGCTGTTCCATTATTTACAACCTCCTTTTTGCATCCCGCTGTCCTTACTAGGAACCCTCAACAAGCAACCGGGGCACCTCTAGTCTGTGCAACCAAACCTCCTCCAGGAACCAGTTTCCGTGGCCCTACTGTCCAGGGGCTCAGTACCCCACTGCCCTCCTTGCCCATCAACTTTCTGAACCCACAGGCTCTCCTGCTCCTGCCTGAGGTGGGTGCTCAAGCCCTCAGAGTGCAGTTACTTCTGTTCCTGCTTACTTTTGGGAAGTGAGGTCACCTGGGGAAGTGGGACCCCCACACTCTCAAAACACAAACCCCGGACTGGAGGCATTGGTAGAGGTGTGGGAAGCTACTGTTTTCACCCAAGTGCACGCCAGGATCTCTCACCTAAGGCACTGAAACTCATCTCCTTGTGTCTCCTTGTTTCTACCTTGACGCCCCTCCTCACGCACACCCTAGTCCACTGTCCACCTATAACCAGAGCAGTTTTTTCAGTGTAGAAGGAATGAGGTCTGCGAGCTTGCTGAAACGCTCCCAAGGCTCAACTCCATTGGCATAAAACCCAAACTCCTTCAAACTTGGCTTCTAAGACCTGCCTCGGCTGGCTCTCTGGCCTCTATGTTCCTGCGACAAGCCGGCGTTTCTCCTCCGGGGCCTTTGCTCGGTCCGCGCCCACCAAGGGCAGCGCCCCTTCAGCACCTCCAACAGCTCAGACGTCACCTCCCCCAGAGAGGCCCTCCCTGCCATCTCCTCCAGGGGTGCCTCTCCACCCCTCCATCCGGTTGTAGCGGAGACTTCGGAGCACTCACTCGCGGAGGTGACCTTTATTTGCCGGGTGGACCGCACGTCTCCCCGCACGTCCACAGCCTCCTGCGAGAATGTAAGCCCCCCGCCAGCGCAGGTCCGCCGGGTGCCCCGCGACGCCCGGAGCCCGGCCCCGCGCCCCGCACACGCGACGCGCTCAGCGAACGAGCGAATGAATGGAGGAGCGGCGCCCGTGGCCGCGGGAGTCCCGCGCCGGGTCCCCGCGGCCCGCGCGTCCGCCCCGTCCGGCGGCCGCACCGCAGGCGCGCGCGGACCGGGGCCGGTCGGCGGCTCCCCCCGCGCCGCCGCCGCAGGTGCCTCCCGCCGGCGCGCGCTCCCGGGGCACTCACCATGGTGGCCGGGCCTCCGCCGTCCCCGCCCGCCGAGCGGCGAGCGGCGAGCGCAGTGGTCACGAGGGCGCGGGGCGAGCGCAGGAGCCGGCCGGGCGCGCCTGACAGGTGAGGGGCCCGCCTCAGACCATGGCTGCTTCCCACAATGCCCTCGCACTGAAAGTTCGCAGACTCCTCCCCGCGCTCCTCCCCCCTCCCTCCTGCCCCTCTGCCTCCCGCTCCTCTCCCTCCTCGCCTGCTTTCTCCCTCCCCTCCCTCCTCCCCTTCCTCCTCTCCCTCCTCCACCGCCTCCGCTCCCCCGCTCCCCACTCCCCGCACTCCCCGCCCCGCGCCGCCGCTCTCCCAGCCCCGCGCCCCGCAGGCGGCAGCAGGTGCACCCGCACCTGCGTGCGCCTCTGCTCCCCTGCACTGGGAAGCGCTGAGCAGGGAGCCCCGAGGGGGCTGCTTTGGGGATTCTGCCCAGGGAATGTGTCATTCATTTACTTGCGAAACGCGTATCTGCTCTGGCCCTTGCGAGTACACTGAGGGAAAGTGGCAGGGGCGGGCTGGTCCTAAACCGCGAAGGGAAGAAGCGGTTGGCAGATCCAGAACTGGAAGCAATTACTTGCCCCGATTTCTTTCTTTCTTTATATCTTTTAATCCTGCAGTCCAAGGCCACAGAGCATTTTCTACAGGCCCGGCCTTATAAGATGCCTCTCCTAAGACTTGGTGGCGTCGAGTGTCCAGTCTCCTTCTCCACTTGATTTTTTCTTAAGTCTAGCATTTGTACCTGGGGCGGTGGAAGTCTCCAGCCTCTCCCCCACCCCCCCCCGGTTGTAAGGGGAGTTTTGGGTGTATACATGTGTTTTTCTGGGAGAGTCCGTTGGTTTCATCACATACCTAAAGAGATCCGTGCGGAAAGGTTTTAACCTTTTAAAGCCTTTTACGGCTTTGCCTGGGTGGTCCCTGGAAGCCAAAATTGGTGGACAGTCCTTCCTGGGATTTACTGTGTAATTTCTGTGGAGTGTGGGCCAACTGAGGTGACGGGAAACAAGGGATGCTCCGTCCATCCATGCATCACCGCCACATTTATCAGTGCTCACTCTGTGCCAAGTCCTCCAGAGGGAGGACGGAGGTCCAGCTGGGAACAAACAAGCTGCCCTTCTTCGGAAGCTTAGTCTCTTGTGGGACAACAAATAATAAATAAATGAGAATAGTTTGAAATAATAATTATAAAGTAAGATAGGTGTTAAGTAGGTGAAGAGATTATAAGGAGGGCGAGTATAGATTAAGATTTTATAGATATTATAGATAGTATAGATATTTATATTTATAGATATATAGATATTATAGATATATAGATATTACAGATAGATTAATATCTATAGATTAATATCTATAGATTAATATAACATAGACTTGTTATATTAATCTATATTATATAATATATAGATAATTTATTAGATAATTATATCAATCTATATAATATAGATTTATTATAGTAATCTATATCAATTTATATTATATTATATTATATTATATTATATTATATTATATTATATTATATATTAAGAGATTATAAATGCGGGTGGCTGGGATAGGCTCAGGGAAAGCCACATTCATTGAGCTGGGGGGTGGGGAAGGCTGCCCCTGAGGCAGTGAAGCCTGACCTAGAGGTGAGAAGCCAGTGCTCAGAAGGAAAAGAAAAGAAAGTTGTTCAAAAGACCCTAAAGCAAGCCCCTGTGTCAGGATATAAGTGATGGGAGGTCAGAGTGGTAGCCAGAGCCAGAAGGCAGTGAGTGGGTCTTCCCTACATTATGGCATCATGTGCACTTACAGCCCCCTAGACAGTTTGAAGTTCTCAAAAAGCTCATGTTCATGTTGCTATGCACCTCCTGTTGGCTTCCACCCCAGTGTGCATCTTCCAGAGGGCTCTTGGAAGATAGCTCTTACACTCCAGTCAATGGGGTGAGTTCACCTCTCGACAGAGGTTCCACAATTTACTGTGAAGTTAGGAGAGCTGCTTTCTAAACTTCTAATTGTCACCCCAGGGTGTATTTTCTCCCTATCTTTGGCCTTTCGACTTTACTCGGTTCAACTCTAACCTGAACCTCAGTTCAGACTCTAACCTTTGTGAGTCTTTTTCTTTCTAACTTCAAGGCAGGGCCCAGCCCTGCCACACCTGTCTTGCCAAGTCTATGAAGAGCACCCAGAGCAGTCTCTGCTTTAAGGTTTTTTTTGTTTGTTTGTTTGTTTTTGCTAGTGCAGAGAGCTAGGGGACTAAAGGTGTGCTTGAAAACTAAAGAAATCTCAGTGTTCTTGCCATGACGGTTACATGCAGTTCCCTTATAGGATGGCCCATGTTAGGGAAACTTTGATTAGAAAATGAGGGGCGTTTAACTTAAAAACTATTAGTAACCTTCGCCTTCCCTCCTAGCCTGGCTGAGATGGGCAGTAGAAGCTCTCCTGGGCTTCTGCCCCTAATGTTCTTCCCTCCAGATTCTCCCATTGCACCCAACCCCCCCCACCGCCCCCCAACCAGGGCTGGACACTTCACAGAGGTTATCTTATCTGGCTGTCAAGACAGCTTGTAGAGGGGGGTGCTGTGCCCCTTGTGCAGCCGAGAACCTGAGACTCAGAGGAAGCAAGGCCGAAGCAGGCACAGACAGCTGATAAGAGGCAGAGCACGTCTGACATCACAGCACCAAGGCTCAGGCTGATTCCCCCTCACGGGACAGACCCACTCAGTTCACTGACAGTGGCTGGTGGGCAGTGTTTATTCAGAACGCCCACGAATCTCAAAGGAATAACTTGATTTTTGAGTCTTCACTCCTCTCTCCCCTCTTTGCTCCCTTTCCAGCTCCACAGCAAGTCTACCAACAGTGAGGCTGACCCCAGGGGGGAGCCCAGAGGCCCTGTAGCTCAAAGTGTTCCACTGTACAAAGAGGCTCCCTGGTCCAATCCCGAGGGGGGAGCTTTAGATTCAGAATCTGCTGACCTAGGCAGAGACGGGGTGCACAATGTGCTACATGGTTCAGATGAGGTCGTGAGCTGGCCTAGGGCTTCTGTGTGTGCATTTACTCCCCACACAATGCCTGTAACAGATCCACTCAAGGTATGAGCTTCACTTCTTAGATGGCTCCAGAACCACAAGGTAACAGAAGAGAGAGAATGTGGTGAAAGCCACCACCAACCAGGGAGGGGGTTGGGGGTGGGGTTAGGGACCTGATGATAAAGTAAAACTAGATAGGCCATAAACCAAAATACTGCCTTTCTAGAAACTGGGAGAAGTCAAGCCACATGTTTTAAAAATAAAAGAAGCAAAAAAGAGGCCCACTTCCAAGCCGTCTTATGTAATGTCTCCAAGGCAGTACACAAATCCTTGATTGAAACCTGGCCCTCACATTCCCCAGTGCCCTCCTCTTACCCACGTTGTAAGTAATCAGCATCTCCAGTAATCCCCTCTGCAGGGCACAGGAATTCATCTTGTCATGGGGAAAACTTTTGGCTTAAGGCCGTACACTCTTTAGAAAATCTCCTTTCTTGTCCAAACAGGGTGTTTTTCTTCCAAGTGGAAGAACCGTAACTACTCTATTTCTAAAGCATATTTTCAGTTAAAAATAATACAGGTTCATTGTACATTAGGAAAATCAAGAAAAGTGTTGTTTTAAAATCCCATTTGTTTTTTTTTAAAAAGAATCCTTTTTTTAAAAAAAGAATCCTTTTTTATTTATCACTCTTTATCACACTATCACTCTTTTATTTTATATTTTATTTTATTTATTTTATTTTATTTTATTGTATTTTTTCAGTGTTCCAAGATTCATTGTTTTAATTCTACCATCAAGAAATAACCACTGTTACTTTTGGTATAGTCTCTTTCAGATTTGCAATCTATAGAGACAGAAGACAGGAGAGATGTAACTTAAGAATTTTATTTATTTATTTGAGAGAGAGAGAGAGCATGAGCAGGGATGGGGGAGAGGGAGAAGCAGACTCCCCGCTGAGCAGGGAGCCTGACCCTGGGCTTCATCCCCAGATTCCGGGATCATGACCCAAGCCAAAGGCAGACACTTGACTGACCAAGCCACCCAGGCACCCCAAGGGATGTAGTTTAAAAAAAAAATTGGAATTCTATCATATGTACTGTTTTATAATCTGCTGTGGGTTTTTTGGGAGTTTTGTTTGTTTGTTTGTTTGTTTTTAGTAACAGTTATTGAACAAATGTTAATTGAGCAATTGCTGTGTGCCAAGAACTATGCTGGCTACCAGGTATAAATTAGTGAAAAGGAGCCACAGTCCTTCCCAAAGTACAGCGTATCGTGGGAAAGACAAATACTAAAGAAATAATAGCAAACATAAACATAGTTTATCACAAATGCTGTGAAAGAGAAGGATAAGGTGTTATGCAAACATGTAGTAAAATAAAACCCGTGGGGCATACATTGTTTACCTCTTCAGGACCCATTCCCCCTGCTTCCTGTACTCCCAGGTCAGCTTTGGGATCCAACCCACATGTGAACTCTTAGTCTTAGGGGTGGCACCTGACCTAGTCCTAGCCAATCAGAGCATTGCATTGTCTCAGTGACAATACCTGGTTTTAAGATAGACAAATGCCTGCAGTCAAGTAACCCAAGCCAGTAGGACTGAATTCTGGGACACTGTTTGGAATTGTTTTAGAGAAGTCTATCCCCTCTTCCTACTGGGTTTGAAGGTGAATGAAGTCACTGGAGCAGCTGCAGCCATCTTAACACCGTGAGGGTTGAGCTTCTCCATGGAGCCAAGGCCAAGGAAATGGGGCCTAGAGGAGAGATAATCAGGTCTGGTGATTTTTTCTGTCCTGAATTGAGCCTGAAACTAACCTCAGGTTTGGATTGTCACAGTTTGGGGTAATTAAGATGACTGGGGATGTAAATGTTTTCCTGAGGATGGAAGGTGTAAGGTGAGATCTGAGGATGGAATCAGAGTTAATCAGGCTTGGACCAGGAGGGAGGTAAGGAGTGCAACTGAAGCAGAAGGGATAGCATGCACTTGGCCAAGGAGCCTGGAGCAGGAGAAGCTGGAGGATGTTGGAACAGGAAAGCTTGAGTGTGGGGAGGGGCAGATCACGTAGAAGCTTGGAGGTCATTTTAGGGGTTTGGAATATGAGACCAAGAACTGAGAAACCACTGAAGACTTACAAGCAGAGAACTGTCCAGATTATGTTTTAAAGGTGTTTATGAATAATCCCATTTGCTGCAGCGCAGAGCACAGCACTGGAAGTTGGAGGCAAATGGGAGAGGACATAGGGAGACTTGCTTATGGGCCTTTGCAATATTTCCAGTGAGAGATGATATTGTCACTTCGGCCAGGATGTTTATAATGGAGTTTTAAATGATTTTTATTTTTTTATTACACAGAGAGAGAGAGCACAAGCAGGGGGAGCTGCAGGCAGAGGAAAAGAGAAGCAAGCTCTCCACTGAGCAAGGAGCCTGACATAGGGTTCGATCTCATGACCTTAGATCATGACCTGAGCCAAAGGCAAACGCTTAACCAACTGAGCCACCCAGGTGCTCCTATAATGGGTTTTTCTTACTTCATATTATTTTGTGAGAATTTCTCAGCATCAATTTCTAATTTTTAAAAAATGATACTTAGAGGACACAGAAATAGCCCATTCTCGGGCAAGTCATTTTATTTCCTTATAACTGATACGTAATGAAATTCTTGGAATCTAAGCTAGATACTGAGATTGCTTTTGGTTTTTATTGGATAAATATCACCATGGAAATCTTGTACATAAAGGTTTGGTCCAAGCTTCTGATTACATCAGGCTTAATCCATAAAATTCAAACGACTGGTTAAAAGAGTGAACCGTTTTCCAGCCTTTCTCTGTATATGCACATCCATCTAGAAGGATAGTATCAATTTACAATGATATTCCCAGCAGTAATAAACAACCTGTGTAACTCTTGAATTAAGAATATGCATTTCATATAAAGAATTCCAGCTGAAAAAAAAAAAGAGTTCCAGCTGAATTTACCTGTAGAAAACTCACCACCTGGCTGGCCGGTCTCACTCTACGTTCATGCCCACAGGTTTAAATAGGCCATTGGGCCCACAGACAGGCTCCCCAGTCACCTGACTGCTCTCTCCTGGAGGAAGCATTTTCCACCTTCCTTTCTTCCCTCTCCTTCAGTACCTCCGCCCCTTTCCTCCCTCTCAGCTTCTACTGTGCTGAGAAAATGGAAGCAATCAGAACAGAACGTCCTCATCCTTAAAGCACCAAATGACTTCCCGCCTCCCCCCACCTCTGCCACATGCTCATCCCTCCTGTGACCATTCTGCTGGCCAATCCAGCCCGTCCCCTCAGCCACAAGGTCTCCAGACCCACAGAGTGAAATCTTGTTCTGCACCGGCCAGCCTCTTCTGTGTCCCCCCTTCTCCCCTTCCACAGGAACATTCCCACACCACGTGTACATGTGCAGTTGTCCCTCCAGAACAACCCTAAACTTCCTTCGGCATCCCATTCCTTTCTAGCCACCACCTGTGAATCGGCTCCCCTGTTAGTCATGCCTTGAACAGTCACGCTGTAATTCTGTCTTCATATCCACTCATCCTGCGTTCTTCTGAACCTACTTCCATTAGGTTTTTGGTCCTGCTAAGTCACATGGATCCATATCACCAATGAGCTCATCATGCCCAATCCATTGGGGTCTGATCTGCAACCAGCCCCATCCATGACCAACGTTGGATCAAACTGCTCATGACTTCCTCCCAGAAACTGTGTACTTGACCTCCAAGACACCATTTCTCGGCTCTCCTACCTCATTGGCTGTGTCCTTTTTTGCCTTTGCTAAATTCCCCCCACCTTACAGTCCTCTAAGCATTGGCCTCCCGCCTTCAGTGTTTGGACTGCTCTTGTCTTCACGCTCACTCCCCCGTTTAGCTGAGATGCAGCGTGAGTTCAGACAGTGCTGCTGATGGACCAAGTTTTGAAGGGCACTAGTGCCAGTGAGTTAATTTATGCCTTACTCTTAGACAATGAGGAGTTATTGGGCTTTTTTTAAGTAGGGTGAGAACACTGGGGGCAGAGAGTGCAGTGGGAGGGGTTATTGTGTGGCTGGGACACAGCTGGGTTGCAAGGAGATTGACCTGAGAAAGTGTTTGCCTGTAGGGCATGGGGCAGGCTGTCCGAAGGAACAGTTCCAACAGCTCCATGCTCAATCAGGTGGGACCTTAGATGTGCTTTTGCAGATCTGAGAAGAGATGTGTAATTCTGGCCAAGAAATTCAGAGTGTATGTGTGACTTAATTCACAGACATGCACAGGTGCACACGTGCACACACGCATACAAAGACATGCCCACACACTCCTGCACAATCACTCAGTTCCTTTAGGTTCTGGGTTTCATCACTTCTTGAAATCACTTCTCGAGGGCCAGGGAAGGCAGTCCACAGCTATCAAATTGTTTCCATTTCTACATGAACATATTTCCAGCATGGCTTCCATGCAGTGAGGATTTACAGAAAGAGGAATGTGGCGAGATTGGGACAGATCCTAGAGAAAGGGGAGGAAAGCCAGCATGTCGGATGCTGAAGATCTGCGGTCACTGCTACATGTTCTTTTGGGAGGATACCTTGAGTAGGTCCCTGTCTCTTCAGGTAAATCCTGGAATACCAAGCCTTTTTGGTTCATCCTTAAGCTGATTATGCCTGTGATCTCTAGAGACCACAAATTGTCTTTAAAAGCATCACTAAAAGCATAGTACCAAGAGTGGTCTAGTCTGTCATCTCTTTGGGACATATCAAAGGATTCGTGCATACATGTCAAACCCTCAAGAATGTGAAATAAGGGGTCCCTGGGTGGCTCAGTCAGTTGAGCTTCTGCCTTCGGCTCAGGTCATGATCCCGGGGTCCTGGAATCGAGCCCCGTGTCAGGCTCCCTGCTCAGCGGAGAGCCTCTTTGTCCCTCTCCCTCTGCCTGCTGCTATGCGTACTTATGCTTTTTATCGCTCTGTCGAATAAATTAAAAAAAAAGAAGAAGAAGAATGTGAAATGATCCCAGAATGAGACAAATATCCCTGCAACTCTGCCTTAGAGTTTCAACCATCTATCCCGATGACGTATACACCAATTAACATGATTCAAATGTTATTTTATCACATGGTAGATGCCCAATTTTCTTCAGAAAAGACAAAGGTACAAAGTATGCTGTTTTCTGTGTGATCGTGCAAAATGCTTCCTGGTGGCTATTGAGTTCTGAACCATAAATCTCTGTAAATAAATAAGACTTGCTGATACCAAACATGGGTCAGGAAATGAACAAGGTCTTTCTTTCCAATCATAATGGTAATCTGGTTAAAGGCTAACTAAACTAAAGATAAACAGGATGGGGAAGAGCAACTTCTGGGTTTCTCATTTGATTTGCCTTGTCAAATACGAGATACTTCAGCAAAACAGGCTTGATAGTTAGCATTGCTACACCAAAAAGAAAATGGAATGCGGAGGTACCCCCAATGTTGACTGGCAGTTAAGATCATCATTAAAAACACTGACTAGGGGCCACCCGGGTGGATCCCTGGGTTAAGTGTCTAACTCGACCTCAGCTCAGGTTTTGATCTCCGGGTCATGAGTTCAAGTCCCATGTTGGGCTCCACACTGGTCATGGAGCCTACTTTTAATTAATTAATTAACATAAAACAAAATAAAAATAAAAACACAGAATATGTCAGTGTCGTGGGTAAGACTGAGTACCTCTGAAACAACCAAAACATTTCATATGTTAGGACTAGCCTTTGATTTGATCAGTCCATGTTCTTAGGCTCGCCTTCCATACTCTGGGTCCTGATTTAAAAGGGTTGGTGTCATTCCTGACAGATGCATTCCACTTTTGTCTGATTTTTGCTACTGTTTCCTCACTACTCATATCCACCTGCCTTTGGAATTCTGCGGACGCAAACAATAGACACACCCCAGGCTCCTCAGCATATCCAGGGGTGATAGCAATGAATTCCCCAAGACACAGCGGTGATGTTGAGGGGCCAATTTATAGCTGGGTAGGGGGCACCTGGGTGGCTCAGTGGGTTAAAGCCTCTGCCTTTGGCTCAGATCATGATCCCAGGGTCCTAGGATCTGCTCAGCAGGGAGCCTGCTTCCCTCTCTCCCTCTGCCTGTCTTTCTGCCTACGTGTGATCTCTCTCTCTCTGTCAAATAAATAAATAAAATCTTTATAGCTGGGGAGGAGACACTTTCCTGTTTGAGAGGCCTTCAGTTTGGCCTGAAACTTGGTGCTGCCTTGGTATCTTACATTGCCAGCCTCTAAAGGAATATGCTGAAATCCCTGGTTGATACGCAAATTTCAACATCAATCAGACAACTGTTAGCCCCGGGGGATCCTGATGCACAGCTGTCTTTGGTTCTGTAGCTTTCAGTTGTGAGCTCCCCATACAAACCTGTGACTGTGCGTTGGCCGAGCATAAGAAAGGACAGAGTCCCTAGATAAATGTAGATGGTGGGCAAGAAACTGAACCTCTAGGCCAGTGATTCAAAATCTGGGACAGGGAGTGGAGAGGGTGATGGAGAACAGAATCCCCTAGCCCTCAAATGAGTTGGGACGGGGAAAGGTGGAGAATTCATCCCTGTCCAGGGACATGTGGCCCCAGACCTGGCTGAGTGGTGGGATTGCCTCTTAAGAAGGGATGATTCTACAGTCAGAAGCTCTGAGTTCTGATAGGGTCTCTCCTCCCACCAATCAGCCACGTGACTTTGGGCAAGATGCTTGACCTCATTATGCCTCCATGTCCTCATCTGCGAAGTGGTGATGATCATTTTTATGCCTCCTGAAGATGCTGCCAGGATTTAAAAGCCAGTACTCCATAATTCTAGCTGGACTTACTACTAGTAGTAAGTTTTCATTTGTGTTAACTTTATTGAAAAGCAGCTTTGTATGTATACTCATGGACCAAAATACTTTTTCCAAAGCATATTAAAATGTGACTTCTTGTTCATGTTTCAAAGCAATGGAGAGGGCTGAGCAGGATGGCAAGGTAGCTCATGGCCCTAGCAATCTCGTTTCCAGTGGTGCAAACCACATGCCAGGTGAGGTGCACGAGACTCAAGAAATAAACAGAATAGTGATCTGCACACACAACCAGCGTATGGGTGACCACACGACCTCGACGTTCTTTAGGGTGAGTAATGGGAATGCATACGGCTGTTGGCTAGATTTGCCAAGGCAGACATTGTCACCTGAGGAAACATCAGCAAGCCATCTCCTATGTGCAGAATTTTGCGTGTGAGAGTACTTTCTCTTCTTCTGTTGAGAGAGATCCAGAATGTTGACCTCCATTTCTGTCCTTACAATATGGCACCATCATAAATATCCACTTACATATTGGCTTTTCTCTAGTGTGGGTCAGTATTCGAAAAACAGCGTTCATAGGTAATCAATACTAGCCATTAGTCTTATCTCTAAGACAAGCATTCTGCCCCTCTGATCTAGGATTCTGAGTTGAGTGAAGCAAACAATAGGCAGGAATCCATTCCCAAAGGGGTAGTTTTCCAAGTAGGTTCATCCCCCTCTTTATTTTCTTCAACCACATTATTTCCCTCTCTTACATCTTGTTTCCTCTCTGGTCACGCATTTTGGAAAGACATACTCCAGATGTGCCGTGTGAGTCCTTATCCATCTTGTATCAATGAGGAAACTGAGGCTCAGAATGGTTAAGCTTGCGAAGGTCACCTCACTTGTAAGGTGCAGAGCTGGGATTCAGATGGGCAACCTCGACTCAAGTCCGCTGTCTTTCCACTGTGGTTATCTTTCAGCCCTAGCATGTTTTAGTCAGACTTTGACCTTTCCTTTATCTTGTCGTGTTCTCCGTTCCCAACTCTCTTGGCTGCATTTTTTCCAACCAACCCTCTCAGCATTTATAAGATTCTAAAGAGGTTTCTCTCTCCTGCACACAGCAGTGTTCACACTTCACGGCACAGGGTGGGGTCCCCATGATTAGAAGGGCACACTCACACACCTACAAGAAAAGTCCTGCTGAGACTGGGGAAGCCATCAGAGCTCTAGACCCAGTGGACCTGGGTGAGGTCCCGAGAGCCAGGGGACCTCAAACTTTGGTGTGCACAGAATTGTCCAGAACATGCTAACCATAGGCACACCCAGCCCTGCCCAGAGAAATGCTGATTCAGAAGATCTCTTCAAGGGCTTCTAATGAAGAAGATGCAAGCTCAGATCTACTATAAGGCTTTGAGTTAATAAGTGACCTCACCATTTCTTAACTCTGCAACCTTGCACTGATTGTGCCTCAGTTTCCCTGACTGTAAATGGAGATGGTATCAGCGTGTAACTCGTACTGTTGTTGTGAGAATTAACCACAATGATAATACCCAGAGTATTTACAGAGTATTTACATGGCACCTATAGTAGTAAGTGCTTGTTAAAGGTTAACTCTTTTGTTGATACCAATGTTTGTGAACCTCTGCCATAGGCAAAAACAAAGGTCTCACTCAGACTGTGTCTCCCCCGGGACAAGTAGAGGAGTAGTAAATGCAGAATAGTATTAGTACACAACTCATAGCTGGTGTTTTTTTTTTTTTTTTTTTAAGATTTTACTTATTTATTTGACAGAGAGAGGGAGGGAGGGAGAGCACACAAGCAGGGGGAGAGGCAGAGGGAGAGGGAGAAGCAGACTCCCCACTGAGCAGGAAGCCGGATCTGGGACTCTATCCCGGGACCCGGGGATCATGACCTGAGCCAAAGGCAGAGGCACAACCAACCGAGCCACCCAGGTGTCCCCACAACTCATAGTTTTGTGGTGAGAACTAACCAGCAGTAAACCAGTGTACCAACAAAAGCAGTAATAAAGTATAATTGGAAACTGTAATGAGTTCCACGGTGGCTAGCACCAGGGACCGGGATGGAGAACAGTGGGGAATCTACTTAGAAGGGAAATAAAGGAAGGGACATTTAATCTGAAGGCTGAAGGGGATGGGAGAATTGGACTAGATTCAGCCAGGGGAAGAGGATGGGAGAGGACAGGTAAGCGGTTGGCAGAGTGGAATGAAGGCAGGTGAGGCAGGAGCGTAGTGGGGAGCAGAGCCCTCTAGAAGATCTTGGCTCTAGATGGGGTTAGGCCTTGTCGGCTCTGGTAAAGATTTGGAATTCTACTAGAAAAAGAACCTCCTTCTTTTAGCTTTCTGAGCAAAATGGCACTCAGTAGTTCCCACTATTAAAGAATTCATGAATGGAACACGGGTTCCACATTCCCCCTCCCCTGTCTGAGTCCTATGTTCCACAGTGTCGTCCTTCCCCGGTAATGGCAGCATGGTACCCGCTTGCCTGAGGGCCCCTGTGCCTCAAAAGAACTCACTTGTGTTGGAAAATGGTGATGGGGAGTGTTCTGCATTTTTCACTGCTCCCACTGAGTAACCCTCAGCATTTGCCTGGACGGTCTTCTCACATCAAACCTACACTTCCAGGCAAAAGTAAAGTCTGAGTATGAGCTCAGAGCTAGATTTCTGGTAAAAGGGAGCTTTGAGAGCAGTAAGTAACCCTTTCTATCCCTGCCAGGCTTAAAGACTAGATTCTAACAGTATGATAAGGCTTTCAAGGAAGACCGGAAAACTGAGCTAATGGAAGGCTGAGACATGGCAGGGGAGACCCCCTGTGTTCATTCTGAGTAATAGCTACCTGTGTCAACCCTTTCTCTCCCAGCCAAAGAAAATTAAAGGTGTTAAGTGGGAAATTGCCCTTTATGCACCAGGACTGTTCTTAGGAATTTATTTATTCTGTGATGGGTTGCCACCTTTCCAAATACAACTTCATCAACAAGAAGTCAGCTTAAATTCAGTGGAACCAGTAAGCAGTGTCTTTTAACGTCACCAAGCCTTAGTGTTAGCATCTGTAAAAATATAAAGTTTGTAGGTGCCTGGGTGGCTTAGTCGGTTAGGTAACTGCCTTTAGCTCAGGTCATGATCCCAGGGTCCTGGGATGGAGTCCCGCTTTGGGCTCCCTGCCCATCGGGAAGCTTGCTTCTCTCTCTCCCACTGCCCCTGCTTGTGCTCTCTCTCTCTCTCTCTCTGTCAAATAAATAAATAGAATCTTTAAATATATATATATATATATCTTAACATATATATAATATTTTATATATTATATAATTTATTATATATTAAATTAATATAAGAATATATAATTATATATCATTATACATATATAATATATAATAAATAATATATATAATATATATTATTTATTGTATATGTAATAAATGTCCAATTATTTATTATATAATAAATAATATATAATAAATAATAAATTGTATATATTTTTATTATTATATTATTATATTATATTATATATGTTATATATAATATATATTATATATTAAATATTATATATTATATATTATATATATTATATATTATATATATTATAATATATATATATATATATATATATAAAGTTTGGACCATAACTTTTGAGTTCTAAAGTCCCAGGAGCCTGTGATGAGACAAGACCTGGGGACCCAGGTTCTAGCCTTGCCTTCACCTTGCCTTTGGCTTGGGTGGTCACGTTCCAGCGTCCCAGAAGAGGTGTGAGATAGAATTGAGTGCCCTCTACTCTTTCTGGCTACTTGAAACTTGTAACTTTCAAAACGTCCACTCAACTTCATAGGCTTGGGAGAGTCACCACTGCAACTTGTCCAAGCCTGTGACCTCTCCCAAGCTTGGCTCTCAGACCACAGTAGCTCCCCTACACAGTGGTCTCTGCCTCCAGAAGAGAGGACATGGGTAAGAAAGACCCATCAGGAACCAGAGAAGAAACATTCTGACCTGAAACCATGGCATGCAGGCTTTTCAACAGCACCTCATCCCAAACAGGGCTGGGAACTGGGTCTGGAAACTGCCGGACACCCTCTATGCCTTGACGAGGATAACCAGACTTCATTGCTGGGATGAGGGGACTCTAAGTGCCTAGCGGCCCTCTGAGACTTCATTAGTCTTTGAAATTCTGATCTTCTGACATATGAAAATTGACATATGAAAATAGCTCAAATTTACTGGGCATTGAGTATGTGGCAGACAGTGTTCAAAATGCTTTGTACGGGGCCCCTGGGGGGGCTCAGTCAGTTAAGCCTTCGACTCTTGGTTTCTGCTCAGTTCATGATCTCAGGGTCCTGAGATTGAGCCCCCACATTGGGCTCCCAGCTCTGCAGGGAATCTGCTTCTCCTCTTTTTCCTTCTGCCCTTCCCCCTACTCATGCACTCTCTCTCTCTAAAATAAATAAATACATCTTTTTAAAAAACCGCTTTGTACATATTAACTCATTTAATACTGCAACACTGTCTAGAGGTAATTACTCTCCCCACCTTACAGGTATAGAAATCTGAATCCAGAGGTTAAATAACTGGTCTGGGACCACACAGCTGCTAGAGGGGAGTCCAGTCCATGTGGTCATTACCAAATCCTGTGCTCTTGGTCCTCCCCCAACACCCCCCAATCCCCATAGCAGCTGCTGCATGGTGGGTGTTCCATGAATACACCAAGTGAACCAATGTCCAACGAAGCTTTGAATGCATCAAAATGGAACTCATTTCAAGATCCCAGTGAGAAATGTTCCTAGGCAATAGATTCTCCTAGCACCTTCCTTTCCTTTCTAGACTTTTGGGGATTCTCAGCCAGTAGCTCTATCCCTGGCCCGTAGAGGGATTTTCCCCTCCATGACTATAAGAGCTCTCTTGGCCATACTTAGAGAGTTGGACTTACCCACACCCCCAGTCCAGCTCATTCAAACCTTGTAAGTTCCTTATTTAACTGGTAATGAGCACCCAAGATGCTGGGCCAGAGAACACTATATGGTACTGCCCAGTATCAGCCTTTCTTAAAAGCTGTGAACCAGAAACCCCAGATTGGATCAGGCCACACATTCCAATGCCACCCCAAAGTGAGCTTTGCCTCAAGGAGCACATTCCACACAACACTCTCTTCTTCTCCATCAACTCCTCCATAGCAGGTTCAATCCCTACTTCATCTCTAACATTTCTAATTGATGGAAGAGAAAGGAAAGATACTACTGTTTATTATCTACTATGGATACTAGACTACCAACTTTAAAGATTTTACTTATTTATTTGACACAGCGAGAGAGATCACAAGTAGGCAGAGGCAGGCAGAGAGAGAGGGGGAAGCAGGCTCCCTGCCGAGCAGAGAGCCCAATATGGGGCTCGATCCCAGGACCCTGAGATCATGACCTGAGCTGAAGACAGAGGCCTTAACCCACTGAGCCACCCAGGTGCCCCTAGACTATCAACTTTAAATGCCTTAATCTTTTCTATTCTTTTCTTTTCCTTTTTCTTTTCAAGAGCCAGCATGGTGAGGAGGGACGGAAGGAGAGAGAAAACCTTAAGCAGGCTCCATGCCTAGCTCAAAGCCTGAAGTAGGGCTCCAACTCATGACCCTGAGATCATGACCTGAGCCGAAATCAAGAGTCAGATGCTTAACTGGCTGAGCCACCCAGGCGCCCCTGAATGCCTTAATCTTTATATACCTGATATAATCGTACTCTTTGGACAGGTAATGAAAGCAGTGAGTGCCCAGAATGTTTGCATAACTTGCAAGTGTTAACTTGGCCTGTGAGTAGCAGCACTGGAATTCAAACCCAGATAAGTCTGGAGCCAAAGTCCACGCTCTTTCTACTGGATGCTGTCCTGAAAGTGCTCATTAGCATTTCCTATTGGCTTCCTCCTGGGTTCTGTGATCACTGTCTGGGGAGGGAGTGAGAGGCTGTGTTTTAGAAGCAGAAAATCCGGAATTTGAGGACCATTTCTACAGAGCATTCTTAAAAAGATTAAATCAAATAAGCCAGGTGAAGAATTCAGCACCATGGCTAGAATGGGTGAGCAATCCTCTTGGTCAACCGGGGCCAGAACCCAGAATGTTCTAGAAGATACTCAAATGAATACATAAATGAACAAATAAATGACTATCCTTTTTGAAACAGTTCATCAATGCCCTACCTTTTAGTTTGACTTTGTTGAAATAACCAGTTGGCTCTAAGTAACAACCCAATTTTCCTAAATTTCATCAGAGATAGCTAGAAAAATATAATGAGACGTATATTTTCATTGAATTAACTCTAATAAAGCCCCTGAGGCCAGAAGCCAGGCAAAGGCTGCCAGCCTCATTTGAGGCACACACACTTCCTTTTATGTTCCTTTTAATATTTGATTTTCAGACATGAAGTGCAAATGCCAACATCCCGTCTCCAATGGTATTTGATATTCCGAGAGGTATATGACCCTCTGAATCCTGCTGCAACTTGGTTTGGAGACTCGGCCAAAATAAATCCAGCACTATGCACATAATTAGAAGCTTCCAGTGCATTCATTAGGAGGCAGATAAATAGTTTAAAGAGGAGATCAAAGAGCCATTGAAATGATTTCGGAAGCACAGAAACAACTTTGCAACTAGGGGACTAGGGAGAATTTCCCTAAATGTGCTACTGCATTTTCGACATAATTAGGTACCTCCTTGTGTACTACCCTTAGTTAATACATCTTAACACATAAAACATTAGATTTTTTTTAAAAAGCTACTTTTACTCACTGCTTTTGGAAATCAGAAAAAATGTATGAAGGCTCCTTCTTACCCTCTACCCAACACGTTACTAACGTTTTCATTGGTTCGAATTCACACAAGTGTAATTTGCTTAATATTTGTAAACCATTGTTTAAGTTTCTGTAAGAAGTTTGTAAGGAGCCATGTGAAGAAGTATATTTCACAAATCAGACTTTGCTCCATAATTAGGACTTGAACTTTTTAATCAAAATTAAATATGAAGATTTGAGATAACATGCTGTAAAAATGTACACTCCTTCATTTCTCTTTAAGCACTTTCACCAATTGCGGCTGAAATGTGGCCCAAAAAGTCTTCAAATAACTCATGATACCTGAGCTACCAATGTCCAGGTTTTATGAAGAGTATAGTTTTTCAGGGAGAGAGGGAAACACAAAATTGCAAGAGCACTATGCACTCAAACAATAAAACAATTCAGTCAAGAAGCAGGATATAATTTCCAAAGACAAAAAACAAACACGAAAATAGTCCAATAACCTTCACCTGCACAATTTCCAGTTAGAGAATATAATATCAGGCAGACCTCTATTAACCACAGCAACTAAAATAGAAAAAATAATTACTTGGGAATGAATTTAACACGAAATGTTAGAAACCTTATTTGAGAAAAACGAACGTTTTCCTCAGAGATACAAGAGCAGACTTGAACAAAAGGACACACATTCTCTAGTTTGCATAGGGTTACTCAACAGTGTAAAAGCATGAGTTGCAATAAAATGAAAAGACATCGTTTATGGAGCAGGGCAAGTAGAAATCAAGTTGATATGGAAAAATAAACGTGCAAGAACAGTCAGGAAACATTTAAAGATAAGAGCTGAAGCATGGGACCAGGCCTACTAGACAAGGCCAGGTACTGTTAGGTCTTTACAACTGGGGCAGCTTAGCAGGCCCAGAGGTGACCAGACCAGCAGAGGGTCATACAAAGTCTAGAAATAGACCCAAGTTCATGGGTACCTTCATGACAAAGCTGGTATCTCAACTATGGACAAGGCAAGGAGGGGCTTTTTAATAAATGATGCTGGGATACTGATTTACTATTTGGAAAAAAATAAAATTAGATCTCTACTTCACACCATAGACGGTATGAAACTCTACATGACTCAGGGAGCAAAATCATGTTGTTTTGAATATTGGGGAGGTCCAGAGCCAGCGGCCAAGAAAGAATTCTTGAGATGTCTTTGGTACAAAAAGGTGGGTTTTTTGTTTTTGTTTTGTTTTTTTTAAGATTTTTATCTATTTATTTAACAGAGAGATATCACCAGTAGGCAGAGAGGCAGGCAGAGAGAGGTGGGAAGCAGGCTCCCTGCTGAGCAGAGATCCTGACGTGGGACTGGATCCCAGGACCCTGAGATCATGACCTGAGCCAAAGGCAGAGGCTTTAACCCACTGAGCCACCCAGGCGCCCCCAAAAAGGTGGTTTTATGAAAGCACAGCGACAGGGCCCGTGGGCAGAAAGAGCTGCTGACCAGGGTTGTGAGGGGCGACTGATTACATTTTGGGATTGTACATTTTGGGACTGATTACATCCCTATTTGGGAATGAGGGGGAGGGATAAGGAAAAAGGGAGGTGTCTAAAAGGGCTTTGATATGCTGAAGACTCCAGGATCCTGGAGGCCTGACTATTGTCAAGCTAAGGTTGTTGAACCTTAAGATATTTGGAAGTTTCCCGGAGGAAGTTATACTCTGCCTGCACCAAGTATTTGTTAATGGGCTGCTTGTTGTAAGGAAATTTAATTTTATCTACATTTCCTTCTACCTTTATTTCCCACATCACTATGGAAGAGTGGGTGATGTTCCAGGCTCGGGAAACTGAGGTTATGGGTTTCTGGAAGTTAGGTTATGGGTAAGAAGGCTTTTAACTTGTGAATCACTGAGATGTTTGTGAACTGCTAGAGACTCCTGTTGCCCAGGACTGTGACCTCTATTAGTTAACCGTTTGTTTTTCCTTTCCTAAGTTTGAGCAGCTGGGAGTACCTGAGGAAGGTCACACCGATCCCACCTGGGTGTGTGTGTGTGTGTGTGTGTGTGTGTGTGTGTGTTGGGGGCGTGTGTGTGTGTGTGTGTGTGTGTGTGTGTGTTGGGGGCCCTTGCTCTGTGTCAGCTTGTGCTTTGCCCTCAGCTTGCCTTCTGCTCCCTCATCATAAATGTTAAAAAAATAATAATAAGGGAAGAAAATCACGCAAGTACTAGAAGAAAATGTTAAGTTCCTCTTCACCCACGTATAGGGAAGGGATTTCTAAAAATAGCTAGACTCAATCAAAGGTTGATAAATTTGACTCCATACTGTTTTTTTTTTAATGTCATGACAGGAAAACAAACACTGTAAGTCTAAGTCAGAAGACAAACATTGGCCGTAGATAAAGGGCTAGTTCTCTAACATACAAAGAACTCCTTGGAATTAAGGAGGAAGAGGTCAAAATACCTGACAGGAATATGAGCAAAAGGCATAAAGACACAGACATGCGTGTATACACAGGCAAGTGCACGTGCACACAAATGTTTTAAATGACATTTAAACATACAAAAAGATGTTTAACTTCACTCATAATGTGAGAAGTGCAAATTAAAACTACAGAGTTACCATTTCTCACCTTTTCTGGTTAACAAAAATTAAGCAGTATGACAACAAAAATTAAACTAGCATAACAAACGGTAAAACAAAAATTAAACAGTATGAAAATAGCATTTCTGATTTTTAGAAGAACTTAAAATTCAGACGTTTGCATGAGCCCCTGCAAGTATCATGGGCCACAGGCACCGTGCTTCCTAAACCTACTGGATTAGCAAGCCCTGTTTGTGGTAAGAGTTTACATTTTCATGGAGCTTTTTTAGTCCTGTGGGAGAGAGGACTATTTCACATTATTCACCTCGGTAAATAAATGAAGAAGATAGTTTCAGATTGTGATAAATACCAAGACAATCTGGGTAACGTGACTCAGGATGGGATTAGGGTGCATCATGAGAGTCTCTGAGGGCAGAAAATTTACGCAGTCGGGCCAAGCAAGTATCAATTTAATTAAATCATGATCAATTTTAATTAAAATTATAACTGGAAACAGGGAACCAAGATTAAAAAGCTCTGAGGTAGAGTAGGAAGCAGCCGAGGTTTTGCAGGCACCCCCCCAAACCAAAGAGCTTACACTACCAGCTGGTGATGAGAAAGGAACCATGGGTCCTTTGTGGATGGAAAATGGTGTACTTGAAATGGCTATTCCATAGTGGGACGGTAAAACATCTGCAGCCCCATCTTCTCAGACCTAGGTATCTAACAAAATAGTCCGGAGAGGTCCCCACCCCCACTCCTTGCTTAGGGCTGGACATTCCAAGAGGAATGTCAAGTCCAAGAGGCACAGACATTTACACAGCAGTAACAATGATGCTCACCTTTCCACATTTCACCAATTTCCTCCTTCTGTGGATTATCAGCATGTAATAGAAGTCTAGCGAGACATCGAAATATAGTTATATCAAGCATTTCTTTTTTTTTTTTTAAAGATTTTATTTGTTAGAGAGAGAGCACAAGCAGGGGGAGCGGCAGGTAGAGCAGGCAGAGGGAGAAGCAGGCTCACCACTGAGCAAGGAGCCCGATACGGGGGACTCAATCCCAGGACTCTGGGATCATGACCTGAACCAAAGGCAGTGGCTCAACCGACTGAGGGACCCAGGCCTCGCTATACCAAGCATTCCTAATTAACAGATCATTTGGCACCGGAGTGAATCCACAATATCTCAGAAATAAAAGGCTCCCCAAGTAAGCACGACAAAGATACAGAGGAACTATAGATAACTCATGTACCTATGCTTGGAAACCATAAATTCTTATCAATAATTTAAAATTATGTATCAAAAATTAGAAAACTATAGGTAAGACCAAAAGCAACCTGCCTGCAACACTCTTTGGCAGCAATATGTTCAAGCCGTATCAGATAATTAAAGAACAGGTGCCATTCAGACTGAATAAATAGGGTAAAGGAAGTCAAATGGATTTGAAGTATCTACAGACTCAAGAGAGGGGAGGTTTAGAAAGCAGTGATACCCTTCGATCAGGAATTAATTTTGTCAGGGACACCTGGGTGCTCAGTGGGTTGAAGCCTCTGCCTTCAGCTCAGGTCGTGATCTCAGGGTCCTGGGATCGAGTCTCGCATCAGGCTCTCTGCTCAGCGGGGAGCCTGCTTCCCCCTCTCTCTCTGCCTGCCTCTCTGCCTACTTGTGATCTCTCTCTCTCTGTCAAATAAATAAATAAAAATCTTTAAAAAAAGAATTAATTTTGTCTTATACAACTGGGCAGTTAAGGAATACATTATGAAAACAAACAAGCAAATAGTAACAAGGAGCAACAAGAGAGAATAACAGGTCTTGGGGGTAAGATGGATTGTGCCCCATCCCTGCTCTTCCACTTACCAGGCTGGGCAAGTTCAAACTTTTCCGAACCTCCTTGACCTTTAGTTTCCTTCACTGTAAAACGCAGGTCCTGCCTCAATTGTGGAAGTGGTGTGAAATAAAGAAAAAAACGTGTATGGAGTAGCAGAGTATTGGCTTGGCCCTTGGTGGGTTCTGAATATGCTGCGTTCTTTCTCTAGTGCAAATTTAGACCAGAGTTCCACGGCATCTACTTCTCAGTTCAACCGTCGATCCCTGAAATAATTCTGAGCTGTATATACAGCAGCTTCACCCTTCCAGGTGCTTGGGGCCAACCTTGGAGTCCCTGTTGACTTGCCGATTTCCCTCGGACCTCCTCCCATCCAGGGCAGGAGGAAGTCATGCTGGCTTCTCCATCAGCCTAAGTCCAGAACATGACCATTTGTCACCCCCTTCATCACTGCTCCTGGGGGAGCTGATGTCCTTTGTCCTGGGTTACCCGAAAGCCTTTCCAGCAGCCTCCATAGGGTATGCACAGCAGAGCTGGAGTGACCCTGGGGGGCAAGTCAGATCATACTCACAGCCTTTTGATGGCTCCCACCTCACTCTTAGTAAAAGCCGACGTCCTTGGGGCGCCTGGGTGGCTCAGTCGTTAAGCGTCTGCCTTCGGCCCAGGTCAGATCCCAGGGTTCTGGGATCGAGCCCTGCATCGGGCTCTCTGCGCGGCGGGGAGCCTGCTTCTCCCGCTACCATTCCCTCTGCTTGTGTTCCCTCTCTCGCTGTGTTTCTCGCTGTCAAATAAATAAAATCTTTAAAAAAAAAAAAAAAAAAAAAGCCGACGTCCTTGCCAAGGCCCGCCAGACCCTACATGACCCAGCCCCCACTGAGCTCTCACACCTGTGCTAAAACTTTATCTCGCCTTCCCTCAGTGTGCGTAGCCACTCTGGGCTCCTTGTTTTTCCTTGGACACACCCGGCTCACTCCTGTCTTGCAGCATTTTTTCTGGCTATTTTCTCAGTCTGGGACCTCTTTCCTTGATTTCACTCCATTATCTTCCTCACCTCTTTCAAGTTCTTTGAGTACGTGTCACCCCAATCACTCTAGTTGGCAAACTGGCCCCTGCCCGTGCGCATTCTCGGTCTCCAGAAACCTGCTTTTTCGTGTCTCCATGGTGCCATCATCACCTTCTAACATACTGTAGAATTTATCTCTTTATTAGGCTTATGGTTTACTGTTTGTCTCCCTCTGCGAGAATGCGAACTCCACAAGAGTGGGATCTCCGTTTTGTTCAGTGATGTTCTTGTAAGAATCTAGAACAGTACCTATATAGGACAAGTACTCAGTATTTTTTCTATGAATGGTGTTACATCAGTAAGATCACTATATATGAAATAATACACATCATACACAGTGTAGGTATGCATCAGTGCTTGGAAACGGAAAATTCCATTAATTCAGAACTTTCCATGCCCTAATCATGGTGCATGGCTTGCATTTACATAATGGGCAAAGACACAGAAAAATGTGAGCACCCTTAACTATGGCCAATATAAGAATCTAATATGCTTAGTCTAGGCTGGGTTGTTCAAACCAAATTCAATGTGGTCAAAAGCACAAGTAACAACTTGGAGTGGAGGTAGCAGGATGGCCATGGTGGACAGAAACATGGAGGAAGTCTGAAGAAAATAACAAGGACCATGACTCCTTGACTACCAGCCCTTCAAGGACCCTTATGGGACAGTAACTTGCTCCTGAAGAAGCTTACTACTATGTGATTGTCTCAAGTTCACATCACTTCTCTTGCTTTGAGGTGGTGGGGAGGGGGTAGCACTCTGCCCTTTGGCTCCCAGATGGGGAACTGAGTCCAGTGGCCCACTGCTCAGGTTACTATTGCTGTGAAACAAATCATGCCTCAGCTTAGCAGCTTATAATAGCCATTTTATTTTGTTCACAGTTTGGTGGGTCAGAAATTCAGGAAGGGCTCACCTGGGCAGCTTGAGGTCTCTCCGGCTATTCCAGTGAGGGGCTGGATCTGCAGCCACCTGAAAGTTGAAACGGGTGGGATGGCGGTCACGGGGCTGGCAGTTAATAGAGGGCTGTCAGCTGGAAGCTGAGCTCAGCTGCTGACCAGAAGGCCTCAGGAGGCTGGTTTCCGTCAGAGAACCAAGTGGGAGCCGCAGGGTCTCTTCTGATCTGGTCTAAGACGTTGTAGAGTCACTTCTGCAATATTCTCTCAGTGGGTCACTAAGTTTGGCCCAGATTCAAGGGGAGGAACATAAATCCCACCACTTGGTAAGAGTTGAGAATTTGCAGAAATATTTAAAACCACTACACCCATCGAACATGAAGCTGTGAAGTGGGTCTGTCTTAAAGTAGGTCTTAGGGAGATCTGACACCAAGAAGTGGCATTTGAGGTTGCAGGAAGACAAGAGCATCTCATCATGTCCCTTTTGTAACAACGCATCCACTGTAACCTCCCTACACTTTCCTCCAGCTGCTCTTTTCAGCTTCTGGAAATTTAACAGGGGCTTGGTAGGTGGGATGATGGGTGGGGGTGATGGCTGGAAAATGGGAAAAGTGGGCAAAGATGAACATACAACCATGCTGAGTTTAGTATTTTTAAAGTGTTTTAATTAAAATTATATATATTCTAAAAACATATGGTCTAAGTTTCAACATGGAATTTGTAAAATAATCGACAGTTGAGCCACATAATAGAACAATGGGATACTGCGGTCCAGGCTAGGTGATGCCGCAGTGCGCACGCGCACACACGTACACACGCTCACCAACCTCAGTGGGTTGAAACGACAAAGATTTATTGATCTCCCGTGCAAAGTCCACTGCAGGTCCAGGGCAGTCAGGCTCCAGGAGATCTTCTCTACCAACATACACTTCCCTGACCCCTGTGGGAAACCCGAGGAGGTTAAGCCTCTCACTCGCCATTAAGCGCTTCTGCCCGCACTTCATTGGGTAAAGCAAGTCACGTGGCCTCACGTGGCCTCCAGGCTCTGGAGACCGGCAGCCGCAGCACAGGTCCCACAGCACCGCGCCCACGTCCACCACAGCTACAAATGCATGCTCCCGTGGAGCTCTATTTGTTGATGTGCGCAAACGATCCATAGGACGTCAGGAGGGGGTAAAAGTGCGGCCCCTTACAACTGTATCCACAGGTGTCTCGTTCCAGATGCCTGCATGCATTTAAGAAAAACACTGGAAGACATACAGGCCAGGTTAAACTGTTTTCCCTGGGGGCTGGGGGTGGGACAGAGGGCTTAAAGCATATGTTTTTAATACTTTTTGGTATTATCTTTTTTATTATTATATATTATTACATATTATTTATTAAATAAAGCTATATTGCTTTGAAGAAACACAGTAATGTGGCATGCCGGTTTCTAAGAAACCAACTTCCTATCAGGTAAGCAGAGGAGTCAGTTCTCCTGGGTCTGAACCACCCTGTTTATTGACAAGACTGAGCTGCTTGATGCCGGTGTGTCCACAGGTACCTCGGGGAGCCCAGACATCGGGAGCAATCGGACTCTGGGGCCTCACAAACTTCAAAAGACATAGATCTGTAATACCTAACCCGAACCCTTACAGGAAACACTACACCCAGCACGGGAGAGCTGGTGGTATGGAGAAGGCAAGTGCTTCCAAGTCAGACAGACGGACAGGATCTTCTTAGTTTCTCATCTGTAAAACAGGGAGAGTCGTGCCCCCTGGAAGTGTCCCCAGGATTGAACAGCAGAATGCGGGTAAAGCACCGGCACAGGGTGTGCTAAATACAGGCTGGCTAGTATGACTGCCCTGTGTCCTATCAAACATAACAAAAGCTAAATTAAGCAACGGAGTAACAAGCAAAGAACATTTTATTGTGTATGTATATTCTCAAAAAAACCCCACAAAAACAGAACCCACAAACAGGAGCAAAGAACAGAGTTTTCTAACTCTCTGGGATTCACGAGGGCACCGTATCTCATAGAAACATAGCTAGTACAAGACAAAATGTACTAATCAACACTGCCCTTTGCTTCCCCAGTCAAAAAGGCTATAAAGTAAAACACTTTAAATTGTATTCTAATATAAATTCGTTGCACAAGGAGTTACTGTATAGTAAACTGCAGAAAATAGAGTAGGCATTCAATAATCTGCTCACAATTAACAATTAAGCAATAGACACTTGAATAAATAGAGCATGTATTACTTATTTGTTAAACCTCACATTTATAATGAGCAGATGGTTTATCATTAATAGTAACTGGTTCCTTACATTTTAAGACACACCAGATCCAGTAACGGAAGTAGGAAGTAACTGAATGAAGCTCAATTCAGAAAGTATTTCCTCGAGTCTGAGTCACTATGGAATTTATTACATATTTAGGCCAGTTTCAACAGTTTAAAAATATAGGTACTAGTAAACTGAATTCTTTAGCGGAGAACCAAGTGACGCGTTCTAGAGTGCTATTTTTTGTTCATATCCTCCAGGTAGCAGGACAGAAGTAGGACATCGTAAACAGAGATTTACAGTATAGTGAATAATGTCTCTAGCTAATGCCATGGGGGTGTTTCTATCATTTGCATTAAAAAAAAAAAAAAGGGCAACTTGAGAACACGTCTCAAATGAAGAAGTGACATTTCCTTATTGCAGACATATTACATCTAAAACATAAGGCTCTTCTCTAGCATTCTGTACTTCTTGATCCCTAGTTGCAGAAATTGGTGTGGGTGTTCAGGAATGGAAAAACCATGAACTGTTACTCGAAGAGCTATTTTAAATGACCCGTTTAAGAGTAATGCAGTCAAAATAAGGCAGTAACTAGAGGCCTAGAGGGATCTTCCTTCTGTGTCCAGTCAGCAGAATTGAGAAAATAATTTTTGCCCACCTCTATAAAAAATATTATCCCATTTGCTCCCTAGGGTGGAGGAGAGACAAGACAAGCCTGCTATGTGTGTTCTTAAAATGAAAAGCGCTAATAGGCTCTGGTGTAGAGAAAAGGTTAATTGAAACATTCTTTCCTTTTACCGATACCCCTCTCTAATTCTTCCTTACATAATGCTTTTCCTCTTTGATTTATATTAGCTTAACCCCTTAGGAGGTGCTCTCACAACCTTACATTCTCTATAGGACACTGCATTTTTCATTCAGAAGTTTTTAAAATAAAAGAAGGTTGAAAGCTACAGCATGATACTGTGCTCAGTCTACCACGGACATTATAAAATCACATTTTACAGAAGTTAAAGGCAAACAAAAACCACAGTTCGGTACTTGTCAACATGGCAAGAGACAGATCATATCCTATTTTCCTTTCAGGACTTCATGAAATCCCCAGGATAGCACCTTTGTATGAGCTGGACCATTAACTGAACGAGAGCTAACATTCAACACTGCCCTGTAAGAGCCCACCCCCTCTGTTTCCTTCTGTTTTGCAAAGAGCTCACAAAAAATTTTTAAAGGAAACACCGTTTTCAGGTGATAGAACACCAAATTTATACGGAGCAACGAAACCCTTCAGTCTTATTTCTGAAAGCAAGTCAATTTTTAATGCAGATCATTCTAGAATATGAGGTGCCTGATCTCCTTTCCTCATTATTTGTGTCACTTGGCCAGTAAGACAGCTTAACTACCTGTCTTAAATATTACAGTCCCTCTCAGTTGTAAAAAAAAAGATTTAATTCCTTCCTGGTATCACAGAGAACCACCATGCTGTCTTGATAGGATCCCAACACAGTGATGCAGCAGTGAGTTCTTGTCAATATCCACTAGTAAAACGAACAAAGACACTGTTGCTATCTACTTTAAAATTTGTCTTTAAGAAAAGTAGGCCTCTCTCCACTCACTTGCATAGCCCTAAAGCAATGGGTATGTGTACTATTGCTAAAAACAAAGAAATAAATATTGGGATGTTAAAAGACAGGCTCTCCCATTCCCCATCTCTTCCCCATCCTGATACTAAGTGGCCAAAAACTTTTAAAATGCCATTTGATACAAGAGAGAATTCACTAGTTGCTATGAAAGCAATTTACAAGTTAGGAATTACTGTGCAGGACGTGGTTAACAATTCCTGCCCTGGGTTACTAATTCCCTTCTATGAGATGGTGGTAAGATTCCTTACAACGAAAAGTCAACATAGTTTAAAAAGCTTTGGAGTTCTTTTCTGAGGTGTATTATTATTAGTCTGCCACAGTATCGCGGGGGCCCATCTTGGAGCTACAGAGAGCGTCTTTTTAGGAGGACTGGGCTGTTCCATGGGGCGGACCCATCATCTCCCTTCACCATCGTGCTGCTGCCGCTGCGTTGGTTTTCCATCTCCCACGCGTCCTTACTGCCAGTGGTGAGACACCAGGCAGCTTGCGTGACTCCCACGTTAACAGCACCATAAGAACGTTTTGTCCTCAGGGCACAGTTGGGGGAAAGGGAAGGATGTGGGCTGCCCAGGTGAATTCTGAAATCTTACAGCTCACCAGGTAGCTGGGAAGGCTGGCCCCCGGCACACCGGCTGGCCGGGAAGAGGAAACGGAGCGCTCCCAACGCCAAGTGCAGGTAACGGCACTACGCGGCGAGAACAGAGATCTTTAGGAAGAATCACTACGTGTAGAGAGTATTCACCTACTGCCAGTGAGGAAGGAGAGCTCTCTGGGTCCCTGGGGTCCCCCCACGCCCCTCGAGAAGGAGACAGCAAGTCCTCCTCCCCTGATCCCTGCTCTACCAGCAGAGCCACAGGAGCCCGTGAAGGGCCGGCAAGTCTGAGGGCAAGAGTGTCTGCACTTGGAACGGCTTTAACGCTTTTGTTCAAAGGATTTTCCTCTAAGACGCTCATTTGCCAAACGGCTCCTTCATGCGTGAGCTCACTGCTCCTGAGGAAGTCTCACTGAGGTCGCTCCTTTCCTCAGGGAACCACTCCAGATGAACTTTTTTTTCCATTTTCGGCCGCACGGGTATTTCCACAAAGGCCCCCCAAACACACCTTACATTTTTTTTCCTCTTTGAAAATGTTGCTTTGTTTTTTAGTGGCTACTGTCCATTCACGGGACCGTGACCGCGGAGCCACGGGGAAGGGCTGTGTTGGTGGAGGGTGCCGCGGGGAAGGTGCAGAACTCGCCCAGCTCCCGGATCAACGTGGAGCAAACCCAGTTGCCAGACTGCAGCCCACCACGGGCGTCATGTCCCATATCTGCAAGAGAGAGAACATGCTAGAGAGGGCGGTGCGCATCGCAGGGCCCAGAAGCAGAGCCCACGCCGAGCAGCTGCTAATCTGGAAAGGGGGACAAAGGACTCATTCTGTCACTCTTTCACTACAAAACCTCCTCAAGATCTATAGATGAATCCCCTTAGTGCGCTAAAATGTGAAAAAAGCTTGTAAGTGGTATCTTGAGACCCGAAAATTACATAAAAATAATGTTTTACTATAAATCTAATTTCATTTTTAATAAAAAGCCCACTGGGAAAAGCCCCTATTAAAAAAAAAAAAATGATGAAATAAAGTGTATCACGGATTCACAACTCTGGAGTGGGACCCAATATAGAACACTGGCTTTTGGTTTCTGTGTTAGTTTCATGATTTCATGGGGGATTTCATGAAAGAACATCTGGTTACGATGACCAGGGAGAGGGTCTGGCTCAGGCCCCGACCCGGGGCACAACGGAGGGGCACTCTCCACATAGATGCTCCTCAGGACACTCGAGCTAGGGTTACCTTGACGATGCGGTCGGTCCCACAGGTCACCATCAGTCCCCGAGCAACGTCCATGGACATGTGGGAAATGTTATGCTTTCCTTCATGAAAGGTTGCTAGAGAAGTCCGACTGACAAAGAGAAAAGAGACCGCTGAAAGTTCACCCATTTCCAGAGCTAAGGGAAGGGTAGTTTTGCAACGTAACGACGATAGTGTTAAAATTTACTCCTAAAAATGTGGCTACGGTTTGGAAAACTGTTTATAATTAGAGGACAGAAGGCAAGATAAGCTGAAGATTGTTTTATATAAGTTCTGACAAAACTCTCCAAATAACTGATTTTTATTTTTTTAGTGGAAAGGCTGGTACACTCTTAGACATAAAACAAGGGCCTCGATTGTGCCGAGGAACTACGCTGTGGGAGTTCCTACCCCGAGCACAAGGCCCTCACGGGGAGGCCGTAGGCTCTGGAAGCTTCCAGGCCTCCAGGAACAGCTCAGGGCACCCGCTCTCGCTCTGCTCCTGTGCCCGCAGCCCGGGCCTTGTCAGGGTGCACAGGGACTGACACCAGCGATGCCTCGGCCAAGTTCTGCCAGTCTAGCACTTTCTAAGACGATTCAAAGGGAAGGTAATTCCCATGTCCATGCGAGCCAGGGCTGGGGCACTGGAGGGATCAGCTCTGGCACCGCCATCAGTGTGCATTGGCCTTGACCTTGCGGCCGGGATGCCGGCTGCTCAGCGGCCGCCCTGGTCTGAGCCACACCATGCCTCACAGTGCTTGGGGGAAACTCGTCTAAGGTCATACAGCGAGGGCAGAATTCCCTCCCCAAGAATGGTTTAGGGAGCTGGGCAGAGACGAACAGGGCCGTCATTTTTCAGGCTCCTCCCCCTGCAGGCACCCAGTAAGACGAAGACCCACAGACACTCACTCCTCGTCTTTGATGGAGTCGTAGCAGGAGTCGCACACCCGGACCTGGAACTCGAAGCCCATGACAGGGTAGCTGGAGCGCTTGCTGCTGCACTTCCCGCACACGGCCTGCCCACATTTCCGGCAGTGATGCTGCAGGACCACGGGAGGCAGGGGAAGGAGGAGTTTGACTTTTGCTCCCATTCCCCTTCGGGGCAGGAGGGTGGGAGTGGGGATGATTCGCCCTGAATTATAGTTACCGCATTCAATGTACCATTAACACGAAAGGCAGGTGGGGCCAACGTTTGTCAAGGATTTCCAAAGATCCTTGTTTTATTGGTCAAATACTGCTTTTTATTCATTCACATCATCTGTCTAGAGGTCCACAAACTACATTATTAAAACCAACCTGAAGTTCATTCAGGAGCTCAAATGACTGGAGGTTTCAAGAAAAAAAGAACTATTCCTACGCCAGAGAAAAGTTTTGAAATAAAGTAATATGACCTCATTAAGAAATAAATAGCCATAATCACGTTTTACCATCTCTTTTAATCCTTCAAATTGATTCTAGAAATAAGCTTCAAGAACATTCAAAATAGTCCAGTTATTAATTTTGTCATATTCTTTTACCAGTGAAAGTTCAGGGACCCATACCTTTCCTCTCATTTCTAGTAGTTAATTCCTAAGATGTAAATTAATGTCTTCGCGGTTCCTGTCGAGGTAGGGATTAGCTCGCCCATCAATTACAATGCACTAGTTACCAGCAGACATGCGTTGCGGGAAGCAGGCTAATCATGGAACTCGGGTTCCATTTCGGAGCATCAGAATGTTACAGGAATGCTAAGATTACCCCTGCACTGCCTACCAGTCTCATAGCAGACCTTGTGGAAGAGCGGCTTTGCAAGTAACATTAAAGAAAGTCTATTAACACACACAAACCAATCCCTCATAGAGGTGCAAAGAAATAAAATCAGCATTCTTAAATTACTTACCTGCACCAATTCATATTGAATTCAGTCAACCTGAGTGGGCTACCTTCAAGGCTGCTGTAGAAATATGTTTTTTGTAGAACTTTAGAATTACATGAATACCTAGTGATAAGGGCGTCTTTGAAATCTATAAGCTATTTGGGACACGTTTCTCTAGTCAAAAAAGAAAAAAAGAACAGAGAGTACCAGAAACATGCTTAATAAAAATGTTCCAGGTACACTTAATGTGGAACAATCTGTGAATAATTTAAAATTCTTAGTGTCAGAGGACTCCAGGGAGGGCCAAATTGTGACATTTTTAACAAACAGTGAAAGCATAAGGTCTACAATCGTATGACCTGCTTCGCTCTCATTCTGAGCATGGTTAGCACGGAACACTGACTTGACAAGCCATACTTCTAGACTGAAGGATCTCTCATGTATTTACAAATAGGCTCTCAGTGTTTTCTGTGCGTCCATGCCTTTCCAACCCTGGGCAAGTGACGGAACACTTAGGTCATAATCTTGCTGCCCCAGGCAAGGTCCCACTCATGCTTTGTCACACAGAGATGCTGAGGTCAAAAATGCAGTTCACAGCGTTTACAGGAAAAAGTAAGATTCCAAACAAAATGCCAAATTAATACATAAAGAACAAGATCCATTATTAACACCCAGTGAGAGTTCAACATTGGCTACTCACCTGTCTCAACCCCAGTGTCTTTGTGTCCCACATCTGCTTTATATTCCAGAAAAAGGGCTGCTCGCATTTCTGGCAAGAATCACTCTCTAACCACTGAGGAGCCTGGGGGAGAAGAAAGTCAAAACTATCACTGGAGCATCTCCTCATTTACTAGGATTTCTCAGGGTTAATACCACAGTTTCAGACCTTGTTGGTTGGTAGCATTTTTTAAAAAGATTCCTCATTTTAGCTTTTGCCATATTCAATATGTGTTTTCAGTAATCTCTCTCATTTTAGCAATGTTGACAAGATTGTTCCATTTTTTTATTAAGACTTTATTTAGTTATTTGACAGAGAGAGGGAGAGATCACAAGGAGGCGGAGAGGCAGGCAGAGACAGAGGGGGAAGCAGGCTCCCCACTGAGCAGAGAGCCCGATGTGGGGCTCGATCCCAGGACCCCGAGATCATGACCTGAGCCGAAGGCAGGGCTTAACCCACTGAGCCACCCAGGTGCACTGGATTATTCCATTTTTAATCTATACACAGGAAAAAGTAGTACAGTTTTCACTGTGAACTCCCAAGGGTTGTCTTCATATGTTTCTTTTTTGCGCCATTGTTTAATATCTACATCCAGCTGAGTAAAAGCCCATTTCTTACAGAATGTAGTGAACTACCACTTGGGAAGTCTCGTGAGGTCACAGTGTGGTGAACAGGAGAGTTCTTCCAGGTGTGTCTCTCGTCAGACAGATTTGCCCCCCCCACCACAACCCCAGCTCCTGGGAGTGGCACTGTCTCCTGTGTGCACACTCCATCCCCAGACCTCTGCTCCGGCACTGGCATCTCTGTGCTGTCATCCTTTATGCACATTTCCTTTCTGCCATAATCTGTCATTCACCAGGCTCACCCATCTTTGTGTAGGGACAGCCTGTCACAGACCAGGTTCGCAATGAGTTTTTATTGAAACAGGATGACTACAGTCTCAGTATTACTTTAACAAGAACTTAGAAAGTATTTCTCTAAACAAATCATTATAAATTGTACCCAATTAGGGGCACCTGGGTGGCTCAGTCAGTTAAGCATCAGTCTTCAGCTCAGGTCATGATCTCAGGGTCCTGGGGTCGTGCCCCGCGTCTCTGTCTAGCTCCCTGCTCAGTGAGGAGCTTGCTTCTCCTTCTGTCCCTCCCCCACTCCTGCTCGCTCACGCGCGCTCTCTCTCTCTCCCTCAAATAAATAAAATCTTTAAAAAAAACCCCAAAAACCCAAATCGTACCCTATTACCAGATGAAACTATTCAAAGCTATTATTCAACCTCAATCACTTATTATATATATGCACAAACAGAAATGCATTTCTATCAATTAAACCAAAGACTATGACGAAATAATCCTTTTTTGATCTTGAAATTGGGATGCGCAAGACAAGTATCCTTGCTAAGAGGAGACAATGCTGGGAGAGCACAGACACGGCATCGCACCGACCCCTCTAACACATGCAGTAAGGACAGAGGGCTTTCCACACTCAAACCGGGACTTCTGGGGGTTTCAAGGACCGGTGCCCTTACTTCCTTATTTGGCTTCCTATTGCATCAGAACTTTCGGCTTTCCTACTTCTTATTTTAGGTATGTCATCAGAAATATTTCTACACGTGACAGCCATGACAAAGGTGTTTCTTGGTGGGGGGCGGGGGGAGCACTCACAAACTGTGTGAAATGTGCTGAGACAGAAGAGAGGTTCCTTTAAACAACTGGAGACGTACTGGAAAGAAGGAAGGTCGGACAGAGCAAGAGACGGGCAGCTCCGTGAGAAAGAGGACTGCCTGGCTGCAGAATCCCGTCTGCTTCTGGGGGCCACAGAACAGGGGAGGGGACGCCCGGGCCACAGGCTACTCCCACAGCTGGGACCCCCGCGGCGGGCCTCCCGCAGTACCAGGTGCACACGGGACAAAGAGTGAGACTGCCGACGGCAGCAGGATTCAAGCGGGAGGAGCCCCATTATAAGGTGTGAGGAAAGAGCGAGTAAACACAGGTAAGTGCTTTGTGCGGTGCCTGGTAGCAAAGTATCAGGCACGTCCAGGACACGTGCTGAGGATGGGCTGTGCCTTCTTTCACCGGATTTTCCACACCACCCAGGGCACACAGAGCAACATCATCCTCACTGTGCAGCCCAGAAACCGTGGCTCGGACCCCGGGGAGACACAGCAGCGCAGTCTGAGCCCCAGGGCCTGTTGGCCACACTCCCCAAGGCAGCTGCACACGGGGTTCTCTGGGTTTGAACACATGAGGTCTGCACACGTGGCTCTAGGGCGTGACCGCCTAAAGACCGGGGTCCCTGCCCTCAGGAGCATCGGTCTGTCTAGGGGCTCAGGAAAGAGGATTACTTCGCTGAGCTGCAGAAGAGAGAGGCTCGAAGGAAGAAAGGGAAGCTTGAAGTAATTTGAGATAACAAACAAAAACATCAGAAATAAACAAGCTTTCCGGAAGAGTTTATTGTAAGAAATACCCGTCCCTGCCAGGCTCTATGCCGTCTGGAACCATCCTATTATGTGCTTACTCCCTACAGAGGAAAAACGTTCTTTCCTAAGAAGAGCAAAAGAGAACACTGATCAGGTATTCTGCTCCGTGTGTCTCATCTGCTCAAAGATGACGTAGCAAGAGCAACTGCCTGCCCCGTATTACAGCCGTAATAGGATGTACCCGTACTACATAGACCTTCTCCACTAATGTGTGCCATTACACACCCTGTGATCTGCTAGTTTAAAAAGATCCAGTCTAATTATTACTTGCTCATTTAATTTCATGCTAACTTCCAAAAGGGATCCCCTCTAATTATGATCTGACAGGGAGGCAACTGCCCCAATTAGTACTTCCAGGTGACTCTGAAAGGAATTCCAAGCAAGCAGTGTGGGACTACAGTATCTGGGACTAATTCTCTATGCCTTTGCCTAAGGAAGTCCTACAAATTGTACAAACCCTGACCCAGGGACAGAACCTTACAGATCATAGGCTGTTTCCCTTTGCACTATACTCAGCTGGTTTAAAAAAAAAAAATTTATAAATTACTAAAAACAATGCACTTTTTAAAAAGATTTATTTGAGAGAGAGAGAGAGACAGACAGACAGACAGACATAATGCATGGGATGGGGCAGAGGGAGAGAGAATCTCAAGCAGATTCCACACTCGGCGTGGACCCCAATGTGGGGCTTGATCTCAGAACCCTGAGAGCATGACCTGAGCTGAAACCCAGGTGCCCCCAAAATGCATCTTCTTGACATAATCTGCTTCCCCACCAACACGGTCAACCACTGAGAGAGAAGCTGGTCGAGTCTGATGTGTTACCAGCCAGCATGCAAGTGATGCGGGGTAATCTTCCACAATTAGAGAGAGAATCGCCTACACAGGAAACGGCCCAAGTGATGTCTTTTCTTTCCCTAGACGTACAGATAAACTCCACAATCATGTGACCTTGGAGGTGGGAATTGTGCTTTTATTTTGTCGTTCTTTCCTAAAAGAATTTACCAAGGATAAGAACAGAGGATTGAAATCCAAGTGGGGAAGCCCTTAGGAGAACCACCAGCCGCACTGGCCCCAGGGGTGGCCTTCCCACGTGAGCCAGGGAACACAGCCTCCATGTTAGCTGTGTTCTCAACAACAAAACAAAGAGACCAAGAGTCCGGGAAACCGAACAGTGTACTGTTCTTGATGCCTGTATCTATCAGCTATTGTAAAACACAGTTAAAATAAACCTTCCTATGGAAAGTGTTCCAATTTAATATTGAGCCAAGGTCATACATATTTAATGAGTTACCTTAAGCCTTACCAAAACGTCTTGCCAGCACACAGGTAATCAAGATTTCTTCTACTTAACTCATCTCATGAGGTTACTAGAAAAACTGGCAGTCACTGCTTCTCCACATATGGACTTCATTTTATTATTGAAGTACAAGTTAGTCTATTTCCTTCGACATTATAACCCTATAGAAAGCAGGCAAGAATCTTTGCATAATGAGCACAGTAGCCCTAAAGCCCGGAAATGAGTAATGTCGCCTTGATTACGGTTTCTGTGGTATGCCTAAGATGCGGGTTTATTTGGTGGAAACGAGACTCCCAAGTACTCGGAGGCGCCACAAAGCAGACATGTGTGGGGTGTGATGGGAACGGCGCACCCACGCCCAGCGTCTGCTCCAGGGGGCGCCCCTGTCCTCTGGGGCGCTCCGGTGACACACACAGCCCGTGTGCAGTGCCGTGCAGCGTCGTGAGCCCTCTACGAGGCAGGCGTACCTGCTCCAGACCTGCGAGCCACCCAGCGGGGGCTCAGAAGATGCCTGAAGTTCAACTGTAAGTCCTCGGTGCCTCACACTCGAAATCTCTTCTGAGTCAACAAAAAGGCAGCTCTTCTGCTATTTACATCACAGGTTGGAAAAGACAGATAACAGCCGTGCTGGCGGACAGGGGAATGGAAATCCTGCCTGGAAGTCAGCTGACAACATCTATAAAAAGCCTTAAGAATGGACATCTCCTTGTCCCAGGAGGTCTACTTTCAGAAATCTGTCTGAAATAAATAATTGAACAATCACACAATGACAAGGACAAGGATGCTCACTGCAGCATTATGTAAAATAGAAAAAAAAAAAACCAAGCTGCCCACAGATAAGAGAACAGAGTGGTGGTTGCTGGAGGAGAAGGTTGGAGGTGGGGGAAAGGAGTGAAGGGGGTCAAAGAGTGACCCAAGAATTTGGGGGTCTCCTAAGGGCCAACCCACTTGGATTCCAATCCACTACTCTTATCCCTGATAAAGTATATTAGAAAAAAAAGTTGCAAAATAAAAGCAAGACTCCCACCTTCAAGGCTACACAATTACGGAGTGTACTTTCTTTAACACAAGAAATTAAAGTTTTGTAACCATGGGTGGTCCTGGAAGCTAATTGGGCTCACCGTGGGGATCACGCCCCAATGCATATAAATGCCGAATTGCTATGTTTACACCTGAAGTTCATATAAAGATATATGTCAATTATTTCTCAGTTTAAAAGAAGCCGGCAAGGTAGTTTCGACAGTCAGTCAATCTGTCTCAGGAACTAGAAGAGGCTTTGGAAGTTGTGTCACTGAAGGATTCCACTTGGAGGGAGGAATGGACACTCGGAGAGACAATGACACTCTTCTGAACAGGGTCTCACAACTGGTTAGTAGCCCCAGCAAATCAGAACTCGGGTCTCCTGAAAAGAACACTATGTCGACATGCACTCAGTGGAAAATAAAAGCAGAAGACAGAGATATCCTCTACCAGGAAAACGTGAGGCACCTGGCGAGGTCCCGGGCACTAGTCACAGCAGGGATGCCGGGGGGCCACCGCAGCATTCCCAGGGCTGCACACAGTGCGTGCCCCGGCGACACAGGGGACTGTCTCCAGCGTGTTCTCGGTGCACATCTCCGACTGAAAACAGCCCACATGCTCACTCTGTGGGCAATGCTTGTCACTGCAGAAACTGGGGGAGAGGACGCAGGGCAAAGTGACACGGAGCACCCTGTCAGACAATGACCAGTAAGCACAGGGACAGGGGCTGGAGCTGTGTGTGACCCAGTCGGCATCGAGAGCCAGCAGGGTGGAAAGCCAAAAAGCCTGGTCCTCGGAGACCTCTCCACATCAGCCTGCTCATTCTCTTACCTCCTCTCTGCTGACGTCCATATTCCACACTGCGATCCCGCCATCCGAGGAACAGGAGACAAGCTGCCTTGTGAGCTGAAGGTAACACAGCGACTGCACTCTGTCACTGTAAACAACACACATCAGTCACTTGTCTCAATGCGCAGAAACACAGACACTGGCTTCCCTTAGGCTCCCATCTCTCCGCTGGCCGGAACCAGCCACTGGCATTTTATCACTGACAATTCGGAGTAGCATCCTGGCTTCTAGTCTAAACTTGAGTCAGCGTTCTGTAACTTATTACACAGCATAATCGCTTCTATGAAATAAACACTACTTTCAAGTCAGTCCCTTGGAACTGCAGGCCACAGATAGGATGATGGCTATGTTTTCAGGACCAATCTCTGTGGTCCATCCCTTTTCAGGTATGCACGACTCACCTACCTGTTCATGAGAAAGAACAAAGGAGGGGTGACTCCCTTGCTGGAACACAACCCGTAAGAACAGGTGATGAGACACTATAGAGATGAATGATACACACATGTGCCCGTGCACACTCGTGCACACACATGCACAATGATGTGGTGAAATCTGCCCCCTTCCCGTGTGCTCGTCAGACTCCTTCTCTGAATGTCCTACGACACAGTCTCCTGCCCTGCAGACTTGTGTGAAGCAACTTTCCTGGGGTGCCTGAGAGGCTCAGTCGGTTAAGCGTCTGCCTTTGGCTCAGGGCATGATCCCAGGGTCCTCGGATCGGATCCTGCATCGGGCTCCCTGCTCAATGGGGAGCCTGCTTCTCCCTCTCCCTCTGCCTCTCCTCCTGCTTGTGCACTCTCTCTCTGTCAAATAAGTAAATAAAATCTTAAAAAAAAAAAAAAGAATCTTTCCTTGGCCACTTTTCAACCTGATGCTGCTCATAGTAAACAGCAACAGGCTAACCAACAGGGAGGAAAGGCAAGGCCAATGTCCCTTCCCTCCCAAAACCAGAAGGCAAGAGCCTGGGTATTCCACTGTCCCAGCTTAGCTGACGACGACGAACCACACCCACGCATCACATTTCAGAATAAAAGAACAACTCAGGCATCCAGTTGGAGACAGGCTCAAAGTCTCACCTGCCCTCCTGAAGAGCAACCCCCCCACCTGGGTCCTACGCAAGTGTGTCAACAGGGTGACTCCTCAGGAGAGGCAGGGGGCAAGTGCTCTTGGGGTGAAGAAGAAAGAAGACCCTGGGCTCTATTTCTGCTCTACAGCGTCACACACTCAGGACGCACGGAAGAGCAGTTGAAAGGGACTGAATGAGCCCTGATAAATGGCCGTCTTAACAGATGCGGTTTGAGAAAGCAGCGGCCGTTGGTGACCGCTGCCCCCCGCCCCCGCAGACTCCGATTCTGTCCCCACCCCCACAGGCAGTCACGCACTGATGGCCTTGCAGCAAGAGCGTGCGGCCTTTCCGGCCGCCGATGTCCCACATGATGATGCTGTTGTCAGAGGCTCCTGAGAAGAGCAGCCGCTGAATAGGGTCCCACCACAGGCAGGCGATGCTTCCTACGGGGCAGAGAGAGGGCGAGGTTAGGTACAGCCTGATACCTGCGCAGCTGGACCAACGAGGACCAGCTGAGCCCTGAAGTCAAAACGTATCTTTGTTGCGTGAAGGGTCATACAACGCTTTATCATGAGTCGCTGAGAAGACAGAGCACAGCCGTCCCCCAGAGTTTAAGATAATGATCTTCGGTTGCACATCAAACTACTTTGGACACAAAGATGTTCAAAGAAATCTTTTTTCATTCTGTATCCAAAAAATGACACAATAGCTATATATGAAAAAAAAAAAGCTAACAGTATTTAATGAGAAAAGACAGTGAAGATCACTGCAGCCAATTTAGGTAACCTAAAAATCTAGATTATTCCAGGTCTCCAATCTTTCAGGTGTTTTACCTCATGATGCATGTTTAAGAAAATTAAATTGAGGGTCTCGGAAAAAAAATGGTCTGTAGGTGTACCACACAATTATGCTGGAGAATTTAGGTAAAAAAAAGTCCAAACTTCACAATTCACATTCTCTATTGGGTGAACTTATCAGATTCAATATCCTTGCGAAATCTTTCTTTCCACAGATTTCTCTCTCAACAGATTTGTCTCTTCATTATTCTACTGATTACCGCTTGCCTTGAAAAAATAACTAATAAACTTAATAAAACAGAACCAGTCACACAAGTTAACCATATTTTTGGTGGTTATAGAGAAAACTGATGCAGTCATATTCAGAAGCAAACACTAGTGACTAGTTTCTCACAGAAACTTAAGGTAAGTGAAAAAAAAGAAGTGTTCTGCAAAATTGGCTTCAGGGAACAATTACGCATAAATTGAAGCCCGCACCCCACACACTTCAGCTGGAGGCCTGACAGCAGATAAACACGGGCCTTCGCTGTAAACACTGTGAGGCAGTTACCAGAAGCCAGTCTGGCCTTAGCAACACAGAGAAGGCTTGCGAGCCTGGGGATCATGAGACCATTAGTCATAAACACAAGTGGTTTCCTTAGCGGCTGTGCTTTCCTGCCCAAATACATTCTAACTTGCTGTTCTCCTCTCTCCCCTTTGCTCCACAAGGTCCCTGATCTGACACACTCGATTTCACCCGAGTAGATTAGCGAGGAAGCACAGAGTACATTTAGCTTATTATACTTAAAACACTGTTTTCAAAAACAAGTTCATCGTTAATTCTTTGAACAAATTCCCAATTCTTTAGTCCTAATTTGTCACCCAATACAGCCAATTGAGTTTTAAAACCCTTCCACAGAACCTGGCCAACTAACTGCACTGCAAAAATAGTAAAATCCCACCCATTCTTTCCCCTCAGTCCCTCATCGAGCGGAGGCAGAACCAGCCCAGACTTTTCTCCTAATTCTATTGTTCCATCAGGTCTTGTTCAGGATCCTAGAAACTGACAAATTAAAAAATAAAACAAAACAAAAAAACAAGCAAACAAAAACTCTTTTAAGGGTCTCACCATTTACAAGAAATTTCCAAAGACCTTCTGAAAATAATTTAAACAGGCAAACAGAATAGAAAGTATTATCCCCAAGAGCAATCTGGAAGGGATTCTGAAGACACGAAACCCTGCCCAACACCCTGTCTTCAGTTTGCTTTCAGTCTTTTAGACCTAAATCCCAGATGTAGCCAATCAAACTGAAACCGACAGGTCAGAAGCACCGATCATTCACGAAGCCGCAGAACGGAGAACTGAGTCTGGATGCCCAAATTAGGGGAAAACCTCTGGGTGATCACACGGCCTAACCTTCATGGCCTTTGAGGGTCGTAATGACTGAACAGGAGCTCTGCTCCAGCTTCAGAAGGGTGATCTGTCCAGAATAATCGCCAACAAAAGCATACTGAGTATCAAAATCGTATCTGTGGAGAAGCAGTCAAGGATAGGTAACACAATCCATCTAAAAGTTGTAACACAGAAAAACGTGATTTTAAAGACAAGCATAAAACCATGAGACAGGAAGTACCCAAGTGAAATTCAGGCAACAGGTACACATTTAGGAAAACAAGCTTTCAAACTGGAAAATTTTCTTGGGAAAATTGACATTCATTCACTCGACAAGAATTCACGGAGTGCCTGCGACTATTGTAATCAATGCTCTAGGAATTAGGAGTAAAAAAGGTTAAGGGCTGACAGCGAAGTGAGACATGAAAGCAAGTCATTAAAATCAAGTTATAATAAAGTTTAAAAAAGTAAAAGAGTCAATAGTGAAAACGGCAAAAAATTGGAACAAAATAGCTTTTTATGAACTATCTCTGGAAATAATGTCAAACTGATAGCAAATGTGACGCGAACGCCCACCTTTCCTTGGCCTAGATGATGCAGCTTTAAATGAAAAGCACGGTTTATTTTAAATTGCCATGGAGGGTTTAATCACCCAAAAGGCAGTTATGTGGGGCAGTGGTAAATTTAATTTTTAAAAATATACTAACTATTGATAACTATTTACTTTCTCAGTCACTTAATGGTCATAGACCTTTGTGGCCAATCTGCAGTTTAAACACATCAGGATAACCACTGCTTTGATTCCAAAACACAGGTCAAAAAGAGCATCACAGGCTGGGCTGTGACTCTCTGTGCCATTTTCTATCAATCCCTATGAAAAGCCCAACACATAACAGAAACACTCAATTAGCAAATTAAATATCTGAGTATTTTTCCCTTATTTGATTCTGAAGTCTATGGTACTGCTTTAAGGCTTTTTTAAACATCTCATGCTGTGCATTCATTTGTAGCAAACTTTTTTTTTTTACAGAGGCTTTCAATGGGGAAAAAAAAAGAATTTACTGTGCCAGACATCCAACTCTGAAAGAAACTACTGTGGGGTATCTGCCTGTGAAAGCCGTGATCTGCTGTCACTGAGAGACACAGCTACCAGGAGTTGTCCTAAGCAAGGGCAAATTCTACATGAAACAAATTCCATATGGTGGTAGAAAACTGTGAAAGCAGCAATTTATTAACATTCTGGGGATCCTGAGGCACTTTTGAGAATATGGAAAGGATTATGAACCCTCACCACACATTCACACAAACTATAAAACTCCTGTAAGCCCATTTATGAACTCCAGGGTCACAGATCCTTACTGTATTTTCTTCCGGGGTCTGCCAATAAGCAAATAAAAGATCAGTTCCTTTTTGTCTATCTCTATTCAACAAAAAATGTCTTTTCTTTCACCTTGAAATGCAGGAGTAAGGGGTGGGGGTTTGCATTAATGAGGTTTAGGTTGCCAAGATTCTGTATTAAGAATGGATAGTACCTCCCAATAAGAACAGTTACTCATCTAATTGTTATTTTTAATACACCAGTTTCATACCAAAGAAAAGTGGATACAGGAAGTCTTGCATTTCATGTGAAATACACAGGAATCACTCAGTCTTTGGAGCTCAACTGAACTCAAAGCCAACTACTGAGCCGAGGAGGAACAGGACAGGAGGCGGCCCACCCTTGGAAGGATACTGCAAGCACGAAGCCCAGGAGGTGAAGAAGTGCCTTCCCAGCATGTTCCCGCTGCGGGTGCACATCCAGCTGACACACTTGTCGTGGCCGGTGCTAATGACCCACTCGGCGGCCAGGCTGAAGATGATCGCAGACACCCGGTTCTGATGAGCTGTGGGCACAGAAAGGCAAGTCTGCGCCCTTCACGAAGAAACGGGACCTTCCGAATCAGAACTGAGCCTCGACGTCTCCAGCTGTTTGTCCTGGAGACTCACGGGCTGCACAGTCGTTCTGTGGAAAGGCCTGTGCTCGGAGAAGCTGCCCTACTCACCCCTCCTCCCACCCCCCAGGCTCCCCACCTGGTGACAGTCACGAGCTGCAGCTCACTGAAGACTGATGCTCCACGGGGATTCCAAGAACTGATTAAAGGGCAGACTTTTTTTCTGTTTTCTGTACCCAAGAGCATTTTTACTTTGCTCGTACTATCAATAAGTTCTATACGGAGAATGATAGTCTTTTCTTAAAGAAGCAATGTGTTTTTATGGCCAATCACTTCAGCACTTTGACCTTTTAGAAAACACTGGCATTGTAGGGGCGCTTGGGTGGCTCGGTCAGTTAAGCGATCGACTCTCAGTCTTGGCTCAGGTGGTGATCTCAGGGTAGTGAGATGGAGCCTGGGTTGGGGAAGTGAGAGGTCTACTTCTCTCCCTCTGCACGTCCCGCCTCCCCCCCCCCCGCCCCCACCCCACCCCTGCTCAGGCATTGCTCTAAAATAAATAAATAAATCTTCAAAAAGAAAAAAGAAAAAGAAAACACTAGAATTGTAAACAAGAAACCTTCAATTTTCTGAAATTAAAAAAAAAAAATACCGTAAGCATTTTGTTTCTGGAAAAATTTCTGTTTGTGTTTAACTTTTTATTATTTATAAAGACAAAATACTTGTAGAGTTCTGTATTCCAAAATAATAGCTGCAAATGAGGAAGGTATTCTATTACCTAACTCCTGAAATGTTGCATTTCCAGGTTGACTGTAAGCCACATTAGGACAGTGACCTGTCCTAGTTCATCTAGTATGGGACCTGGCAAGCAGCAAGTTTCATAAATGCCCACTCTGAATGAAGTCAGAGACTAGACAGAGAAATTTCTGACCTTGCTATCAGCTGTGCAGGTTGTTTCGCAAGAACCAAGGGACACTTTCTTATAAATTAATTAGGAAATACTACAACTCAGTGTTTATATGGGTAAAATAATGAAGAGACATTCATCAAACATAACAAATGACAGATTTTAAGTAAAGCTTCAATAATTTATAAATTGAGAACTACTTTGACTATCGAACAGGCGAAAGACATTTGTAAGAGCAATGATGAACAGACTGGATGAGCAAATACTCTCAACCACCACTCATGGACTGTGGTTGTGTAACACATGGAATGTGTTTACACTAATGCTGGAAGGAAGCTTGCAAAACAAATCTAGAGCACTGAAACACTTTTCAATGTTTGACCCAGTTACTCCATTTTTAGGGATTTATCTTGAATAGAAGCAACCAGGGTTATAGGATTAGAGTCAGAGTCAAGGACACACATACGCATATGTATGTATATACGAAATATCCACTCACAGATATGTATGCACAGACATATACATTGTCATATATATTAGTGTGTGTTATCGAAAACCAGAAGCAATACATATGCTCAAAAACAGAATGATTAAATTAAATATGATAATGCACCCAATGGAATAGCATATGAAAATTTAAACACTGCTAAGCAGGAAAGGGACGGTAAATAACTGTTAATAGCATCCTATATAACTGGGGGAAACACATCTACAAAGTTAACGTGAAAACCTAAAGCTGATCACAAGAGACAGAACTCTCGTTTTGTGTGTCTACATGCATGTGTACGCAGTATGTGTATGTATAATTACCTGGGTAGGTCTTGATAAAGTTCATTTTATTAAAATCTTCAGAAACATGAAATTCCTGAAAGTAAACACATGCAATAAGAAAACAGTTATGGTTTTAAAAACAGGAACTTAACTTTAAAAACAAAGTAAAATCAAGACTAGCTATCACCAAACTACAGACTCGAGATTAGCTATAAGAGAATAATATGGAATTGTTTCCTCCATCAGACTTGTCCACGGGCCAAGATTTCTTTTGGGGACCAGACCGAATAAAGGTGCTGCTGACCAGCACAGCATTTTTGTTCAGTTCCTCCTCCACAAGTGTAAGCTTTGTAGGCCCTCTCCCTCTACTGCAAAGAAGGCATCTTGCTAATTCTGCTCTCTTGGCTACACTGAGTATTCCCAGTGTTTAGGTTTAGGTTTAGGTTTCCAAACCTAAACTGTAAAATAAGACTGCAAAGACCCATTAGAGAATTCTCAGCTATAGTGAAAATAAGGCATTGGGAATCTCAGCAACGTAAGGGGAGAAATTATACACATGTCCTAGAGAACACATACAAAAAAGAGAAATTCAGAGATTGTCAGTGGCTTGCTTCTTTTAATATTCATGTGTTTTCCAAATACAAGTGTTTGGAAATAAACTATGTAATACTTTATAAGTAGGAAAAAATAAAAGTATATACTTTTTAATGAAAAAATCAGCTTCAGCATAAAACCAAGAAGACAAAACTCTAAAGAAAAAACACTAAGAATTCTACTGATCAATGTTAACTGAGAAGTTCTTAAGGCTCTAAGTAACACGGACATTATAAATTGTTACACATAGACACACACACACACACACACACACACACACACACACACACAAACAGGAATCTAGATTCCTTGCTCTCCATCTTGGTATTGCAAAGTACAAAAATGTATCAGTATATATAAGTATATGTATATGTATGTATTAATATACACAGAATACTGTGAACGTATATATACACATATATACACATACATGTACACTGGGGACAGTATAAATGTATTAGTATATAGATCATTGTACAGATATTGATCTGTATTAGGTGGAAAGTCAATACGTCAACTGTTAACAAACGATACACTGGATTTACATTGCCCCTTTGCACTGAAAAGTTCAGTTTTTATAGGCTGTTCTACAATCATAGAGTCTATCCGTGAACTAGGAGCCACAAAAAGCGTCCCTAGAGAAATAAAATGTGCAACCACTGGAGAAACTGTGCTTTATGGTTTCTGGTTATATATGTGTCTGCACATCACCATGATATACCTATAAAATTTCCAGAAGGAGGAAAATGCGAACACTGACATCTACTACTACTACTACTACTACTACTACTACTACTACTACTACTACTACTACTACTAAGGTATTTATAGCAGTCCCCCGCTGAATGCAAAGACCTAGGAGAGCCCAACCCCGCAGCCCTCGCCATCTGCCTACTGCTGAGTGAACTGCCTGGGCAAAGAGCCTGCCCTTTCCACTGGCTTTTTCCTTCCTGGCCCTTAAACACACTCAAGGCTTCTTAGCCTTTAATTTCAGAAACAAAACAAGTAGAAACAATAAAACTCTTTTAGCAGTTCTACGACTTTCCTCAGATCCTTCTCTAAAAATCAGCCCACACCAAGGACCCACGGTGGCACATGACATGGGAAAGCCTTCCCTTGCTCAGCACCAGCTGCTAACTGCTGCTCCCAAGGTCACTTTCCAGGCCTGACCTCATCCTCTCCCTGCCGCACCTGACCCTGTGACTCACCCCCATGTGAAACTCACTGCCTCTCCAGCTTCCCTGGCCGCAGGGTCCTGGCTGGCTCTCCTCCCACTTTGCCCAGACTGCCTCCATCTCCCCCGTGGGCTCCTAGTCTCTGACTCTCCCTTCAATGCTGATATTCCCAGGGAACATGACCTTGGCTCTCTGCTCTTCTCAGTCTACCTGCTGGCTCCCCCTAGTTGGGACCAGTCCCTGCTGTAGTCCCCGTGACACCTGTGTTCAGAGAACTCCCAACCCCTATTCCAGACCAAATCCTGAGGTTTAGGCCCATGTACCCAACTGTGACAGGGACCTCCTCACTTTTCCCTCTATATCACCTCTATGTCTTTTCTGTGTCAGAGCGTAGCTGACCACTCACCACCACCAGCCCGTTCTCTACACAACACCCACATCCAACTAGCCATCACGTCTGCTACCCAGACAGCTCTCAAAGCCAAAACCTCTTCTCCAGCACTACCCAAGCGTTTCACAGTGTCACACTGGGGCCCTGAAACAGACTCTTAACTGGGATGCCTCAGTTTCAGCCCTGTCACCCCAAACTCCACATACTGGCACACGAAGCTCAAAAAAACCCCCAGAAACCCGACCATTCTGTCCTCCCCGGCTTAATGCTCTTCAGTGGCTCCCCTTCGTGCAGTGACTCCCTACCGCACCTGACGCGGTTCACTGCTGAGAGAGGTCCCCGAGAGGGCATGACCACCAGCTGACCCCTGAGCCGGGCCCTGGCAGTCAGCCGTCAGCGGCTCCTCACCCCTTCTCCCTGTCTTTGGGAATGTGTGTCCCACTTGCCTTCCCCATTCCAGAGGTTGCCCCAAGCACACAGCCTTGACAGTGATGTGGTGTTGGGGCCATCAGGACGATATACGTGACTGAACCCGGCTAAGGCCTCTACATAAACTTTTAAGACTCTGGGGGACGGGGGCAGAGATTCACTCATCTTGCAGCCACTCAAGACAAGCATCGTATGTGAGCCCCGTTGCTCATGAAACCTGCCGCCCAGCAATGTAGAGTGGCCTCCTTCTTGAGTCTCTCAGTGCCCTCTGAGCATGGGGGCTGGTTTCAGATTTCACCTGGGAAGCTCCCAAGGTGGTGAGCCAGCACTCACCTGGCTAGGTGAGGACTGGCTCCAATACCGACTCCCAGATCTCCCCCGACAGATGCCAGATGCTGAGGCGGTGGGTCTGGAGCGGAACCAGAGAACATGTACCCCATTTAGTTCCCTAAATAATGCGAAGGACTATGTAGGTTGGGGTAATTTGCTTACATGATACAGTCTGAGCTCCTTAACACAGAAGGATCGTGATTTCCCCTTCTCCCTGTTACCCCCTCCTAAATGCTGTTCCTCGGGACAAAGTCCTGGGTCCTGTCTCCTCTCATTCTCTGCCCAGGTGAACACAGCCATTCTTACGGCTTGACAAATGCCCTACATGCTGCAGACCCCCGTGCCCTTGCTCCCACCAGGCCACGGGCTTGCGCAGCCAGTGCTGACTTCCCACCACCATGGTTAGCCCCCTGGTCTCTCGAGTGTATGGTTGGTTGGCTGGCTCCCTGTTGTCCCCTTTCCTGCCAAATGCCCATTCCCCACACATCCCCAAGTCTCTCTCCTCTCAGTAAATGATAGCACTGCGAACCCAGTTATTCGAGCCAGAAACCTGGCTGTCACCCAACTTCCTCCCCTCCTCAGGCCCAACCCTTCCCGGACGCACACCTCACCAATCCATCTGCTTTTGTCCACTCTCCCTGTCACCGCCTTTCACCCAGGTGGCCGCAAAAGCCTAACCATCCAGCTTCTGCTCCCGCTGCTCCCAACCCCCTAATGATCTACTGAGCACCAGATGGATCTTTTAAAGGTGTAAATTCCATCACGTCACTCGCCTGTTGAAAACCCTGCAGGAGCTTCCCGTGGCACCTACAATTAACCTTAAAACTACCCGGATCTTCCAGGTCGGGCGTGACCTGGCCTCAGCCCTCTCCTCCCATGGCCCCTCAGCGCCTCCCTGGCGTTCAGCACCATCGAGCATGATAACCCCATCAGGGCCTCAAACACACAGAGATCTTCCCACCTCGAGTCTTCACGTGGGCATTCACTTCTGGAAAACCTACTCTGGCTCTGCTTGGCCGGTTCCTTCCCACCCTCCAGGTCTCGGCTGAAGTGTCACATCCTTGGAGCAGACTTCCCAATAACCCTGTTTGGTGGGGCCGCACGCCCTGCTGGACGCTCTTGCTCACTGCACCTGTTCACGTCGCCACGGCACTTGGCACAACTTGTAATTCGATGCTTATTTACTTTCGTATTATCTGAACCTCCCACTAGACCACAACCCCGCCAACCCCACTAACCCAGCAGGATCGAGTCTACTTTCTTCTCCCTTAGCCCTCTGCTCAACACCTACAGCTGAAGACAGATTCAAATGCAAGGCGTTCTGTGACCTGCTCCGGTGGCTTCTTTGGCTGTAGGTGTGTGATGCTTCGATGCGCTTCACTGCTGTTCTCTGCACACAGCCCCGCTGAGCCCTCGGCGCCTGTAGGTCCTCCTCCACGCCCCCCGCCCCCAGCTCCTGGCCATCCTCCAGGACTTGGCAATCAGTAAGCCTGAGCTGACAGTCCCCAGGTGCTCTGCCTGGAGGATGGTGCACACGCTCACAGCAATGTCTGCCCTCTGTGTGGCTGTACTTACTACGTCACTTTACACTTACTGGACCCCCACTAGCTACGTCTCATTCTTACTGCTTCTGTCCTAGCAGTGCTACGCGGTGTGGTCTGTAGACGGCTGGTCCCGACGAGAAGTGGAGAAATAGGCAGTGAGTGTTCAGAAACCTTTCCAGCAATTTCATATCGTTATGACACCCAAGGATGAAACCCGTGGACTTTCTCATTCAACAACGTGGTATCAAAAATATCAATCCAGCAAGCTAAACCCAAAGCAAACAGAAGAACGAAAATAATAAAATTAAGAGTTGAAATAAATTAGCACATAATAGAAAAAAACAAAATGAATGAAACCAAAATTGGTTCTTTGAAAAGATGGATGCAACTGACATACATTTAGTTGGAGCAAGGAAGGAACAGCGAGAGGACTCAAACCACCAAGTTCAGGAATGACAGGGGACCTGACTCCCAACCTTACAGAAACACCAGGGGTTGGGAAGGGCTACCCTGTCCATTGACAGAATCCCATTCCACCAAGAAAGGAAGTAGGCAGTAATTCATACTACAATATAGGTGAACCTTGGAAACGTCACGCTAAGTGAAAGAAGCCAGACATAAAAGGCAACACATACATAGTATGTGATTCTGTTCACATACAATGTCTAAAATAGGAAAATCTCTGCACTTGGAGAGTAGATTCATGATTGCCAGGAGTTGGGAGAAGGGAGAGTGAGGATAACGTTCTGGAACTGGAGAATGTTAACGGCTGTACAACCCTGTGAATATACTACGAACCCAGTGAACCGCGTTACCTTAAAAAGGTGAATTTTATGTGAACTGCATCTCCATTAAGAAAATATACATATACACACACCCACACAATTAGGCCCACAAAAATCTATAATAAACTGAACTTTTAAATATCTGGTCCTTCACCAGTTAGAGAAGCACTGCCTTGAAAAGATACAGGAGTTGTTGGCTGAATGACTAGTTACTGACCCCCTCTGTTGTTACTTACACACACACACACACATACACATGAGCACCCACAGGCTCTCCCCTGTGCCCTCCCCGACCCCACCCCGTAGTTCAAGGACGGGGCTGCTGTAGACCATATATTCACTGTGTGAAGGCTGAGCACCAAGCATTCTGAACTCCATGACTGGTTTAGAAATAAGCACAAATTAAAATTAATCCATTTTCTGGCCTCATATCTATACTGAATTAAACATTTTTTATGCCAAACAATCAGGCATTCATTGTTCTTCAGGTAAACTGACCGACAGGCACGAACACAGGGGGTCCATACCACAAGAACACTCTGCAAGCTACCTACCATCACGGCCCCGTTGTCCTGGCCCACGAACACCCGTCTGCTCTCGTGGTGGTAAGCCATAGCAGAGCAAGGAGCTGCCGGAAAGACAGAGACCGTATTACAAGCAAAGCTAAGCACTCCAAGTCATTGTTCAAAATATAGTATTATAGAATTTAAGTTTGAAAGAAGAGGGCAAGAATGTTTTAGAAAACATAATGATGGAAATGGAAAATGTCACCGAAGTTCTTTCTGTTGTTTTTAAGATTCCAATTCAAAAACTCTTCTACATTCTTTTTATGACTTTGAGGGAAGCGAGCCAGCGTGAAGCTTCATCTGGTTGAAACTCCCACCTGTAGGCTGCAGAGTGTGGGGCCAGTGCTCAGCGTGCGTAACCTGTCACCCAAACTCAGCAGGCCGTCCTGCCCCCACGCCCCCTTGCCCAAAACAGAGTGGTTACAAAGAGGCTGGGATCTGTGGAAAAGGGGTTCCCAGCACCAGAATCCCTAGCCTACTGCACATGTGAGCAAGCTGGGCGAGCCACTCTGGGATTGCGTGTTCTCTTCCAAGGGTCAAGAAAGGTTCCCTTTCCTGTGACATATGAAACTTCAGTTGGTAGTAAGTGGAGCTGGGAGGTGCGTGCATGTTTCTTTGTCCACAGCAGTGTTAGGTGCCTGATAGCACCTGCTTCTTCTCACCATCCATGTCCCCTTCCGGGTTCTCCCTGTCTTTCTTCCAGAAAGCTTGGGCCACAGAATGAGTTTCAGAAAGGAGAAACTCTACACCACCTCCTTCTGCTAAAAATTGGAATTAAAGTGATTCGGAAAATAGAACGTGTGGAAAAAGAAATATTTGGGTTCATTTCAGCCTAAAGAAGTTTAATTGACCAGAGAAAACCACAATGAGGGAATGCATACCGTGAAACAAACAAACCTGAGTTTACTTTAAGGTAATACTTCTTATAAAAAAGTACAAGAAAAAAAAAATCTTATAAATGACATCACCATTTGAAAACAGGTTAAAGTTTTCTCTCTACAAAGGGCTGATATTTTCTACTGAAGGACGAAAGTAAACTACAACGCTCGGCTGCCCCTGAAGGCAAAGATGTGACGAGCAGCATGATCAGATTAAGGGAAGAGGCTTTTTTTCAGGTGCATTCAGAGAACTACCCCACTCGGAGGCAGGAGCTGCAGCTGTTGACACACAAAACAATTACACAGGACTGAAGCCCGTACCCCTCACCCACCACACTGAAGTGGGAGACTGTAAGAATGATCCAGGGCGTCTTGGGCTCATGATCCCAGGGTCATGATCCCAGGGTCCTAGGATTGAGCCCCACATCGGGCTCCCTGTTCAGCAGGGAGCCTGCTTCTCCCTCTGCTTCTGCCGCTCTGTCTCTCATGAATAAAAAGAAATCTTTAAAAAATAATAAAATTATCTTTGGCAAATCAAACATCCACTGCTGATTTCTCATTCATTGTCACCATTTTTGTTTACTTTTAGGTTGGTACAAAAATCTTAATGCTTTAGTTTTAAGCTTCTTTTCAATTCTTTTTATGTCCAATGCTATAATAAACTATCCATAATATGTAACATCCTCTTGTGTAAAATTTACAATGTTATGAGTAGTTTTATGAGGCTAGAAAATTCTCACATTTAAAAAAGAAAAAAAAAAAAAAGCTTCCCTAATTTATTTGCTCTGTATCTAAAGATGCCCTGGCCTTTTTCCTAAAAGGGAAGCATCTAATGAGATAAGCAGTATTAATTAAAAGAAAAATTGGATATTCATAGTTGTATAAACATATAAAATACAAAGCATCTTTTAAATCAGTGGCTTTTTAAAAAGGCATCATCAAGGGCAGCTGGGTGGCTCAATGGTTTAAAGCCTCTGCCTTCGGCTCAGGTCATGATCTCAGGGTCCTGGGATCGAGCCCCATATCGGGCTCTCTGCTCGGCGGGGAGCCTGCTTCCCCTTCCCTCTCTGCCTGTTTGTGATCTCTCTCTGTCTGTCAAATAAATAAATAAAATCTTAAAAAATAAATAAATAAAAAGGCATCATCGCAATCCAAAATCATAAGCTTTAAACTCGAGTTTTGTAAATGAAGGTATTTCTGTTTTTTTGCAGTACAGCCAGGCTCCTTTGTTTATGGACTGTTTATGGTTGCTTTCGTGCTATGATTGCAGAGCTGGGTGGTCGCGCAAAGAGGCTGTTTGGCCCACAGCGTAGAGATATTTACAGGTCGACCCTTTGCAAAAGAAAACCGGCGGGTCCAGAGTCTGATGGGCGTGGATGGAATTCCCACCACAAGCAACTGACTTAACCTCTGGCATCAGTTTCCTCACTCACCAAATGGTGAAAAGATCACCTACCTTGTACAGCTGTGATTTCATGAAATGGTATGACAAAAAATGGGCATGAGTCACAAAGTAGATTGCAGAAACTGGGGGTTACCATTTTTCTTCAGCTAACGCAGATTCTGAAAGCTATTTTTGTTACGTGAGGTAAGAGTTATGAAAAAACTCGATTGCACAGAGCAGGACACGGAGGTTTGGCTTACTGATGACTCTGCTGGGTCACAAAAAGTTCAAATTGGTGGACAGTCACTAAAATGTCCTCAACCGGATAATCTGCAGTTTTGGGAACCAACACGGCACTTCTCGTATTTTGAATTCATCTTCAGTTAAAAGTCACTGTAAAGCAGTCCTTTCTCGTCATTCATCCACCCTGTTCTCTGCTGGAGGTGTTCGTACAGCCCCAGCACTGATGCAGTTCCAGATGGAACTGTAAGGCGCAGTAAGGAAGCATCTGGAAGCCACAAGTTGCACGTGTTCAGGTGCAAACCCATGGGTGCCGGCTCTCTTCAGTTGGTCCTTCCAGACACAGCATTCTGGGAGCTGCTTGGGGGAGCAGGGTGGCATTTAAACCAAGTTAGCAAGGGACAGCAACTGAGACAGCCAAAGCCCCGAGCCCAAGACCTAAAAGCCAAGGAAGAGTGCACACTTCTGCGAAATTTGGGGAGAGAATGTACAAATCCGGACCAACTCTCTGGGATGAACTTAAACTGAGAAGGAAGTGAACTGAACACAGGACCAAATCCATCTCAGTCTCTATTCCGGGGACCATGAACTCCAAGGTTGAGGACACAAGGACATGAAGCTCTGCCCAAAACGTGAAGTGTGAGGGAATAGCAGGGAAGGGGGACTAAGAGCAGCAGTGTTAACAAGACGTCCACAGAGGTGACAGGACATTCCCCAGCACTGGCAGGACTTCCTTTCCAGCTGGGAGACACGTCATCCCTGGACCACTGGAGGGTAGGAATCATCGGTCTGAGAGGTGCTCTGCCCTGAATGGAAACAATCAAAATTTGACTTGAAAATCTGTCCAGCGGGTTCTCTGAGTGCACATGCTGAGACACAGGGTCATCGTCATGGACAGTAAGCAAGGTTGCGCACCCACAGTCAGCACGGACGTGGGCAGCAGGAGGCGCTACTGTGGCACCATAAGTTATGACTGGGTTTTCAGGCAGTCTTCTCAGAGGGTACATGCAGTAGAATTTTTTGGCTCCTTTTGCAATAGTTATCTTTGCAGCAGTATTCCACAGAGTCTTCACATTCACGGCTTAATTACCAGGATAGAGAAGGTGAGCCGCCTGCCCAAGCTGCCCCGGGAAGGCAGGAAAAAAATCAAACTCCTGATCGACTTCTAATTTCTTCTGAACGTGATCACAGGATCCGACCAGCGCACGCACACCGGAACAGATGCATGAAGGAGAAAGTGCCAGCCCGGAAAGGAGGCACTCAGCAGGACCACCCAGACCAAGTCCTCCGAATCTGCTGAAGCATTGGCTGTTCTGTGTAACACGCTCCACTGCCTCTGGAGAAAGTCTTGAGAAAGCTGGGAACACTGTCAACAGGGTCTGCAAACAATGGCAAGAGCTCTTCCTCGGAGGACCTGACCGTGGTCTTCAGAAGGAACAAAGCATCAGGCAGGCCCCAAAGCCTCTGTTCTCTTCCTCGGGGCTCTTCTGAATGCCGAAACCCTTCACTGAGGAAAATTCCTCATTAGGGACCAATATCACATGAGGGAGTGAGCAGCGATGGTGCCTTCCATCCATGTGGCCACTTGGGATGGCAGGACCCAACCACAGAGCGGGCCGGGGGGCATCCAGGTCTCTGCCCAGGGCTTGCTTTTCAAGAAAGGAGGAAGAGAAGGAGGGGCAGGGACGGATGGCAGGGGCTCAGCCCTTCCTGCAGAAGGGCTAGAACTTCGGTGTAATTTTATGTCACGGCCTCTCAGGGCTCTTTTAAAATCGCAGTGCAAAAGCTTCTAGATTTATTTTGTGAACATACTGAACTATTGAGAAAATTCTCCATGTAGAATGGATTATACTTTGGACCCAATCTGTCAGTAGTACCCGGAAGTTTGTGAAAAGGTTGGGCAGAAGACGGGGCATGAGGGCATGGGAGTACACAGCTCTCTTTAGTGCCAGCCTCTGCACTGCCAAGTACACAGTCATTATGAACACAGGTTGGCGAAACAAAAACAAAGGAAAAGCTGGGGGCGTTGAGGCATGCCCCTCCCCTTTTTTTTCAGTTTTGCTCAAGTCGGCGTCAGTTAAGCCAGCAGACCTGACTTCCTTTGCAAAAGGAGTCTTCCTTGTGGATTGGCACAGCCTGCTGGAGTATTAGGCAACTAAGAAACCCATTTTGAAATGTAGTAGCACTTTAAAAAAAAAAAAAGATTTTATTAATTTATTTACTGGTGGGGGAAAGGCAGAGGGAGAGGGACAGAGAATTTCAAGCAGACTCCCCACAGAGCACTGAGCCCCACGTGGGGCTCGATCTCACAACCCTGAGACCGTGACCTGAGTTGAAATTAAGAGTCAGATGCTTAACTGACAGCCACCCAGGTGCCCCTCTGGTAGCACTTCTTAATCAAGCCCTTTGAAATCTGAATCACCGAAGGCATTCGACATACTTCCTGAGCACTACGGTTCAGCTACTCACAGGCCATGGTGTGGTAAATGCTGGGCCAGTACTGACCACTGTCTCTTTTCAGCCATACTCGGAGGGTTCTGCGGAGAAAAGGAAAGAGTGGAAGAGCAGTCTTTAACAATTTCATCTTATTTGTGCTCCAGGGAAATGTAATTATTTACTGTATTTTCAATCCTATTTCCCAACTGACCTTATAACATTGATCAGGTGGACAAATTAGAGAAATACAGCAGCGCCCACAAATATAGCACATAGTGTGTTACGTACAGACTGTGCACGCACGCGCGCGCACACACACACACACACCCATATCTAGCTACATATCTATGACCATATATGGCAAGTTATGTGGTAGCTATGAGTCAGAATTTCAAATAATTTTAATAGTATGGAAAATCTTATTATATAAAAATATACAAAGAAAACTGCTGCTTTTCTCAGTAAAAAACAAAGTATGCAAACTTGGTCGCCTGCCATCTGAGCCAAATGAGGGGAGCAGAAGACATAAACGGAAAGACAACGCTTCTGGAGAACCGGGAGAGACGCGCGCGTAGAAAGCAGAGCCCACACGGCAGCTGCTTCCCGAGAATTCCCGGTGTTCCCGCCCCCAGGGGAGGAAATCATCCCACTGCCAGTCTCTGGGCCTCTCCTTTCATCAGAACCCACTCGAGGAGATGAGGAAATCCTGCACACAGGCAGGAAAATGACAAATGACCAAAAATAGCCAAAGGTTAATATTCTGGCTTATCATGTCAAAAGAACAATAAGGAACACTAGACTAGGGCTCTTCCTACTCCGCTCGCAGAAGGTCCTCTGAGCTCCAGGTCCCCCCTCTTCCCAATGCCAGGGCCACTCCCTGCCTCTTGCTCTGCCTCTGCGTTGAGTCCCACCAATCCCACTGCCCCTGACCATCAGCTCTGTCACAACCACGCTGGGATTTCTATCAGCAACGCGGATTCTCGAAAGAGCTAGCTAGCACTGATGAAATGTCCGCACCTTAAACTAAAATACTAAGACTGAACACTGACACGACGTGTCTCCATTTTGTCTGGCATTCAAGACAAGGGTGACTGGTCCATGAGGGTAAAAATCAGAATGGCATTGCTTCTGGGGGAGGAAGACAGAGTGTAAAGGGATAAGCAGGAACTTTCCGGGTAACGATAAGGGCTCTGGGGAGTTGGTTTCATGAGTACATGCATTTGTCAGGACTTGCCCAACTACAATTCAGATCTATACAGACTACTGTACATGATTAGATCGCAATAAAGAAAGACTAGATGTTGACCTTCATTCATCCAAATAAATAAGAGGACCTAGCAGCGCGGGGGGCTAATCACTCCTGGGTATATGAACTGGATACAGGCCTCGGCCCAGGAGAAGCCCTGTGCACGACACGCCATCTTCCAGCCACTGCTAACTGGTCACGTGGAGCCTTTGCCAACCTTCCTCCACATCCCACCCCCGATCACAACTGGCTAGACCAGAAATGGGCGTGTGATCCTAGCTGGATCGATCAGCTCCTCCCTTGGGAAATTAGGAACAGGGAGGCAGAAAAATAGACCAGTATCTCCAATAGTTGAAATGACTGATTCTGGTCATACACTGTTTTCCAATTTGGACTGCGGAATGAATGCTGCACACCGAAGAAGGGAAAGAATGAAGTCAACCTCTTAAGAGGAGCAGAAGCAGGCTGAAGAGGGTCCAGGTGAGAGTCCCTCATGCCCCAAATTGAGCTACTTCCCTAGTCTGGGGGGGTGTGAAGCAGAAACCCCAGCATCCTTAGTAGAAACACCCAATAGCTTGAGCCAGCCTGAGTTACTTCTGTTGTTGGCAATCAAGCAGATACGAATACGGGATGCGTGACGACCGCAGGAATACCAAACCCAGTTTCTTCACAAGCTCCTACGTGGTGAGGTTCACAAGGCAGGATAATCAGGCTGACTTTCTTTCAAGGTACCTGTACTGTGACAGTTAGGTTCTAAAAGTCTAAGTTCATATGCAAAATTAAGCGAGAGAGAGAGATCAGAATCAAGCGTGTAGGAAGGGACCTTTAATTTTTATAGTTTGTAATTCCACATCCTCACGAATGCACAGGCAGCTCAAAGAAGGACTCAGCGGCACATGCTCTCCCTCGCGGAGGAAGAGCAAAACTCAGTAACAGAGAAGTTGGCCGTGAGTATGAAACCCTAAAGGTCACCTCTGCCATCCAACCATCTAACCTCGAAAAGCCTAATTTTTATTTCATGAAGTTCAGAGTGGTATTTAAAATAGCCCAAGGTCAACATGGGAACTACCCAGACACTAGCATTTTGGGAACAGTATTATTTTCTTTGGAGGACAAACAATAGTACTACAATTTGGTCTGCACCCAGCTGACATACTAGGAAACTGGCAAGACTTAAATTATCTCACATGATGTTTCGTTTGAAAATCGATGACATCCTAGGGGTGCCTGAGTGGCTCAGTGGGTTGAAGCCTCTGCCTTCAGCTCAGGTCATGATCTCAGGGTCCTGGGATCGAGCCCCGCATTGGGCTCTCTGCTCGACAGGGAGCCTGCTTTTCCCTCTTTCTCTGCCTATCTCTCTGCCTACTTATGATCTCTCTGTGTCAAATAAATAAATAAATAAATCTTAAAAAACGAAAAAGAAAATCGATGACATCCAGGCTGAGAGAAGACCATTCTTGCTTGAGAATCAAGTTCCAAAACAGGCACTTGACCTGGATAGTCCGCGCTACCTCTCCATATTCACATCGTCTATCTGGAATTCTGTTGTCTCTTTCAAGCCATGCTTTTTCCCTTCCTTGCACAACAATGCTAAAATCTCCCATTTCCAAGATTAAATCAAAACAATGTTAAGTTTAACACTTTACACTCCAGTACTACCCAGAAACTACACATTAAACAAAGTTGTATAATTTCTACTAATATAAGAATTTGTTTTGTATTATGTTTAGAATATGTCTTGATTGGGTAATAAATGGTTGTAAAAATAGGCTTAAGTTGGGCTGCTTATTAAAAAAAAATCAACAAATTCAAGAGACCAAAAAAACTTACTATTCAGTAAATTGGAAGTAAAATCTATTCAAGTTGAAAGCAAAACAATAATACAGTTTAGTAACATTTACAGGACAAAACTATTAAAAACTCTAGTATGTTTTTAATAGATTATATAATCACTAAGTGTCAAGATCAGATTGTTTTATTTCTATAAAAACCACAATATTTTCTGCCTAGCTCAATGTCTAAGCTGCTCTCTCTGAGTTAAATTAAAATATAACAGCTTAACTTTTCCTTTAATATTTTGACAAGTTTACACCCACTCACCTAAACTCGTTTTATGCTTTGCTTGCTGCTTATTCTAGCCATTTTTTTAGTGGATGGGTTTTCTTTGAGATTCCAAGACCGTGCCGATCTGAAAAAAAAGTCTTTCCTTAAAATCAAAACCTTAGAAACATGTTCACCTTTGCTAGGCTCTATTTTTAAGTTATTTTAAAACAATAGTCTGACATTTTTCCAAAAGGTACTTAGAAAGGAAATGTGTCATTTCTTTCAGAGCCTACATAAAATTTTTCCAGAGTTCTCTATGCTACGATTCCCTACACCAATCTCCTCTGCCCTCCTAGTTAGAGAAGCTTGGGCTTATGTAGAGCTGCAGGATTTTCCACGGGTAGGTGAGAAAAGCTCTTTCTACCTAAGACGGCCATGTTATATATGCATCCCCACACTGGATGCCCACCACTACCATCACTTTATTCGTCTGTCATTCTTTAGCTAGGTGGATGATCCGTTTGTTTTCCAGATAAAGGATAAGCCAAAGTTGGATGGTATTTTTTAATTTTAAATATTTCAGACTGAAATGTGTTTAAAGTGTACCGCTGTGCAGGGCTAAGCAAATGAACAAGTGAAAACAATAACAGAATGCCATTTCTAGGGCTCTCATAATTTTCTGCCGGCACCGTAAATCAGAACTAATTCTTTGGCCAGAATTTGTTCCATATACTAAGAAAAACATCTCCCGGGGTGCTTGGGTGGCTCAGTTGGTTACGCGACTGCCTTTGGCTCAGGTCACAATCCCAGAGTCCCGGGATCAAGTCCCGCTTTGGGCTCCCAGCTCCACGGGGAGTCTGCTTCTGTCTCTGACCTTCTTTCCCCTCATGTTCTCTCTCTCTCTCTCTCTCAAATAAATAAATAAATAATCTTAAAAAAAAAAACACATTTCCTGCCTAACTAATACTGGTACTACTACTACTACCTCTACTACTACTACTACTAGTAATGGCAACAACAAAGTGATTTGGGAATTCCACGATTCTGAAGAAATTATTTAATAGGAAAAAAAATTACACATTACAAAAAAGTTCCTATGAGCATCATTCAATGGAGTAAAAATTGGGGGAAAATGTTAAATAATGAAATGGCTTAATGTCATATTAATTCAACAGCTTACACAGTCATTACAAATAGTTCTGAAAAACATGGGTTCAGATAAGCTATTGAATTAGTATGCTTACGCAGTCATCAAAAATAGTTGAGAAGACCATGAACCCATGAGAAAATGTTTATGAAATGTTAATTTTTTGTAAGAAAAAAAAAGCATAATGTAAAATGATATCTCTAACTACTGTAATTGGGCTGGGAACACACCTGTAAAGCAGCCGAGGCCTTCAGCTCCATTGGGGGGAAGGCGGAGGTCCTGGAGCCTCAGACTCAGAGAACTGCAGGGTCCCCAATCCCCAATCAGTAAGCAGAAGAAGGAGCCAACAAGTAAACAACTCCTCACGAGCCCTCAGGCACTCAAGTATATATTTGTTCAACTTCAAGGCAGCTATCTCAGTGTGAAGACTGGGGGCGCCTGGGTGGCTCAGTCGGTTAAGCTTCTGAGGTCATGATCCCAGAGTCCTCCTTGGATGGAGTGTCAAGTCCCGTCAGGATCCCCGCTCAGTGGGGAGTCTGCTTCTCCCTCTGCCCCTCATCCCACTCATGCTCTCTTTTTATCAAGTAAATAAAATTTTAAAAATAAATAGGTAAGTGTGAAGACTGTGCACTCCCTACAAATATGCCTGTTGAATCACTCCCAACAGGAGCAAACAAGGCTGAGGAGTAAACCGGGCCTTGGACTGAAGTCCCAGGGCAAGCGCAGGCTCTAGAACCTGAGGCAATTCCAGGTAGGCCGCAGCCACTTCTCTTTAGTGAGGCAGAGCCTGAGAGCTTCCGGTCATTGCTCACTGAGAGTTTCCGGTCATCCCTCACTGAGAGCTCTCCTCTGACGCTGGTACTGTCTTCAACAGAAACTCCTGCCACGGGTGAGGCCTTGGGGTCTGGAGCTTGTCGCAGCCCCATCGAGTCTAGTCAGGGACCTGATGCGTGGAGGGGTCAGTGCAGAGGGCCACGGCGCCCAGAGCTAACGAGGAGACACGGACCCATGGACTGGGACTCAAGGGCTAGAGGTGCTGTGTGGACACCATCTTGAGAATGTCACCCCCCAGGAGAAGTGAGCAGGGGGCACGGCTGGGTGAAGGAATCAGATGCAGAAAGGCAGGAAAGAGAAGACCCCAAGAGACACAAGGCAATACACCGTGCCTCTTGATAAATGCGTCCCTGCTTGACTTCTCCTAAGTTCACAGCAGTGAGCTGTAGTAGCAGACAAGGCTACTTCCTGTATTCTAGACAACACCTCAGGATCCAAGAAAGGCTACTGTCGGTTGAGAATGTGATGCCACATCCTCATGTCAAAGACGACAGCCGAGACCTCCATTTTATACTTAGGGAGGCAAAAGTCAGGAGAGTCAAAGTCCTAAAATCAAACAAATCAACATCAGTTTGTTCAGTTGTCTTGTCCAATTTTATTGCTCTTTTATAAGAGGAAGAAAATTCACATTTCAAAACATCACAAAGTAAATAATTTAAAGCCAAGCAGCTTTTATATGGTAAATAATAAAGCAAAAAAAATTAAAAAAAAAAAAACCCAAAAAACCCTTTTTAGGGGCGCCTGGGTGGCTTAGTCGTTAAGCATCTGCCTTCAGCTCAGGTCATAATCCCTGGGTCCTGGGATAGAGCCCTGTGTCTGGCTCTCTGCTCAGCGGGAAGCCTGCTTCTCCCTCACCCTTTCCCCATGCTTGTGTTCCCTCTCACTGTGTCTCTCTCTATCAAATAAATAAATAAAATCTTAAAAAAAAAAACAAAAAACCCTTTTTAGAAAATTCCACATTTCGGGGCGCCAGGGTGGGTCAGTGGGTTAAAGCCTCTGCCTTCAGCTCAGGTCATGATCTCAGGGTCCTGGGATCGAGACCCGCATCGGACTCTCTGCTCAGCGGGGAGCCTGCTTCCCCCCCTCTCTCTACCTGCCTCTCTGCCTACTTGTGATCTCTCTCCTCTCTGTCAAATAAATAAATAAAACCTTAAAAAAAAAGAAAAAGAAAAAAAAAATTCCACATTTTATCCTCCAAAGAGTAACCTCTAAATAATAAGGAAGCATGAAGAATTAAGTTATTTTTTCCCTCCAAACAAATCGAGAAAGTGGAAGAATCTAGGTCTAACTTCAAAGCTCTCATTTAATTCAAAGAAATCCTGACTTCTCTGGACTAACATATACTTTGCGTGTTTTTTGTTTCAAATTTTTATTTAAATTCTAGCTCACAAAGTGTAATACTGGTTTCAGGAGTGGAATTCAGTGACCCATCCCTTACATACAACACCCAGCCCTCCTCACAAGTGCCCCTTAATCCCCATCGCCCATTAGCCCATCCCCCACTCCCCTCCCTCCAGCATCCCTGTTTGTTTTCTATGGTTAAGTCTTTTATAGTTTGCTCCCCTCTCTTTTTTTTTCCTTCCCATATGTTCATCTGTCTTTTAAATTCCACATGAGTGAAATCATACAGTATTTGTCTTTCTCTGACCGACTTATTTTGCTTAGCATAATACTCTCTAGTTCCAACCATATATGTCACTGCAAACAGCAAGACTTCATTCTTTTTGATGGTCAATATTCCATTATATATATATTATATATATATATTATATATATATTATATACACACACACACACACACACACACACACACACACACCCCTTCTTTATCCATTCATCAGTCGATGGGCATTTATTTTTAGAATAAAATAAGCAAGAAAAAAGTTATTAAGAAAATCAAACGGAAGAGAAGATACATTTATAGTACCGTACTGTAAAAAATCCACATATAAGTGGGCCTGCACAGTCTAAAGCCATGTTATTTAAGAATCAACTGTACTTGCTGTTTTAAGCCACTAGAAGCGGTTTGTTTCATAGCAATAATGATACAATGCTATCTGTTCCAAAAATAGAATACCTTTTTTTTTAAAGATTTTATTTATTTATCTGACAGAGAGAGGGAGAGAGAGAGAGGGCAGGCACACACAAGCAGGGGGAGCAGCAACAGGCAGAGAGAGAAGCAGGCTCACCCGCTGAGCAGAGAGCCAGACACAGGGCTCGATCCCAGGACCCAGAGATCATGATCCGAGCCAAAGGCAGATGCTTACCCAACTGAGCCACCCAGGTGCCCCTAGACTACTTTGAAGAACACGTGGGATTTGCTGAGTGTCAAGGATTTAAAAGTACTGAACAAAAGCTCATTAAAAGCAACCTGAAAATGTACGAAATCACCGAGTCTATAAAGCCTGATCTGCTTAAGCTAAAAAGAGGAGGGAACGAAGACAGATTCCACCCATGGTTCTTGTGAAAAGCACTGGCTCTCCAACCACAAAGCATCTTGTGGGAGTGCAGATTAGTATCATTTTTAAATCTAAAACTCCATGAGACCTCATCTGGATTCAATACAGTTAATTTTCCAGTATAATTACCTTGAAAATCATGCCCACACTTTGATAAATAAATTAAAAAAGCACACCAGTGCTTTGGTAAAATCACACGGCCAAATTCTGTCTCGCCTGACATATCAGCATTTCTAAAACCAGATTTTTTTTTTAAGTAGGCTCCGTGCCCAGCATGGGTCCCAATAGGTCGCTTGAACTCATGACCCTGAGATCAAGACCCGAGTTAAAATCAAGAGTTGGGACGCCCAACTGACTGAGTCACCCAGGATCCCCTTTTTAAATTTCTCAAAAAACACCCTGATAATCCCAAAACAGCTAAATGAAAGCAATTCAACCATTTTTACATTATAAACTGATAAACCAGGATTACTCAATTAACCAACTAAAGACAGAATACAGAGGATAGCATATGTTACAAAGTAAGGCCAAGGTCTGACTCTCAAACTCTTACACTAGGTAAGTTTGAGGAAATCTGATTTCCCAGTCACTCTGAGGGCTGCTGATACTATTTCATATCTTGATAAATTACCACACATTTCTGTTGCCTTCAGCATAGGATATTTTTCCCTGCTCTAACCACCTTCAGGGGCTACAGACACAATGTGTAACTCTGGGAGCCTGGGTGCTTTCTCTAACATTAGGATTCCAGCCTGCAAAAGAAAGGAAAGGATAGGTCATCGGTGCAATCTGCTTTTATCAAGTAAATAGTGGTTTCCTTTCCGCCAAGTCTCCTGAACTCTGTCCTCTTCATTCCAGCTCCGGAAATAAACCTTTCTCCTTTGGTAACAAAGGGGAGAAACACTGGATTTTTATTGAACTATCTAAACAGAAAGGCAGGGAAACGCCTTTTCTTTTCTTTTTCTTTTTTTTTTTAACCAAGGAGAATTGGATTGACTGAGAAAAATTTAAATTTCCATCTCCTTCTACAGTCTAGGGAAGGAGTTCTGAACAGCTTTAACTGCCCGTGATGATGACTCTTGGACGCCTGACTTTGTCACAGGGAGATTTTTATCCCAAGAGGAAGGCCACTTATGTGGCCCCTCCACCAGCTCCTAAATGAGGAACGCCCCTCCAGAAGCCAGACAGATGGTTTTCTACCTGCAGATGTTTTCTTTTTTACCTGTTGCTACCTGCTCACTGTAGCATCAAAATGATTTTTGGTGACCTCTGTGCTCCCAGGAAGGCTAAAAGCCATCAGAACCTCCACGAGCAGAAGTGATCCAGGCAGGACGCCCTCAACATATGGTCCATGAAACACTTTAACTTGCGGGGAAAAAAAAGTTCAAAGTCTATCCATGGCCTGCATGTCTCCAAACACAAGGTTCAGCTAACCCCCGAAAAGCAATGCTTGAGCAGTAAGGAAGAGTAGCCTCATTTCCGATTCATTTCCATGCTTCTTCCTTCCTGCCAGGTTTATCGATTCCCTCCAACAGCTGAGAGACCACTGCACACCTGCTTCCCTTCTGGGAGGCTGGAATTCTGGCAAGCGCTAGCAGAGGGCACCAGCCCCCAGTAAGAGCAGTGGGTAGAGTCTCTGATGAACCTCCCGGGACAATACTTTACGTGCGTGGTCAGGACTCCATGTTGGAGGAGTGGAGCACTTTCTGTGGGACTCTACCCAGGGCAAGGACTCCCGGAAGCTCATGCTGCTTTCCTCTGGGCCTCACCCCATACCCTTCCTTTCACCGATTCCGCCTGTGTCCTTCCGCCATAATAAATCACGGCCATGAGGACGACTATATGTGGCATTTGGTACAGATTGCATAGAGTGCAATCTGATGATCCTAATGAATCAATGAACTAAGGGGTGGTTTGGGGGCCCCTGAACACAGCAGGGCAGAGATTTTATAACGGAAAACTCATGACTGAAATGACTTGTGACCGCTATGGAAATGATGAGAAGACACGACTCAAAGACAGTTACAAGAACTTAGGTTCCTCAGTGACTCCCAAAATGGTTGTCCTACTTCATACAGAAAAAAATTTTTTATTTACACACACACATACACACACAAAGCAAACTCTTTAGCTTTTGATGAGATTAAAATAATTCCATGGGAAATAATAATAGCCAACGCACACATTGTGCCTTCTCCCTACTGGACACTGTTCAGTGCACTTTGCATCTTAATTAATCCAATCCTCACAAAACCCTGAGGGAGGATCTGTCCCCATTTTGCAGATGAGAAAACTATGGCACAGAAGAAATAAGCCCAACCTGCCCAGGGCCACGTGGCTGGGATTCCAGCTCAGACAATCTGATCCAGAATGTGCTCTTGGCTACACTATAGAAAGAAAGTGATCCTCGGGGCGCCTGGGTGGCTCAGTCGTTAAGAGTCTGCCTTCGGCTCAGGTCATGGTCCCAGGGTCCTGGGATCGAGCCCCGCATCGGGCTCCCTGCTCAGCGGGAAGCCTGCTTCTCCCACTACCATTCCCTCTGCTTATGTTTCCTCTCTCGCTGTGTTTCTTTCTGTCAAATAAATAAAATCTTTAAAAAAAAAAAAAAAAGTGATCCTCACAGTAAAGGGCCACTCTCACAACAGAGGACTAAATGCTTCCTGCCTTCTCACTTCTTCCTTTTATTTTCTAACACAAATCTAAGAGTCTACTTTTAGGCGCTGCGTGACAACAAAAACACAGCAGCTAATGCCCCGGGAGTCTGTAAAAGCCAACAGCTTCCAGCTACCCTGGGCTTTTCTCCGAAAATCAAGGAGTTGATTCAAAATTGCTTCCATGTAAACAGTTAGTAAATATGTAATTTTCCCCTCAAACTACCTTAATATGCTTAGAAGTGTCTAAAAGGAAACAAGTACTTCAAAGTAGCAGCAGTAAGAAACGCAGATGATATCCAAATAGCTTAAAAGTTGGATTTCTCTAATTGTCACGGTTTACCAGCCTAAGTGCAACATCCAAAACATATGCGATCTGCCTTTGTCTGACTGCGGCCAGGCAACTGAGTTCCTCGCAGAAATCAAATTGTGGGCTCCAGGCCCCGGATGCAAAGGCAGAAACAGGCTCCTCTTCCAGCTGTTTTCCAAACATATAGGCGGCAGGACTGCAGCCTTAACTTATTTCTAAGGCTTTATCATATCGTTTTTCCTTTTAAAAATTCTGTCCTTCTGCTGACTCAAAAAATTTTTGGAGCAGTCCACAGCAAGAAAAAAAAAAAGTTCAAAAGGCAAATGTGTCCAAGGAATGGGTTTCTCGCGGTCTCACCACATTTCGGTTCTGTTCAGAAAGCTGAGACTCATCTTCTGTTCCTGCTCTCAGGAAAATGATTGCTGCACTTCAAGTTCTTCAACTTCCCACTCAGGTTAGTACTTTTATTTTTATAGTTTCCTGACTAGAGAGAGAGACAGTCAGTTCTATTTTCTTTTTTAAAAATTTTTTTTTAAGCTTTACAAACGTAGCATACTTGGCATGCTGAAAAATAGCAATTCCCAAGTTGAGGCAACTGCAAACGAAACAGATTCAGGTCTAGTGTAACAAAACGGTTTGGGGTAATGATGACCTTAACAAAATCTACCTGAATGCACACAAGAGAGTAGCCGCCATTTTCTGTTTACCCTTTGTGGTACAGGAACTCCAACGATTTTGGATCAGACCCCTCAGCTCACAGCCCAAACCATTCCCAGTGACTCCAGGTACCATGGACTTAGGCTCGCAATCCCACACGGTTGTTTAACACTCTTCGAGGGATTGCGTGTTTTCAGATTTGTTGTACACGGTTTGGTTTTAATGGGAAATCGATGGGTACCTGTAAATGACTCCAGGTAAATATATCCCAGAAATGGACAGAGAAGAGGACAAAGTATAAAGTGTTCACTCTCAGGGGGCCTACGGCGGCGAGCACCATGACGAGCCACTCTGGCAGAAAGCGGTTCTCCAAGTGGGGTTCCTGGACCAGCAACAGCATCAACGTCACTGGGAACTTGGAAGAAATGCAAACTCTCAAGGCCCACCCCAGCCTCACTGATCAGAATCTGATACTGTGCTCAAGTTTGAGAACCACTGTCTAGAGAGACCAGATAAATAAGTACATGAAGCCTAACCCAGGGTATCACAACCATGGCGCTACTGACATCTGGGGCTGGTAATTCTTTTTCTGAGGTAATTCGTCTCCTGTGCTTTACAACAAGATGCTGTGCCCCAACTCTGGCCTCTACCCACTGGATGCCAGCAATACCCTCCTCTAGTCAGGACAACCCAGATGTCTCCAGAGAACTGCCAAACTGCCCTGTGGGACCAAAGCACCCCTCCTTGAGAACCACTGGCCTAGTTTAGAAAACTGGACGCTAACTTCAGGTGACCCTCACATCTTTCACTTGTCCTCTCAAAGTGCTCTCAAGCCAGTGCTCACTGCCTTTAGCTTTCATAAAACGAATTAACTTCAGCTGGAGCCTGCTTTAAATGTTAAGTTACTATTCTGAGCATTAAAGCAGAAGTTATATAGAAAAGGTGTAAGCTTTGTTTTAAGAAACTAAAAGAAGGAAGAATAACTGAAACACAGCAAAAGGCAGAATCCTAGCATTTTACACTTGCACCCGGAACCGTCAATCCTTGACGGGTACTGCCTGGGTTCACTTTGCCCAAACAGGCAGCAAAACTGGAGGATGGAAGAAAGAAGGAGAGCCTTGCAAGCAGACCTGGGTTCAAATCTTAATCCAATCACTTACTAGCTCCAAGGCCTTGGGGAGTGACTTCAGTATCCTTTGTGTCTCTGTTTCCTAAATGTCAAAGGCCCACGGCAGTGGGTGTGCATACACCCACCATCTGTCCCAAACACCCCCAGCGGGGCCTGGGGACAGCACCTGCGGTTACACGCACTGCTGCTTCTGCAGGAGATGGCATGAGCACTCACACTGCCCGGGATAAATAAAGATTACGGTCTCGTCTCTTCAGGGCAAGTTTTAGCACCAGTCTTCAGGCCCAGTTTACAAACAAACTAAGCCACCTTGGACTTCTAGAAAACACTGAATTTTGGAGCTACCGAAAAGGTTAAAAGGTTAGCTACTGTTATTTCCAAGGTATAAATTCTGATCATGTCACCTGCTTTGCAATCTGATGATTCCTCACTACCCGCAAACTAAAGTCCGATTTCTAAGAGTGGGGCGCAAGGAAGGCCCTTCCAAAACTGGACACCAGGCCCTCCAGCTCTGAACTCTCTCCTACCATGGCCACTCATACACCTTCCGCTCTGGTCACCTCGATGTAACCGTGCTCCTTTATCGCATCCTGCTCTTTCCATCTGCCTGGGGCAGGGCTGTGCACCCTCCTTCACGCAGCCCGCTCCTCTATCCAGTGGCATCTCCCGAGGCTTTCCTTGAACTCTGGCCCTCAAGGACTCTTTCCTCTGTGTCTCCCCAACACCCCAGAAGCTGAGAGCAGAGGGCCACCTCCTCACCAATCTGTCCAGCCCTTTGGAAACAGAGATTTTGGCATCCCTGTCTTTCTACCCCACAGATCCAGCCCAGTGTCTAATAAATGCTTGTTTGATGAATAAGGGTGGTCAGTATTCTGTTTCCTTAATACGCTGGTTTCTTCAGGTCAAGGGCCATAAAAATCAATGAATCAGAGGTCAGGAGGGCAAGTGCTATGACTTTTGATCCCTGCTGTATTCCCCGAGCCCGGCACTCAATAGGTACAGTATTCCTAAATCATAAGTCAATGAATACATGAATGTATGTATGAATGAATGGAGAGTATGATACGTATATACGAAAATGTAAAGACGCACCACCACATCCAACAACAACAAAAACCCATAGCCAAGTGCTTTCATAAATCCCATAAAGTAAGGCACCTGCCCAAAAATGGCCTACCTTCAAGGGAGCTCCAGGGGCCTGAAACACAAATTAGAAACACGAGGCTCCAACTCTCACCTGCTCCAGTCATCAGCAAGGGCCCTGCTGTGCCCCAGTGAAAATATGAGCTGATCTAAGGTTCCCCCAGAACATTTCAGTCTCAGAGCAGCTAAGTAATCACTTTCCATTTATCAGCCCTGCTCCTGGCCAGTGATCTCAAATATTTAGCAATTTACCCAACACGCATGAGTCACAGATAAGATATTTTTCTGAATAAGATAGCTAAGTTTTATAAAATGTTGTCCGCATCTAAGTTCATATCATGCAAATATTATTGTGTCCTTTGCCTTTTTTTTTTTCTACATTCCCGTCTTCTCCCTGTGGCTCCTGTACCCCCTTCCCCCTTTCCCTTACTGCTTCTGCCTGCCAACACCCAGGTCTTCCCAACTGCTTCCCACCTCCTGTGAGGTTAGCTACATGCAAATGAACTGGAGAGACTACTCACTGCCTGCTCACAACAAAAGGACTCAAAAAGCAAAATACAAAGGTCAAGTAGGCACTGGAGGGTTCAGGTTTTCAGTTCCCAATCGAGACAGGCCCCCAAAGGTACTTCAAAAGCTATGACTACAAAAGGCTGGGCTATGCTGTCAGCTCTAAAGGGACAGCAAGTACCTCCCATCTTCCAGAAGGCCTTTATGACTTTCGGAATATCCCCATTTAAGAGCACTCATTGTAGCAAGGAAACACAATTTCACTCCGCAAACATCAGTCATTTCCTCCAAATTCCCACCTTAAAGCCACAAATCTTTTAAACGTTTAGGGTTTTAAAAACACTAAAGTTTTAAAACAAATAATATCTCTTCCATCCAATCACCCAGTCCTGGGCAAACCAATGAGCTGGAAAGAGATGACTTTAGGTGCACAGCGACATGCTTTAGCTATGCGTTTAATTCTTTATGGCAAGTGATACTGGTTTTCCGTTAACGGTGGAAAATAAATTTTTCTTTGAAATAAAAGCATCTAACCTTTTCAAAAATAAGTCTCGTTTAAGAAAACAACAACAACAGCTATGTAGTAAATAAGAGTTCAGATAGTTCTAGCAGCTGTAAAAAAATAACTGATCTAGGGTGCCGGTGTTGTGCGAAAAGAGTTGTCAACCCCAGAGCAAAGCAGAAGTAAGAGAGTGAAAGCCCCGGACGTCTGTTGAGAGCAGGGAATCCCTGGCATTGCCGCCAGCCTTCCTGGCTCCAAGGCTTGGCACTGACCGCGCAGGGCTAGGCACCCCCTTCATCACCCCCACCCCACAGAGATCGCGACGCTTTCGAGTAGTAAGGAAAACCCCACAAAGAAGAGCAGGGACAGGGGTCCCGGGCTGGAAAGGGCGCAGTGGGTCTGGGGTTGCCAGGCTAGAAGGGGCGAGGATCCCGAGCTAGACAGGCGCAGTGGGGGCCAATGACTGGAGGGGCTCAAGGGGACTGGGGTCCCGGACTGGAGGGGCGGACCCGGGGATCCGGGCTGCAAGCGGGGAGGATCCCGGGCTAGGGTGGCGCGATGGGGGTTCCTGACTGAAGGGGGGCACTGGGACTGGGGTCCCGGGCTGGAAGGAGCGCGGTGGGACTAGGGTCTCGAGCTAAAGGGTGAAGGTCCCGGAACGGAGGGGCACAGCGCGATCCAGGGGGCCGAGGACGCCCTAAAGCGGAGAGGGACGAGGCCGCCGACCCCACCGGCCCCACACCCCGCTGCCTGCGGGAGTACGGGCCGCCCCGGTCGCGTCCCGGCCGGCGCACCACCCGCCGGCCCTACCTGTCCTCGCTGGCCGTGATGACGCCGTCCTCCTTGGGGATGAGCAGCGCGGCGGTGACGGCGTCCTGGTGCCCCTCGATCTTGCTCAGCAGCACGGGACGGCTGCTCTGCGGCCTGGAGTGAATCTCGGCCGCCATGTTCGCACGGCGGCGGCGGCGGCGGCGGCCTCCCCGGCGGGCGGCCCATCAGCTGACGGCCGGGCGGGCGGGGACGCGCGGGTTCTGCTCCGGCTCCCGGGGCCGCGTGGGCGCCGCGCCGCCGTAAGCTCCCGAGTGCTGCCGCCCGCGGCCGTATTCCCTGGGGAAGCCGCGCAGCCAAAAACTCCGAAGGCAGGCGGAGGGCCCCAGAGGGCGCCTGCCTCGGACTGGGAAAGTGATAAAGGTTGAAAAGTGAAGGCATTCACCCAGGAATGGATTGAGCAGTTGGAAGGGGTGAGAAATTGTCTCCCAAACCAGAGCCTTCTGGAAATAATAATACTACCTTGTGTTTATTCTAAGAAGCCATTGTTTGGAAGACGGTCCAAGAATTTGGAAGTATGAAAAAATATAGGGCAGTTAAGAATCCTTGAATGACAGTCAGTGACACTCATTGAGCGGTGACTATATCTAGACCAGGCACTATTCCAATTTCTTCACACGGATTGTCTTATTTAATGCTGCTAATAACTTTAAGAGATGGAGAGGTAAGTGCTCTTGTATTCTCATTTTACAGAGGAGAAAACTGGACCACGGAGAAGTTAAGTCATTGCTTAAAGTCTTCCTATTAGAAAGAGAAAAGCAGCTCTAGAACTCCAGGAGCTGGCTTGGTACTCTTAAGCCAGGCGTCTGTGTTGCTGGGAGCTGGCCCAGTGCTCACAGCTGGTTCTTGTGGAACATAAACATTAGACAATGCCACTCTGTAATCATATATAAACACAGCAAAACATGAAATTGTTCAAGCCACAAAAATGAACAAACATCTCTCTATTCTGGCCAAGAAGAGTGACTCCTGTTTCTTTAGCAATTACAGCTTTATCTGCTGCCTCGTCTTCTTCCCTCTAGACAAAATTAAAACCTCCAATCATAGAATTATCCCCATTTCCTGACACCATCCACCCCAGTCCAGAGGAAAGCCCTTCTTCCTTAAACCCTCCTTGAAATCACCTAGTACCAACCTAAATCCCACAATAAGTTCTTTCAATCACCAATGGCCCATAGTTCCCATGATATGCCTTCTGCCAATTAGCAACCCATCCAACATGTTCAACTATGAGTGTGTTCCTAGTGGCTTTTGGCTGGAGCACATCAGTAGCTATTACCTTAAAGGGTCATGATGGGGACACAGAAAATCAATGACTCCAGAGACCTCCCCTCTCCAACCCACACTCTCCCCCTACACTGTATTATTCTGACTCATGAATTGCAGAATTCCAATAGAGTTGTGTGGCACACAAGGCTATCCAGCACTTAAAACGTGACTAGTCCAAATTGAGTTGTGGTATGAGTGCAAAATACACACCGAATTTTAAAGACTTAGAACGAAGCAAACCAAAAAGATATTTCATTAATAATTTTCATATTGATTACATGTTGAAATGATAAAATTTAGATGTACTGAGTTAGATATTTAAAAAATTAATGTTACCTGTTTCTCGTTATTTTTTAATATAGCTATTGGATTTTAAATTACATATTGTGTTTCACATAACAGTCATTGGTGGATTTATTCATTTATTCAACAAACATGTATTGTACACCTACTAAGGACCATAGGCTGACAAGATGAATTCTTGTAAGGCTTTTACAGTACGATGACTAGACAGGCTACTGAATGACATTTTTAAAACAACAAATGTTTATTGAGTGCCTGATATGAGCCAGGTACCATTCTACATGCAGCTGTGCTCCAAAGACACAAAAATCACTTGTCCATTAGAATGTGTATTCCAGTGAAAGAACCAGGTAATAAGATAAATAACTAGGGTGCCTGGGTGGCTCAGTTCATTAAGCGTCTGCCTTCGGCCCAGGTCATGGTCCCAGGGTACTGGGATCGAGTCCCACATTGAGCTCCCTGCTTGAGCAGGGAGTCTGCTTCTCCCTCTGTCTCTGCCTCTCTCTCATGAATAAATAAATAAAATCTTTTTAAAAAATAAATAAAAGAATAAAATAAAATAAATAACTGAATTACATAGTATATTAGAAGATGTTAAGTGCTGTGGAAAAAATAAAACAGTGAAGGGTGATAAGGACGATTAAGGGTATTACAATTTTAAGCAGGATGGTGTGGAAGATTCCAAGACACCCTACACAGATCTGCCCTCTTAGAAAGGAGGCAGTCTGCAGGCACTCTTGGCTTGCAGCTCCCTCAGGGTCTGCTTTGCCTGCAGAGAGCCACCATGGCTCGGCCATGCCCTTCATGACACAGCCAAAATTCAGTAACTAAATGACAAAGGAATATAAAGTCCTGGCCACATCAGTCTGGCGCAGGACACCCAGATAGAGCTCTCTCCTGAGTTGGATGAGGCTTTGTCAGGCCTGTATTGCAGCTGACTTCTTCTCCTGCCTACTCCTGTTACATCTGCCTCTCTTCACAGCTGTGGATGCCTAATAAATACCCTGCACACCAATCTCTGTCTCAGCATCTGCTTCTAGAGAATGCAGCCTGAGGGAAGCCCTGAAGGTGACATTTGAGCCAAGAAGGAGAGTAAGGAGCAAACCATGTGGAAATATGGAAGATGTCCTCTCCTGGAAAGAAACAGCAAGTGCTAAGGCCCTGAGGTGAGTGCAGGTTTCTAGGGCTGGCAGGGCAGCCGGTATGGCTGGAGCAGTGCAGGCCAGGAATATGGAGAGATGAGGAAGAAGGGTCACCAGACAGACCATGTTAAGCCCTGAGGCCACAGTAAGGACTTTTGCTTTTCCTTTAAGTGAAATGGGAAGCCAGTGGAGGGTTTTGAAGGCAGAAAACTGGCCTTAATCTGCCTTCAGCCTTAAAAGGCAAGGGTGTCACTTGGGAGGCTAATGAAATAAGGCAGTTGAGATTGATGATGGCTTAGCACAGCGTGCAGATGGGGAGAAGACAGCAGAGTCTAGACATTTCTGGAAGGTGGAGCCAGTGCGCTTTGTTGGATGTGGGGTATGAAAGAAAAAGGAGTCAGGATTTGTGAGATGACCAACTGGAGGAATGGAGCTGCCCTTTGACCAGTCTGGGGAAGGTGTTTGGGGAGGAAGACAGGGAGTTTGGTTTTGGATGTATGAAGCTTGAAGTGCCAGTAGAGGTCCAGGTGGAGATGTTAGCAGATGATCAGGTGCAAGAGTTTTGTATACACGACTGAAGAGCAGAGAGGCCTGTACTAAACATAGAACTTTGGGATTTGAGGGGGCATAAATGAAGTGCACCAGGCTGCCCTGGGCAGGATCTGTTTTCTGGTCCTGGGTCCTAGAAACATGTAATCCCATTAGCATATGTTTATTGAATAAATAATCAAATTCATGAATGAATTCGTAAAAACTGGTTAATACCGCAACTCCGTGAGTTTGTGGTAAAACCTCCCTGAGACCCTACATTTTTCGTTCCATAAACAATGTTCTCATTGTTGTATTTACTGAGAAACTCTCAATACAGAGACACCTCATTTTAATATAACATTGTTTGCTTCAACTAGATTATTAGATTATTTCTCCCAATAAATGAACTATTACAGAAATAACAGTTTCCTATGCTGTCTTATAATCCATTTATTTGATGAATGTTCAGTGAATTTTTTTTAACATGCAGTGTAAATTTGTTGAAACACAAAAACCAATCACGATCTTGTTTCATCCCTTCTTAGAGAATTTGCTTCATCCAGAAATCCATCAGCTTCTGTTATGATATGTGCCGACCCGCCATTTCCTCTCTCCCTCCCCAAAAAGAACTCTTTTCTAGGCTAATGAACTATTAGATTTTCCCTCTTGAAAGATTAAGCTAGGAGACCGGAATTGAGTTGTATGACCTATCAAAGAAAAGTAAGAGCTAGACAATAGTTAAGAACAGATTTTATTCTGGAACTATTGCAATAAGGGAAAAGAGACCTCTATATAGAACTGAGCTCAATTCCAAATACAGCAAGGACCAGGGGAAATTATAGCCACAGACACAGGGAGGTGTCTGTGAACACTGAACTAAGTGGAAACATCAAGGGTAAGAGTGGGGGGCAGGATTCTAGCTAAACCAACTTGACAGGATCCTTCTGAAGGCAGGCCAGGGTGATCAGGTATCACCTGGGGGACAACAGTGGGTGATGAATTTGATTAGATATTAAGGGTAATCGGATATTGAGGGTAGGGTATCCTTTCTAAACTGACATAGGATTCTTGTTGAAAGTGGGAGGGGAGCCTGACTAAAGTTTGGTCAAGGGGAGAATCTTTGCCAGAGCCTAACATTAGAGATTCTTGAGCTAAGTAGTAACATGCCTGGGTCTGTGTTTCAGGGAGATGAATGAAGATGAACTGATGCAAGAGAGGAAAATGTAAGATGTGTTTGGAGGCCTGGCAAGGAGGTAAGGATCACCATCAGGTAGCCAGCTGCTGTGGAAATGAATTGAAAAAGGATGTGGCACCTAGACAAAAGTGGGTGTTTGTGGAAAAAGGGATAATTGAAGACATAGGAGCCCCAGCTGGGTAACTGTGGGGGGACACCGATGCCATGAACAAGTAGAGAGACCACAGAAACAGGTATCTTGGGGTCTAGATATTCAGCCTGCAACTCAAATTTGGAAATTCAGAGAAATATTCCTTTGTGAATTAATATTAGAGCAAAACATTTATATTAACAGTTTGGTAGAAAAGTTTCCACTAAAAAGTGCAAGATGAAGGGAGAAAAACACTTATAATTCCACTGTTCTCATTTTGATGTATTTTTTTTTTTTCCAGTCCTTTTTGGGGAGGGGGGATGTTTTTAAAAGTTTGTACTATTAGAAATTTAAATTTCGGTTAAGTCAATATCCCTTAGTCTAGGGCTCCTGAAAAGAAGGCTTCTGGAGACATGTTGGTTAAATATTTGCTCCTAAATAGTGGCTGGGTTGATGGTCTGTAACTCTTAAGATTAAATACATATTAACAAGAAGTGTTTTTTTTTTTTTTTAATTTACGTGTTTTCTTTAGACTAAGAGTGAAACAGGTTTTTGCGCTAAGGAGAAAGGAATGAACAAGTAAACAACTGGGGGTGAAACAACTTCCACACATTTATCCGAATCCAAATGCCCCTGAATCCTGGCTCTCCCAAAAGTAACCCCTAAGTGGGCAGGAACCAGAGCTCGCACATGCGCAGTAACACTCAACGGCAGCCACCGCCCCCGCGTACTAGCCCCGCCCCGGGCCTCGTTCAGCTCGCCCAATTCCCGGGGGACTGTGTTACGGAGACACTGGTCCGACTTTCTTCCTTCCGCCCTCCATTGCTTTTTCTCGTGCAATGGCATCCGGCCTGGGGAGACTGCTCTTGCGGGGGCCTCGCTGCCTCCTGGCAGCGGCCGCCCCCACTCTCGTCCCGCCAGTTCGGGGCATGAAGAAGGGATTCCGCGCCGCCTTCCGCTTCCAGAAGGAGTTAGAGCGATGGCGCCTGCTCCGGTGCCCGCCGCCTCCAGTGCGCCGGTAGGATCCGCCTCGGAAGGGGTCGGGGACCCGGCAGAGCGCGCCTGGCTTGAGCCTAGGATGTTTTCCGTATAGGCACCGGTGGGTCGTGGACGCGTGGGCTGAGGCACAGGGAATGAATTTCTGCCTCGGGGTGGAGCTCGGGGCTGCCCCCGACGCTTCGGAACTCTTACTTAGAGCCTATCAACTGAGTTGTGAGAACTGACGCCTGCTGAGGCTAACTTGTGTAGTAATGGTTGAGAGTTCTTGGGTAAGAGGTGAGAGGGGAGAAAGCATTCCACACCATTGCAAGAGCAAAATTAGGCATATTCAACTACAAGAGCAATTAATGCCACAATGAAAGGAAAACAGTTGAGCTTTAGGTTTCTTGCCCCAGTTAATCTTGTTTCTTCTTAGTCTTGTTCCAGTAGTGTCTGGCAGTAGCTTGGCAAAGAAGTCCAGTAGTCTTGCAGGAGCGCCTGGATGGCTCAGTGGGTTAAAGCCTCTGCCTTTGGCTCGGGTCATGATCTCAGGGTCCTGGGATCAAGCCCCGCATCGGGCTCTCCGCTAAGTGGAGAGCCTGCTTCCTCCTCTCTCTCTGCCTGCATGTGATTACTTTCTCTCTGTCAAATAAATAAATAAATTCTTAAAAAAAAAAAAGAGTCCAGTAGTCTGGCAGAGAAAGGTATCTTTAGAGCTCCAAATGAGATCTGCTGTACCTGAGGTTGGATCTTGTTCTCTAAAAATGTGACTTTGGGGTCACTGGGTGGTTCAGTGGGTTAAAGCCTCTGCCTTCCGCCCAAGTCATGATCTCAGGGTCCTGGGATCGAGCCCCCTCACCCCCCCATCTCTCAGCAGGGAGCCTGCTTCCCCTCTCTCTCTCTGCCTACTTGTGATCTCTCTTTCTGTTGAATAAATAAAATCTTTTTTAAAAAAAAAATTTTAAAATGTGACTTTAACATGTAGTCGTGGAGGTGTAAAATATGACTCCCATTTGTAGGTATTTGAGTTCCATATTATTACTATTACAAATGATGGAACAGTAATTAGCTTTGAAATTATTACTCCTTGGGAAATTTAGTACGAAATTTTGGTAACTAATATTGCCCTTAGCCCCCTCAAAGTTGAGCCTGTTTATAGTCTGTCAGTAGGAATATATGTGTTCATACTCTTTCAAAACAATACTGTTATTTTCCTAATAGGCAGAAAATAGTGTTTCTTAATTCATGCTTCTTTGATTATTGTGAGATAGTCACTTTTGGCTTTTATAGTTGGAAGAAACTAAGGATTGTATAGGTTAACATACATTTAATGACTTACAACCAAGATCTTTATATTTTCCTATCCATTTTTACTTAAACAGTTTTATTTGGATTTTATTGTCTCTTTTTAGAAAGACCTTTTAGCTGTTCTTGGGAATGATTACGAACTTTTAACCTACTTGTAATGATATTAGATTATTTAGATGCTAACTTAAATAGGCGTTTTTAAAACTTAATAAAATAAGAGATATAGTGTACTTATTGTTTAGAGCTTGAGCCTGTGAAATTATAACTCCTATTTCCTACCTACATGTAAAGCATAATTCCATGGTTATAGCAGAAATAAAGACTAAAAAGTAGGATAATGGCTTAGTCTCTGATGTTGAAAAACTTTAATTTGGCAGTTGGCTCAGAGAGAAAATGAATCCACCAATGTATATACAAAGAACCACAAGTAATCATCTGACTTAAATTTTAACTTTTCAGAAAATCAAAGCGTGGTGTTAAAATGAAACTCAGTCTTTTTTTATTTCCTTTTCATAATCAATAAAGTTGCATCGCAATTAAAGTTTTCACGTTATTGTAACATCTTGTTGTTCTCTTGACCATCTCTTACCGTTTTCTGTTTTACATTTTTAGTTCAGAGAAGCCCAACTGGGATTACCATGCTGAAATACAAGCATTTGGACATCGGTTACAGGAAACCTTTTCCTTAGATCTTCTCAAAACTGCATTTATTAATAGCTGCTATATTAAAAGTGAGGAGGCCAAGCGCCAAAACCTTGGAATAGAGAAAGAAGCTGTTCTTCTGAATCTTAAAGACAATCAAGAACTCTCTGACCAAGGAACATCTTTTTCAAAAACTTGCCTCACACAGTTTCTTGAGGATGCATACCCAGACTTGCCCACTGAAGGCATTAAAAGTCTCGTTGACTTTCTCACTGGTGAGGAAGTGGTGTGTCACGTGGCCAGAAACTTAGCTGTGGAGCAGTTAACACTGAGCGCAGAATTTCCAGTTCCCCCATCTGTTTTACAGCAGACTTTCTTTGCAGTGATTGGAGCCCTGCTACAGAGCAGTGGCCCTGAGAGGACTGCTCTTTTCATCAGGGTAGGTAATGCCTCATTGTACATGCTGGGACCTGCTTGGGGTGGACAAAAGGAAAAACTTTTTTTGTAATTCATTTCCTTGTTATATGATCATGGAAGGTGATCTGTGAATTTTTCTCCCTGCCAAATTCTGAGAAAGACCTAAAGCTTTTTTTTTTTTTTTTATTGTTTATTTGAGAGAGAGAGAGAGACTGTGCACATGTGTGCATGCTGGGGGTTGGGTAGAGGAAGAGGAAGAGAGTCCTAAGTAGACTCATTGCTGAGCATGGAACCTGGTGTGGAGCTCCACCTCACAACCCTGAGGTTACCTTTAGCTAAAACCAAGAGTCAGAGGCTTAACCCACCGCACCACACAGGCACCCCCATATGTGCATTTTAGAAACGTAATTTCTTCATACTGTCTCCCCATTCTGGGGAGATGGGATGAGAGTAATTCAGCCTCTGTTCCCACTGAAAGTTCTAATAATAAACTAATAAGACGATTTTCCTATACGGAAAAATAGGAGGCATAGGTGATCCCCCCAAATAATCTAGATTTCTTTTTATGTTCCTACTAATATCTTAGGTACTCAAATCATTTTTCTTTCACCCTACAATTGATTATTCTGTATTGCAAATAATCCAGTGATCTATACATAGGTGTAACTAACCATATGTGTCTCATAAGGCAACTCTGTATCTGTACATTAAAAGATTCAAAATCCCTATTGAGGACTCATAAATTAAAAAAAATTTTTTTTAATTCTAGTGTAATTAACATTCAGTGTTATGTTAGTTTCAGGTGATAAATATTATTTATTAACCAAGCTGAAATAAAGTTCTAGTGCTTGGGCAAGTGTTGTAATGAAATTAACTATTTTGTGAACTAAGTTCACAATTTATAAATATAAATTTAAAATATAAATTTAAATTTTAAAATAAAATATAAAAATAATTATTTTTATTTTTATTTATATAAATATTTATATTTATATAAAAAATATAAAACAAAATATAAAAATAAAATTTTTAAAATTTCTCCCGTCATGTCCCCATTTACCCATTTTTTATTACATACTGTGGGTGTTAACACGAGCTAATAATACATTGTGAAAATTCATGTTCTCATATTTTCTGTCAACATTGGTAATTTTTTAAATTGGCAGATGAATTCTGCTTTGAATGTTCATAATTTTTCAATTTTCTTAGCCTTATAAATTGAAAGTATTATCAAGTCTTAAACAGTTTTAAAAGACAGTTAATGTGAAATTATTTAGGTGATTTTTTTTAAATCATGCTTTAGACAGTGAAGTACTATTATCTGGAGGCCCACAGTACTTTTTTTATAGGAGTTTCTGCCAGAAGTTACCACTATTTATTCATTAATTCATTTGTTTTAAAAATATTTTTCTTACTGATAAAAATAGATTTCTAAGTTATGAATAAGATTTTACCTTTATGAATTTTGGTGTTTTTTTCAATTTTTTATTTTATAGTGGGATATTAGTTTCAAGATTAGAATTTAGTGATTTATCACTTACATATAACACATAACACATCACAAGTATACTTGTTAATACCCATCACCCATTTAACCTACTCCCCTGCTTACCTCCCAGCAGCCCTGTTTGTTCTCTGTAGTTAAGAGTCTGTTTTAGGGTTTGCATCTCTTTTTTTTCCCCCAAGTTCATCTGTTTCATTACTTAAATTTCACATATGAGTGAAAGCACTTTGTATTTGTGTTTTCCTAACTGACTTAATTTCACTTAACATAATACTATCTAGGTTTATCCATGTCATTGCAAATGGCAAGATTGCACTCTTTTTGATGGCTGAGTTATATTCCTCTGGGTGTGTGTGTGTGTGTGTGTGGGTGTGTGTGTGTGTGTGAGAGTGTATACACCATTTTTTCCATTAATCAGTTGATGGACATTTGGTCTCTTTCCATAATTTGGCTCTTGTTGATAATGCTGCTATAAACTTTGGGATGCATGTGTCCCTTTGAATCAGTATTTTTGTATGGTTTGGGTAAATACCTAGTAATATAATTGCTAAATCATAGAGTAGTTCTATTTTTAACTTTTTGAGGAACCTCCATACTGTTCTCCAGAGTGGCTGCACCAGTTTGCATTCCCACCAGCAGTATTCCCCTTTCTTCTAATACTCACCAACTTCTGTTGTTTCCTGTGTTGTTAATTTTAATCATTCTGACTGGTGTGAGGTGGTATCTCGTAGTTTTGATTTGTATTTCTCTGATATATGAAGTTGAGCATTTTCACGTGTCTGTTGGCCTTCATGTGTCTGTACGTCTTCTTTGGAAAAATGCCTGTTCATGTGTTCTGCCCATTTCTTAACTGGATTATTTGTTTTTGTGTGTTGAGTGATAAGTTCTTTATAGATTTGGATACCATTTACAAGATACATTTATACCATTTATAACATACATCATTTGCAGATATCTTCTTCCAGACTAAAGGTTGCCTCTTAGTTTTGTTGATTGTTTCCTTTGTTGTGCGGAAGCTTTTTGTCGTGATGAAGTCCCAGTAGTTCATTTTTGCTTTTGTTTCGCTTGCCTCCAGTGATGTGTCCAGTAAGAAGTTGCTATCATCTGTGTCAGAGAGGTTGCTACCTGTGTTCTCTTCTAGGATTCTGATGGTTTTCTTTCTTACAATTAGGCTTTCATCCATTTTGAGTCTATTTTTGTGTATGGTGTAAGAAAGTGGTCCAGTTTCATTCTTTTGCATGTTGCTGTCCAGTTTTTCCAGCACCATTTATTTGCTGATTGTCTTTTTTCCATTGGATATTTTTTCCTACTTTGTTGAAGATTAGTTGACCGACCATATAGTTGTGGGTCCATTTCTGAGTTTTCTATATTCTGTTCCATGGATCTATGTATGTTTTTGTGCTGGTACCATACTGTTTTTAAAAATTTATTTATGTATTTATTTCATTAGTATTTATTTATTTGATTTTAATTTTATTTTTGGGGTGAGGAGGGACAGAGGGAAAGAGAGATAATCTTAAGCAGGCTTTACGCCCAGCATAGAGCCTGACTCATATTAGCATAGAGCTTGATCTCACAACTCTGAGATCATGACCTGAGCTGAAATCAAGAGTTGGATGCTTAACTGACCACACCACCTAGGTGCCCCAGTATCATACTGTCTTGATCAACTACAACTTTGTAATATAACTTGAAGTCCAGAATTCTGATGCCTCCAGCTTTGCTTTGCTTTGCTTTTTCAAAACTGCTTTGGCTATTTGAGGTCTTCTGTGACTCCATATAAATTTTAGGATTCTTTGTTCTAACCGTGAAAAATGCTGGTGGTATTTTGATAGGAATTACATTGACTGTGTAGATTGCTTTGGGTAGTATAGACATTTTAATAATATTTGACCTTCCAGTCCATGAACATAGAATGTTTTTCCATTTTTTTGTGTCATCTTCAATTTCTTTCATAAGTGTTCTGTAGTTTTCAAGGTACAGCTCTTTTACCTCTTTAGTTAAGTTTATTCCTAGATAGGGACGCCTGGGTGGCTCAGTCGGTTAAGTGTCTGCCTTCAGCTCAGGTCATGATCCCAGTTTGGGATGGGAGTTCCACATCAGCAGGGAGCCTGCTTCTCACTCCTTCTGCTGCTCCCACTGCTTATGCACTCGCTTGCTCTCTTTCCAACAAATAAATAAAATCTTAAAAAAAAAAAGTTTATTCCTAGGTATCTTGTGGGTTTTGATGAAATTGTAAGTGGCACCTATACCGTAATTTCTCTTTCTGCTGCTTCATTATTGGTGTGTTAAAATGCAACATATTTCAGGTATTGATTTTGTATCTTGAGACTTCACAACTTGTGTGTCAGTTCTAGCAACTTTTTGGTTGCAAATCGTTTGAGTACTCATGCCAGAATATCATGTTGTCTGCAGCAACTATGATTTTTGTAATAAAACTTACGTGAAAAACTATGTGGCATGAAAAGGAGTAGTACATGTGTCTTTTTTAATTCCTATTGAGTTTTTAAATTGTGTTAAAAGTGTACTTTGATTATGGTCCTTATTTTCTTTATACTACTTTAAATGTATAAATTGTATTTTTATATGCAGGACTTCTTAATTACTCAGATGACTGGAAAAGAACTTTTTGAGATTTGGAAGGTAATAAATCCCATGGGGCTACTGGTAGAAGAACTGAAGAAAAGGAATGTTTCAGCTCCTGAATCTAGACTTACCAGGCAGTCTGGAAGTACCACAGCTTTGCCAGTGTTTTTTGTTGGCTTATACTGGTTAGTAAAATTTTTATCTTAACTTCATAACATTGATTGGAAGTGTTAACAACTAACTTTTCACAGTTCCTTAATACAAGCTCTAATTGCATTAACAGATTTAAAAAATCTCACTCCCACGATTATCTATTGCTTTCTTCCCAGCTGGTCAGTCTTAGGAGGAGGGTAAGTAATCTGTGGTTTGCCAATAGTAGCTTTTGTTAACCAGCTGTACATTGTAGAATTCCATTCATTTCAATGAATAAGAATTTCATGTTAATCTAAATATTTCTGTAGAAGAATGAAAGTTCTGATTCATATGTGTTAGAGATTTACCCCTAATCCACACTTGTAAGAGCTTCAGCTGAGCCTAGGACTGGAAAAAGAAGGGCGAAGGGCTTAGTTGTCCATCAAAATATATCAGTCAGCCCACATTGAGAATGTTTTAGTTGTGTTAATAAACAGTTGGCTTGCCTCACACTGATTGAATATTTAAGAAACCTAGATTAAAATTTAGGTCAGTATTTTTCTGATCTTTATATGATGTAGGATTTTATAGGTTAAAGGCAATGGGAGACATCACAAAGGAGAAAATGGACAATGTTGTAAAAAGTTTCAACTTTAGTTTTAATTGAAATGCAAAACAAAATGATGAGATACTCTTTTGCTTATTAACTTGGTAAGTCTTTTTTTTAATTAATTAGTTTTTTCATTAACATATAATGTATTATTTACCCCAGGGTACATGTCTGTGAATTGTCAGGCTTACACATTTCACAGCACTTACCGTAGCACAATACCCTCCCCAGTGTCCACAACACAGCCACCCTATCCCTACCCCTCCACCTCCCAGCCACCCTTAGTTCGTTTCGTGAGTTTAGAAGTCTCTTATGGTTTGTCTCCTTCCCCATCCCACCTTGTTTTATTTCCTCTCCCCCACCACCCCACGACCCCCTCCTCTGCCTCTTAAATTCTTCATATCAGAGAGATCATGTGATAATAACTTGGTAAGTCTTAAGCATATCCTTGATCAGCAGTTTGTATATTCCTAGTAGAAGAAAAGAGTGGTATACTATTTCTGTCAGTAATTTTGTCCAAACGCCAAGAGGCTTTAAATTCTTCATGTCCTTGGATTTGGTATTCTCACTTTGGGTGTGTCTCTCCAGATTGCATCAAAAATTTGTAAACAAAAGATGTTCATTTGTTGTTTACTCTTCATACCTAGAACAGTTCCTAGGACATGGTAGTCATAAACAGTTGTTGAACAATAGCATTTTTTTCAATTAGAAAATTAGAAATAATTTTTGTATCCAGTAAGAGGGAAATAATAAATGCGCATGATAGAATATAGTACAACTAGGATAGGTGATGTTTTTAAGGGATTTTTAGTGACAAACGGAAATTTTGAAGAATGGTCTCTTTATTTTTAAACAAAGCAGTTTGCCTTGTTACTACCACTGGTTGTCACTGGGTAGTTAAATTATTTAGTTTTTCCTTAGATTTTACATAATGGTATTTTAAAAAATGATCAATAATACACAAAGGCCATCATTGGACCAGAAACATAATAAACAAATATTTTGTAAAAGCTTGAAATTCACTTAGATGATTTTCTGTATTCCATACTATTACAAATATGTATGTGTAGAACTGTTACTGTAAAGTTTAACTTACATGATTAATCTTTGTTTGATTTCAAATTACTACCATAGCAAATGTTTCTTAGCAAATTCCTTCCATATTGTTTTTCTTTTTCCTGCATAGCTTTGCTCATTTTTCTTTAATTTGGTTCTTTTCTTCCTTAGCTTTCAAGTCAGTTTATATTGAATCTGAGCTACTAAGTGGAATTGCTGTTCATGAGATTTTCAGAGATGCTCCTTGTGGTTAGTAAAGTTTGGGGTCAGGAAATTTCTAGGAAGTAGTTAAATGTAATTGAGAAGTAGCACATCCATACCACACTTGTTCAGTGCACATTCTTTCCTCCCTATGGGAACAGTTTTACATTTTTGGAGGAGTTTGCTAGTTTTTATAGTAGAAATATCAGTTAAGCAGGAGTACCTGTTTTTGTTTAATTTGGCTTTACTAGAACACTGATAGCCTTAAGTGTTCACTATGCTACCTCAGTATCTTTTGGGAATAAATTAGAGTGGATTATAATATATAAAATAATATTTTAAATCTTAGCAAGTTTTAAAGATCTAAAGCTCTTAATTTAAAGTACAGAACTGATTTCTCATTTGTTTCAAAGTTTATATGAGAAACCAGAAAGGCAACAATTTTTTTCCATAAAACTTTCCCTCATATCACAGGTTCAAGATGAATTAAAGATAATTAGTTACATTTTCCATGAACATTTTTAATAGTTTCTGATTTTATATAGCAAGATTTTTATATATTCTTTAAATTCTTGCAACAACAACAGCAGAACAAACCCATACTTACCATGTGCCTTGGTTTTTTGATTTGAAAAATATTGGATCTGTCTAGTGAGTTGTTTATATTTCTATGGAAATGTAAATATTTCTTTTCTAACTACTGCATATAATTTGCAACAATTTGCAACAAAACTAGTTAATATCCAGAGCTCTTGTGTTGTTTCTGGTAGGTATTGTTGCCAGAATAAGATTTAGAAACCATAACTGATTTGTGGACTGTGTCTTATGATCACGGGTAATTTCAGACTACTCTTGTTTTTTTTCCTAGTGATAAGAAATTGATTGCAGAAGGACCTGGGGAAACAGTGCTGGTTGCAGAAGAAGAAGCGGCTCGAGTGGCACTTAGGAAACTCTATGGGTTCACTGAGAACAGGCGGCCTTGGGACTATTCCAAGCCCAAAGAGAATTTAAGAGCAAAAAAGACTATCACTGCCCGCTAATCTGCCGAAATTATGGCAACCTGAAATTTGTGAGCCAGAGAATGAGATAAGTGTTAAAGTTGTTCAAAGCTGGATATTTTTTAAATTGTAAAGAAATAGGTCTTATTTCTTGTAACGAGTTCCTAAAATTAAACAAATATTTATCAGATCGTGATTTTTTTTTTTTTTTTTTTTGATCAGAAGTCTTGAATGTTTTTTCCAGTAAGTTTTTTTCTAAAGTCTTTGATTTTATTATTTTATTTAACATGTATAGTTAGGTCTATTTTATTCTCGGCTAGCTTTGAGGTATCACCATAATTTGAATATATGTTTTGTGTGAACTTTAATACCATTAAAAAAGGCACCTTTTCTCTAAAGATCTTATTATAGTTTAATTTGATATACCCAGGTTGGTGAACTTTGTCTCCCTAATAGGATTTTAGCTAAAATAGTTATAACTCTTAACCCTTATAAATGTAAAAGTGCAGCTTATCACAATTAGTTATTTACACGATCCCTAGATTCTGTCTAGGTTTAAAATTCTGTATACGAATTCATAGATACTCGATTTCTGTAAAATAACAGAAAAGATAAATGTTATGCTTTTAAAAGAAAAGGAAATCAAAAGCAACTAACTAAAAAAATATATATTTGTCAATGTTAATGGAATAAGAAAGTATTATCAATTTAGTATTCCATAATTATAATCATAGCCACTGTGTACCAAACAGTGTGCTAAGTATTTTACTGTAACACATTCAGTTTCTAGAGGACAAATCTTAAGAGTATGTCCTAGTTCTTCAATCCTTTGTGTTGGATTCAGTAATCCCCCAACTGCAAATTTTTTGTTTCTTCATTTCTTTTTAGCTTTTTGGCAATAGTGGTAACTTTTAGTTTCAGTTTGTCAGTAGTCACTCCCAGGGGTTAACAAGAAAAATGAGACTTGAGAGTTGAGAATAGAAATGTTAAAACTGACAGCACTTGTGCAATAAAAATCTTTTTTTTATTGAAATGTTTTTATGTTTGAAGAGCTAGCATTAAGGTAGATATTTTGGATGACCCATTCAGAGAAGTTCATTTAATCCAACTTCCTAAAGCCTGCATCCTTTAACTGATGGAGACACTGCTGGTACACGCTGAGGCTGTATTTCCCGATCAGGCCATGCCCATTTGAGCAGGAGCGGCAGCTGGTGACCCACCTTGCTTTCTCAAACGCAAGGAGGCGAAAGACTTGCTATAAAGTCTTCCTAAAGGAAGATAAAGGGGACCTTTGGAACGCCTTTCCTGAGACTGTTCAGGGAAGTGGGAGTTTTGTCATACGTAAGGGGCGTTTCAGTATCCCAGGTATAGCAGCAGCTGTTTTTAGAGGGGAAGTTTGAGAACTACCTAATTGGCCAAATTGCTAAGTTAAATGGTTTCATCCTTCTTTTGAGAGTTAACTCTAACTCCTAACACTTGAACACAGGCATAGAAGGCCAAACCCAGTAGTAAAAAATACCACACTTAGGTGTGTCATCCACAAGTAAACGTGATTTGATAAGCATCTCATGGACACCAGAGAAGAGATCCTAGAAAGTTTCTGAGAGGCAAAAGGCAGTAAATGTCCTCCAACCACTTACTCATTCAGTATATGCAAAATGTCAGGTTTAACTAGAGTATTACTCTAATTTTATTTTAGATGAACATTTTTTCCAAAGGTCTTTGGAGAATTCAGTTATAAACTTAGTAGTCCTTCATTTCCCCCGCAAGTAGTGCTGATAATATGGTCTCAGGTTTCCCCTGTTCAAGGTATTTTGCAGGTCCTTATCCTAAAAGACTGGAGGAAAACTATCCTTATCCTTTGGTTTTGAAGCCCCTGAACCCTGAGTGATTCTAGATTTCTATGTGAGACAGATCTGGCTCTAGTTCATAAAAGCTACTTTGGAAGTAGATCCAAATCCCTTATGGAGAATGTGGTTTGAGCACATTTCTAAGTAAAGTCGTCTCTGAATTTATGTTATACTTTTAAAAAAGTAGCCACTAAGCTGTCATCTGCTGGAATGTAGAAAACAAAACACATTTTTGCAGTTCCATATGAAATTGCTTGAAACTTGGAGCCAGCCTCTAGAAAACCTTAATTTGCCATATAAGAACCAATAAATATTGTGTAAATTTGATGTGTGGGCAGGAGGAACGTGAGTGTAAGGATGTTGTCAGAAGGGGTGTGTGACCAAGAGCATTGAGTGACCATGTGGGGGACTGCATTTTGACTAACGTCTGTTCATATTGATAAGACAATCATTATGACCATAAGGAAGTTGGAGAAATACAGTAGCACTAATACTTGAGCTTATCCTGACACTACTGAAAGATGCGAAAGTCATTTAAACTCTGAAATTCTGACATCCTTTCCCACCGTTTCCCACTCACTAGTTCCCTAAGCCCAAAGTAGAACATTGAGCCAAAAATGTGTAATTGATGTCTATAGACTCAATTACATAAGCCTTAGTCTTTTTAGTCCATACTGTTTTTATGATATGCCTATATAAAACAGGGAACAATATTCTCAAAGTGTTTTATGTGGTCACATGAAAGTGAACTGTTATTAGAAAACATCTTCCAAGTAAGAATGGAAGATAGGGACTGTTTTTGTGTGTGCACATTTTTTAAGATTTTGGCCACTAGATGGTGTGGTAATCCTACTTCATAGTTGAGTAAGCAAAGTGCCCATCGTGGGGAGCACTTTTCTCCCTATACAGGAAGGAGAGCTGTACAGGGCAAAGGATTACAGTGAAAAATGACTTTC
>CM053605.1:10324728-10344195 GCA_028646535.1 Procyon lotor | reverse complement strand
CATGAAACCAGGCTTAAAAAAAAAGAATCACGAGACTTCGTTTGCCAGTGCTGTGGTCATGACAGCAAGGGTTGGTCACTGTTTCCTGGGTCGTGAGATCGACACGGGCTTGTTTTAAAGGTATGCAGATTCAAACAAAGAAAAATAATCACTTGAAATACTACCACTGTTCACATTTTATTGAACACCCTCCAAGACATGTCTCTACAGATGGAGGAATATATAGAAAGTATTTTACGTAAATGAGATGAATCAGCATCTGCTGTTCTAGAACTTGTTTTCTGAAATCAACCATATATTGTATCATCTTCCCACTTATGTAAATCTCAATATATTTATCACATATGTTCCACTACACATACGTATCTGGCTTTTATTTATTTGCTAGGGTGAGGTGATCTTCAGAGCTTATGTTCCTTGGTGTGGGATCACTACGTGGGCTCCTAGGAAGTCCCCCGTCCCACAGCTCCTTCCATTCTCCACGATCGGGGCACCCACATCTCCCCCCCAACCCCCACCAGAGCTATGACAGGGCTTTGTCGATCTTTGTAATGTTTGCGAATCTGGTAAGTGGAAAAGAAATCAAATTTTTACTTTTATTTTTAATTTGGTAATGTAAGGTAGCTAATACTGACTTGATGATGCTTTCATAGGCTTAATGCCTGTTTATATGTCATATTTTATGAGCTGTCCTCTCTCTTTAAAGTGTCAACCTCAAAGCCTATATGATAGATGTTAATACATAACCTTTGTAAAGGATACAAAACTTTACCATGAACTTAAAAAAAAAAAATCCTGTCCTCCTCTCCCTGTGCTTTAAAAAAAAAAATAAGTCAGCTCTGCTCTTGGACAAAGTGGAGGAAGCCAGCAGGCATGGCCATACCGACACTTACCGCACCGGAACACAGAGAGCTGGGCTAGCATGGGCACTTGATAGGACTTGCCATCGGCTGTCACAAATGTACGCTTCTTTGTGTTCTCGGGTTGGAACCGTGATTTCCACAAACCCTTAAAATACACAGCATTGACCAGGACCAGTCTGGTGAGGGCACCATCGATGAGATTTGGGGAGAGCAGGTTGTCGATCATACCTGGAAGGTCACAGAACAAGCAAGGGATGAACTCAGGATTGGCAGTCCATTGGAGGGTAAAAGGCAGTATTGGAGCACAGACAGCCAAAAAAAAAAAAAAAAGGGAAAGAATTTTTAAAAGACTTTATTTACTTTTAAGATTTTATTTATCTGACAGAGAGAGACACAGCAAGAGAGGGAACACAAGCAGGGGGAGTGAGAGAGGGAGAAGCAGGCTTCCTGCAGAGCAAGAAGCCCAATGCAAGGCTCCATTCCAGGACCCTGGGATCATGACCTGAGCCGAAGGCAGATGCTTAATGACTGAGCCACCAGGCGCCCCTTTTAAAAGACTTTAAAAAGAACTGTTTATAACACCCTTTTGGTTCTCTTTTTTTTTCTCACTAAAAATGAAAGCAGAAAAATTAAAGCTAAATTCAGAGAATCCAAAAAGACTTTAGAGAGCCTTTATTTGAAGGTTACCAGACTTTTCATCAAGAAATTTTTATTTAAAGATTTTATTTATTTATTTGACAGAGAGATATCATAAGTAGACAGAGAGGCAGGCAGAGAGAGAGGGAGAAGCAGGCTCCTTGCTGAGCAGAGAGCCCGATGTGGGGCTCAATCCCAGGACCCTGAGATCATGACCTAAGCTGAAGGCAGAGACTTTAACCCACTGAGCCACCCAGGCGCCCCTCATCAAGAAATTTGTAAGAGAAAATGCTGTTGGTGGCTCAGTGGGTTAAGTGTCTGCCTTTGCTCAGGTCATGATCTCAGGGTCCTGGGATCAAGTCTGGCATTGAACTCCCTGCTTAGTGGGGAATCTGCTTCTCCCTCTGCTCCCCTTGCTTGTGCTCACGCTCTGACAAATAAATAAATAAAATCTTAATAGAAATAAAATAAAAAAAATTATTTTATAACTCATTCCCTACGAACCCCATGTTTCAGAAAGTTTCACTCATCTAAATAAGCTACACTTAATTAATGATGAATTTCTCTGTCTTTGCTAATAACTGACATGTGTAACTCCCAAGGAGGGTTTGCCATCAGCACAAGATATGCAATTGCTGTTTCAACCACTGGGTGGATTTAATCCCGGGCAAAAATGAAGCTCTTTGGCCTGTGTAATTTTATTAAGGACAAATGTTTAATTTCTCTGAAGGTTTTAGAAATGACGGGCACTCACTTGGACTCCCCGGTACCACAAGGCCTCCTGGCTACTTCCAGAAGGGCTGGCACTAAAAATTAGTGTCTACATTTATGAGTTAGGGATCGAGCTAGGTGGTAATATTCTAGAGATAAAAAGAAGCGGGGTCTGTCCTAGGAGGCCTCCTGAGTTGAAGGGAAATTCATGCCACAGAATGTTGGGGATGGTCCATCTTGTTTGTGTCAGGAGTGAAGGAGCCAACAGCTGTGGTAGTTTCAGAATGTTCTCTGAGGCCACAAAGACCCTTCTCAAATGCAACTTGTGCTTGAAGGTTTGGGTTTTCATTAAGGTTCCCGTTGCTCGGTCTTTGAAGATGCAGCTATATATGTGTTAGACAAGGGATTACTAATACCCCGAGTGATTAAAAATTAGCTTATTAATTAGTTTAAAACTAAAAATTAGTTTAACTGTAGCTTTTGGCCCCAGCATTAAAAAAAAAAAAATTATAGTGCCATAATACAAATACAAGTTATAATTCTTTAAATAGAGTAAAATTAATTGTTTCTGAAGAAGCAAGACTGCCTAATTCAGGTGAGAGGGCTTTGAATCCTTTTAGATGATGTTCAAGAAGAGTCGGATGTCCAATAAACAAATGTTTGCATAAGTCATGGTCAAGACACACACCCAGAGGTTGTCCAGACCCCCGAGTCCTCAGTAAGAGCTTCATCACTACTCCTTCCTTACACAAGGGGGCACCAATGCCACCATCTGTCAGGATCTGAAGGAAAATCCCCAAGCTTAAACGGCCATCATTCTATGCAAGGGCAGCCTCTGTCCTGTGGGACAAAGTCACAACTCCGTGCTTCAGCAAACTCCTTCGAGTTGGCTCCCGACACTGGAGGTTGTGCCTTGCCTTTTCTGGAAACGTCACCCAGTCCAACCCCTAGGTGCCTTTAAGACTTTAAGACATAGCCTTGCTCTGCACCTCTAGTAAACTTCCTCTGACCCTTCTCCCAAACTCCCAAGAGTTTCCATAAAGCTCAACACTCAGCACCACCATTATACCTGTGGTATTTTGTTCCAGCCAAATCTAATGTATCTCTCTCCCCCAGCTGGACCATAAACTGCACAAGAGCAAGGACCTTGTCATTCACTTTCTGTATTCACTTTCAGCACACAGTCAGTGCTCAATTAAGTGTCTAAAAACACTTATTGTCTCCCCAGATCCTTTTTTGTTGTGGTAGATAAAGCCTCTGACTTACACTGTCAGGACTAAGATACAATAAGGTGGAATGAAGAAATACCAAGAAATGATAAAAGGTAAGAAATGCATGGGTTAGAAGCAAGGAAGCACTTGGAGGACCTGCCATCAAGAACTAGGTACAGTAAACATTCATTCACCTACCCACCCATCCATTCACTCACCATCCCATCCATCCATCCATCCACCCACCCTCCTTCCCACCCACCCATCCATCCACCCATCCACCCTCCCATCCACTCACCCTCCTTCCCACCCACCCATCCACCCATCCACCCAGCCACCACCCCACCATTCATTCTTGGATACCTACCTACCATGTGCCAAGTACTCTTCTAGGCAAGAAAATGAACAAACAAAAAAAACGAAGCCTGCCCTCAGAAAGCTTTGGAGAAGAGAGAGGAGAAGGTTGGCATAAACGACTTAGGAAAGTGTATTCAATAGTAATAAATACCTTGAAGCAGAAGTACTCAAAGATATGAGGGTAAATAAGAGAGGGATCCGATCTGGTCAGTGGGGTCAGGAATGGGTTCCCTGAAGTATTACTTGACCTAATAGCTATAATAACAGTTCATGCTTGTTGAACATTTGTTAAGTGCTACGCACTATGCATATTATTTATAGTTTCATAAAAACCTTAATGTTTTTATAACTATATTCGTAGATGTCACCATCGTATCTCCACTTTACAAATGAGGACTCTGGGGCACAGGGAGGTTAGGTAACTTGCCCCAGGTTGCAGAGCTAGGAAGTGGCAGAAGTGAGATTCAAACTTAGCACCTGTACTTTTAACTGTGAAGCCGTTCCTGTGACGGTGTGAAAATGAATCGGCACTGGCAAGGGGACGGGGAAGAAAGGCATCCCGGGTAGCCGGCTGTGACAGGAGAGAGCCTGTTGAGTTGGAGGGACAGGGAGGAAGCTGGCGTGGCTGGAGCACAGAGTAGGTGTAGGAGCAGCTGAGGCTGGAGACCAGGCAGGGCAGCCCTGGCTGGGCCCTCATCACCCCACCCACCGGAAAGAACCTCCGCGTCAGGCTCTCCCCCTCCGCAGGGGGCAGGAATGGTCATCTCCATGGGCCGGACTGGGCGGTCTCCCAAAATGTGGACTCTTTGGTCTCCAGGGTCCCCGTGGGCTCTGCCAGGTGGGTAAGCGCCCCTCAGTGGGGCAGATCGCTCCAAGTGGGCAACACGGGAACTTGGGGAGAGTTCTCAGTTGTGTGGCAGGTGGCCGGAGATGCTCCTTCTCCTGCGATGCTCCAGACAGTCCCACACGGTAAAGAGGCAGCCTGCTTGCTGCGTAGCTTATTCACACTAGCAACAAACTGGCTTATCATCCCGGGCCCAGAACCTCACTCTTTTTTCCACGCGTTTGGGGGCATGTTCTTAACGTACACAGAATTTTCTAGGCATGTGACTGCCATGCATATCAAGCAGAGACTCTTCTTATTTTGTTCTGAAATTTTCCAAGAATTTTGCACCGTTTGAGAAAAAAGTGCTTCAGAAAAAGCAGAAGGCATCTTGCAGTTTTCACGTCATCGGTACGACACAGCTGTCTCTGTCTGTTTTTGTAGCTGCCAGTTCACAATTATTCTAAGAATATGACTGCTTTATTGTGTTCTCAGGTGTAGTTGGTACCCAAGGGTTTACCTACTGAACTACCTACATAAATTAGTTTTGTTTTTCCTTGTATTACAGTTCAGCACATACTAATTTTTAAAAATTTTGTGTACGTGTGGGGTATCTGGGGGACTCAGTTGGTTAAGCGTCTGCCTTCAGCTCAGGTCATGATCTCAGGGTCCTAGGACTGAGCCCCGCATCGGGCTCCCTGCTCAACAGGGAGCCTGCTTCCCCCTCTGCCCCTCCCCCCACTTGTGTGTGCCTGTGCTCTTTCTAATAAATAAATACAATCTTTAAGAACTGAAAAAATTTTGTGTAACGTGTGCATAGGCTACACGAGCTATGGATTTCATTTCAGGATGGTAGAGTGAATAGTAAAAATCTTTATCTATAAAGGAGTGGGCCTGTAGGGTTGAAAAGCACGGCCAAGTCTTAGCACACTGCCCCCTCCCTGGATGCAGTAAACAACTGAGTCCGTGTGTGTCCAGGCAGTTTGAACGCTGCCACGTGGCACACAAGCGTGGCTGACTATTCCCAGCACACTGGTAAAAGAGGCTGGCCAGGGGCAATGACAGGCCACAGTCATCCGGCTGTCCAGCTCTGAGTGCTGGCGACCCCTGTTCTTAGGCCTCTAGGCCCAGAAAGTACCGCTAAATCCCTTCACACTGGCAGGTCACCTAATCCTTCTATTGTTCTAAGAAGGGAGCCCAGATCGCGCTGTCCAGGACCCTGTGGAGAAGGTGTGCTGTGGACTGACCAAGACCATTCAGGCTCCCCTCCACCCTCCCGGGCCCTCCAGGTCCATCTCTGCACTTGTCTGTTGCTCCTGGGTGCTGCCATATAAAAGTCTGCTGGGGGGTGGGGGCTGGAGGCAGACTGGGTGAGCTCCCGTTTCAATGCAGAATGCTAGGCCCCCCCCACTCAAGGGATCCGGATACAGGAGGGGGGGTTCCAGGGACATGTGGCCTGGATAATACTCATGCAGGCACCCCAGAACCATGCTTGGAGAAACAGGAACCGAAAAGCCAGTTTCCTCACGTTCCGTCCTTGGGTCCCAATTGAGTCTTTGGGTCTCTTCTTGTGACCTAGACTCTACCTCCTATGAACAAAGTTTCCCCAATCTGTATCTGCGGTCTTCCCTTTCCTCTGTTGTTCTGGACCCATCTCTAGTCCAGAACATTCCCACCTAGACCTCCAATTTACAAATTAACAGGTTTAAAACACCCATGTTAGACATCTCCTCAGTCTAATGAGAGGAGAAATGCATGTAAACATGTAATCATGAAGCGGTATGGAAAGTGCTAGAACAAAGGGGCAGAGACGACGCATAATCACATGCCTGTCATAAGCCAAGCGGAGGCACCTACTTCCTGGAGGGGACGGCAACAAGAAGGAAGGAAAGCTGGAGGGAGATCAATCCCAAACCTCGCAGGTAGAGAGCGACAGTCACAGATGCACACGTAGGAAGGACTGAGCCGCTGCACCTTCAGAGCCGGCTGGGGCAAGCTGGCATGGCCTCCAGGGAGGAGATGTAGGAGGAAAGGGGAGAGTCAGCGGGGCTGAATTCTACTGTGTTGCCGGGGCCCCAGGGAGAAACGTCTCGAACACACAGGGAGTGGTGGCGGCAAGAAAAGGGAAGGAAGGTGGACGGAGTCAGGGAATCTGCTTGAGTCCAGGCCTTTCACAATGGAAGACCCGTGGGACCCATGAGACCCTCAGAGTCCCCCTCAGGCCTTTCATTCACAAAGCATAAGGTGGTATAGGACAGTTCCCGGGGAACGGAGGCCACTCACCCCTGGTTTCGTTCTTAACCCACATGTTGATGGAATCACAGGCGGAGGCTGGGTCCTCAAAGCTCACGTTCTGGACTTCGCACTGAAACACGTCTTTGTTCCGGGTGACAAAAGGCACCTCCATCTTGAAGCCGTTCTTCACGAATACGGCATTGGCCACAGTCACAATGTCCTTATTCTTCTTGGAGCTGATGGCCTTGTTGATCTTCTTTAACACTTTACCGACTCCTAGAGGAGAGATGGAAAGAGGTAGCAATATATCCGCAAGAATTCAGAAAAGCTATTTTTTTAAAAAAAAATATATTTCTTAGGATGGCACAGAAGCCTGAGTAACAAGAAACCAAGTCTTGTGCTTCCTCAGTGGCCTTGTGTTAAGAAAAGGGGAGGGTAGTGGTAAAATTAATTAAATTATTAGTAATTCTTAAAAATCTGTGGTGCTTTTAGCACCAAAACAGCATATTCAGGGCATCTCAACACCTTCCCCACATAGACCTCATCCTCCTGGGAGATACTTTCTTGGTGCCAAAGTCACTAGGAAGACTGGCAAGTGCCTTCTTAACACAGCCACCGGGGAATAAATCCAAGGAATCTTCCTAATTCATTCTTTTCCTTTCTTAACAATCTTTAGTGCTCTTTCCTGCCAAAGATTTAACACTGTAATTTCTTTTTTCTATTTTGAAAAAAAAAAAAAATGAATAAAATAAGCACTAGAAAGACCATAAAAAATTGCCAGTGCTGCCATCCAAGAGCAGTGTGATTTTTACCTGATCCCAAGCTCAAAGAGCATGGGGATTAATTTTATGGCAACGTGACTTTATTTTACACGAGCCACTCGTACACGCTCCATTTGCTTTTAGAACACAGAGAAGAGGAAAATAAATTGTAAGGGTGAAATGTGTTTCTATAATAAGCTCGAATTGTAGATTCTTGGGTTCCTCGCGTGGGGTCCTTTCAAAATGACACTGTCCTAAATAAAGCAGCCTGCAGGGGTCATGGTGAAGGTCTTCCGGAGAGCTGACCGGCCACATGCCGAGGGTCTCTTCTCCAGACCCATTAAATAAGGGCATGGTGAGTTGGCCATGGGGCCCAGGGAGGTGACCTTTTGGCTCTTTGTTTGGCCTCTCATGACCCTACCTCTTGTGCTGTCCTGTGGGGTAGGTCCACTTTGTCAGTAAGGGAACAGCAGAGGCCAAGACCGAGCACCTGTCCCCTTTGGCCACACTGTCTCCTCCTCCACACGCCTCGGTCTCCTGCCAGGAAAACATTGGTGTAGATCTTCCTCCCCTTCCCTAGACCGTTCTGCCTCTGTCTTCAGTCAAAGCCTCTGAAAAACCTGAAAAGCCACTAGGGCTCCCTGAGTCTGTCCCGTGACTGCAGCCCATTCCACAACACAATGGCCAGCGATTCGGGAGAAAGCAAGGGCGGGGGACGGAAACCGCCCACAGGCAACATCGTCAAAACTTTAGAAATATTGCTTTGCGTGCATGAAATAAGAGTCCAGTTGCTGCACTGGAACTGGACTGGCTGACGGGGTCTGGATGGCACTGGGAGGGCTGTGAATTCTAGCAGTGATCTACTGTGAAGCTACAAATCCCCAAGAGTTTTCTGAGCATAGCATCCAAGCAAGGGCCAGAATGGTGTGGTCCAAGTACTGAGTCCTCCCACACTTCTGACAGGTGATCCAACAGCAGACTCATGCGAAACTGAAGGCCATGTAAACAGAATGGGGGGAGGGGGGTTAGGCATTTGGGGCTGGCAGCTTGGGAGGCGACACTGAACACAGCCACCAAAGCACACAGAGCGAGGCACGGAGTTCTGGAACCCCAGCCCACCCCTCCCATCGTCCTCTCCCAGCCGAAGGCATCAGTGCAGTCAAGATTCCTAGAACTTGGGGCGCCTGGGTGGCTCAGAGGGTTAAAGCCTCTGCCTTCGGCTCAGGTCATGATCTCAGGGTCCTGGGATAGAGCCCCGCATCAGGCTCTCTGCTCAGCGGGGAGCCTGCTTCCCCCTCTCTCTGCCTGCCTCTCTGCCTACTTGTGATCTCTCTCTCTCTCTCTTTGTGTCAAATAAATAAATAAAATCTTAAAAAAAAAAGATCCCTAGAACTTTACGAGGCTAGCGGGAGTGGAAGAACACGGAAAGGGCAACTCCCTCGTTCTCCAATAAAGCAGCAAAGACTCGGAGGTGCAGGAGGACTTGCTCAGGCCCACAGTGCTCAGGGTTCTGCTTCCTAACGCACGGCTCTCACACAAGAGGCAGGTGCAAGGTGGATGCTGGGGGACAAAACCTGACCTAGAGCCACAAGGTACCAGGGCTAGGAGATGGAGACTCTTAAGGGTACGCAGATAATGAAAATTTTTTTTTTTAGCTTTTTATCTTGAAATAATGATAGATTCATGGGAAATTGCAAAACAATATACAGGGCGGTCCCCTGTGCCTTTCTCTCGGTTTCCCCCAGTGGTAACATCTCGTAGGACTACAGCACACGATCCGGAGACTGCCACTGGCACAGCTCACAGGGCTCACGCACACCATGTGCCTTTTACAGGGATTCGTGTGTGTGCGTATGCACGTGCACATACATGTGTCTCTCTGCACTTTTCTCACCCACACAGATTCCTGCGGTGACCAGCACCGTCAAGACACAGGACGGAGGCTCCCCCTGTTGCCGTCCATGGCCACACCCACCCGCGCAGTTCCCAAGTTTAAAAAGTAGGTTCACAACCATGATGCACCACGGAGGTGGGGCGGATGGCAAGCTTTCCTGTTAGAGGTGAGTAAAAGGGGGCGCAGTGAGACCAAGCGACTGACCCAAAGCCCCAAGGGTATAGGACTGGGCCCAGAATCCAGGCCTCCTGACTTGCAGCACGGCCACACGTCGGTCCTGGATGCCAGAATGGCACCGGAGAAAACCCCCCAGGTGCAGGACTCGCTCCCGGCCCCGGCGGCCAGAGCCCACAGGGCACGCACCGTTCACGCTGTATCTCATCACCGTGGTGAGCTGCTTCTTGGTCCTGCCGTCAGCTCCCAGCTGAAGCATCCCCAGGACGGACGCGATCCCATGGGGAGACACGACCACATTGTCATGAGGCCGGGATTTGACGATCTGATTGAACACCTGGATTCCTGTGTTGGAGCCTAGTTCCTCCAGAGACAAGGGGTTGAACTGGGAGCACACGGAGGGCAACGTCACTGCGGCCACAAGGAAGAAGGGAAAACGCCAATTCATGGTTCCTTTCGGCAAGGACGACCTGAAAAATTAAGATTAAAAAAAATATATGCGAAGTCTTAAATGAACACCTTTGGGGGGGACTACTTTATATTCAACTAGGTATGATGTGCTATACTCAGTGTAACTGAGTGCCTTGTTAATTTATTTTAAATAGAGTAGCATAGATTAAATCAGTTTTTGTTATATTTTGTTAGGGGGGTGGGGGAAGGAGAGGAAGGGAGCCCCCACCTGGCAGGCTCCCAACTATGTGCCAGATGCCATTCAAACTTACAACTACCCTTCATCCAACCGAAGCAGTGTTGACGGAGAACTAGTGCGTGCCCGGCCCTCTTCGAAGTGCTGGGCATACAACTATAAATATATGGGCAAGACCCCTGCCTTCCTGGAGTTTACCCTGTAGAAGGGAGACTGAAAATCAGCCAGTAAACAATAAAGTAACTTCAGAGAGGGATCTGGGCCACGCTGATAAAACACAGTGCCCGCAGATGGGGGGACATCTCTGTCATGGGGACAGAGTGAGTGATGAGTCACTCACTCAGTCCAGATGAGGACTCTGTGATGAGTCCTGAATGAGGAAGAAGCATCCCCCCGCTCCCCTGCACCTGCCCCCAGCACGTGGCCACCAAGAAGCGAGTTGGGGGAGGACATGAAGAGGAGGAAGGGCCCAGATCCCTTAGGCCCAGAGACCCTGGTATATACGGCTCTTGGATTTCCTTCTAAGGCTCACAAGAAACCACAGGAGGGTTTTAAAAAAGAAGGAGTGAATCCTTTGGGTCGCTATGACTACCTTATAACCCTTTCTCCTCAATTCTTTTTTTTTTTTTTTACCATGAGCACATTTTTTTTTTAATTTATTTTTTAAAATTAACATATAATGTATTATTTGCCCCAGGGTACATGTCTGTGAATCGTCAGGCTTACACATTTCACAGCACTTACCATAGCACATACCCTCCCCAATGTCTATAACCCAGCCACCCTATCCCTGGCACATTACTTTCTTAATTGAAGGATTGTTAATTAAAATAAACTTCAGTGATACCCTTAAATCTACGCTAGGGCAGAACAATTGGTCAATTTATTGTGAGAATGGTACTTCTCAGTTATAGGGATTTGTCTGAAATATGCTTTCCTCCTTGATTCCCACTTACTGAGCTTCCTTGGGCTGTGACAAGTCCAAAGGTAGGAAATTTACATGTTATTTATGGAAAAGCAAATACTCGCATTAAAGAAGAACTTAAAGGAGGCAGTCGGCAAAACAAAAGCAGAATTCCTGATGGGGCTAATTTGGCTCCTCCCTAGGAGACCCGAACTTCTGTGAAGCCCACGTTCCCAGAGGAGTCAGTGTGTCCCCCTGGCACATGCATGGACATGTGGGAGACTGGGAATGTCTGCAAAGAATAAGAAAGAGGGGAGCCTCTTAGGAAGTGGGGGACCCAGAGTCCAAGGAAGGAAGTCTCTGTGCTCCAGAGAAAAGGATACCAGGAGCGTTGGACAAAACTGGCTTTCCTCGTCTTCCTTTCTATGCATCTGTCCTGCTTCCCACTCCAGGTCATAGTAGATGTTCAATAAATACATGTGAGATTAAACCTGATGGCTTATATACTTTCAGTTTTCATTAATTACTTTTTAACTGCATCAAAATAATGTTTATTGAGTGTGACTGAGAAAGTGATTGTGTTCAGTCCTCAGCCTCATGGTGAGTGTCACTTTCCAAGGAGAGTGTAATTCGCTGGGTGCAGAGTCCCCCACCTGCAACCCCCCAACCTAGGGCCACAGGGCGTATCACTAAGACCATCATTCAAGGTGATGCTGCAATTTTCTCATATGTTGTGAAACAATCACATCTTTAAAACTTTAGAATATACAGAGGTTCTCCAGGGCTTAATTGTCAAATAATTGTGTTAAGACAGTCTGTCTAAATTCAAAACATGCAGGTGACCCACATACACTCTGACTTGGGGCTCTCCTATGGCCAGCGTGGCCTATTTTGACTTTGGCACCTAGGACTGGCTCTAAGACCAGGACAATCCCCTGAGTTTCTTTCAGTCTGCTGGACGTTGGAGAGCGCCCAAATGCTGACTACGGAGGCTTTACTCATTTCATCTAAAAATTAGCCTCCCTCCCTCCCTTCTTTCTGGAAATAAATCTCCTCTTTAAAACTTACTATGCCACAAAGCCATTACCAGTCTAAAATAATCCGCACAATCTTTGTTACAAATGGTCAAGTCCGGTGAACTTCATCCATCTGAATTGTTGACTCTCGCACTATACTCTATCCCGACATTATCTCATATTGCCTGCTCTCTACTCCCCAAGCCTCCCAAAGAAATCCTCCCGGATTAGCAACTACTTGCATGAACTATTTGAATGGGCACACTCAGAATGGACAGCAAACCGGTTTTGCCTCTGATTGCTTAAATGCTATAGATTGGTGTAGACGACCATAAAACAGGTAGAAAGGACCGGCAAGAGAAACATTTAACAGCACCAACGTCTCAGAGTCAGCAAGGATGGTCTCCTAAGTAAATGGCCATCTTATTTAGCAGAATTTTGCTTGGTTAGGACTTTTTACTAAAAGAACAGTTTCATTATGAAGCGAGGGAAGGCCGCCATGGGTGTTTTTCTTGGTTTCTTGGATTTGGGAAGTTTTTGAGAGATGTCTATGTGCAATTTCCTAACAGTGCACGGGGACAATGTCAGAGCTGTGCAGAACTTGGAATCGGAGCTATTTTTGATTGATGTTCTGGGCATAACTTCTTCTTGGCCTCAGTTTCCTAGGCTAGACGCTCCCTCGCTTAAGCCCACCTGGCTTATGTACACGTCTGAGACTGAGCTTTCACTCCTCTCCAAAGTTCAGTAGACAGGACAGCGGGTGCTGATCCATAAATGACTTTGGCTTATGAAATTCTTAACTGATACATATTCATAGCCAAACAGACAATCTTTTACATGAAGTAACTGCTGGAGTTAATCAGGCTCTAAAATGCTTACTCTCTACAACGAGCGGATTCTCATTATGGGAAGAACATAGTAACCTCCTGTTTATTTTTAGGAGAAATTACACTTGAAACTTTCAAATAAGAGAGATGGGATAAAGCTGTTGCCCAAATGTACTGCAGAGCATTAGTATGGAAGATCATAAATCGGTTTGAATGTTTCCATTTCTTGAATAATCTTTTCATAACAGAAAACACACACACACAGAGTCTGGCTGAGGCCATCACTGGAGGGAGACCATAAACCCACAGATAAAGCTATCACCGCAGGCACAACCTTTCAAACGTGGGATCCTCTTTCCCCGCGCACTTCCGGTTCTCCTACCCCAAGCCTTTCCTTTCCAGTGTGGGGGATGCCTGGGCAGTAACTGGGTACAGCTCTGAGCTCCAGGCAGGATTGAGCGTAGTAAAGGCCAGAGTTGGTGGTTTTACAAACCCCGGATTTGGAGCACATCCTTATGTTCAGCACCGTCTCCCTTCCCGGGGGCAGACATTAGAGAAACATACCCTCCCCAGACGCCATCCCTTCAAGCATCACGTCCACACAGGCGATGCCCAGATTGGCGGCTCAAGTCCTCAAACCCTCTGCTGAATTTCAGGGTATACGTTCATCTATTCGCTGCCTTTTCTCACCTGACTGTTCGGAACATTATCTTGGCCTGAAAAACCCTTTGCGGGAGGATCATGGAGAGCCAGTGGTCTGTGAAACCTGCCAACTGTCCTCTTAAAGGGTCTAGGCCTGGGTCTTGCCTGCGTACTTATGTCTTTGCTTCTCTCCCTCTCTCTCCACCTGGTAGAGACAGCCAGTGCTCCCCCAACTCCATCCACCGCCTCTGGGAGGCTTCCCCGGATTGTCCCAGTTGGCTCTATGTATCCCCTTCTCTGAATTTCCACAGCATTTCCCAAACGTACCTTCCATCTTGTTTTTCAAATGTGTTTCTCACTCCCAACTAGACTGGAAGCTCACAGAAAGTAGGGCCCTGGGACTTTAGAACCCTAGTGGCCATGGGGTCTTCTAAAGAAGATGTTCAACCTAGAAGTCTTTTTATGAAATAAAATATATTCTACATATAATACATGAGCAAAAGATAAATAAAATGGTATCTGTCAGCTCAAATGATAAATAGTAGGCTGTCAGCTCTATTTAGTATAACAAATAAGATGTATGTAAACAGTCTTGGGGGGGAAACACGGAAAGACTCCTCTGATGATTCACATCTGTTTTAGGAGGACCCAAGAGTGTCTAATAAACTAGCAACTATTCCATCCTTCTCATTCTCTAAAATGTTTCAAGTGATATATTTTATGAAATCTCTGTATCAAAATCTTTATGTCATAAAAGATTTTAAATATATGAAAAATAACGTAAATCTCCAGTACCCAACATCCTTTATAAAATAATGATCAGCTCATGGCCTATTTTATTTCTTCTAAAGTCAACAATTATCTTGAATCAAATTTTAGATATCATATTATTCAAAATATTTTCAACACTTAAGGAATACACACACACACACACACACACGGTATCATTATCCCCTCAAAAACTAGTAACCCTTTACTGTGTTACTATCTAGCCAGTGTTCAAAAATTTTTTAATAGTTTATTTGAATCAGGATCTAAATAAGCTCCACACACGGCAAGTGGTTGATAAGTCTCTTGCTCTTTAAAAGGTCTTACCCTGGTTGCTTTATTTTCAACTTTTCCTCTGAACTTTTTTTTTAATTTAAGAGAGAGAGAGAAAGAGTGCACGAGCAGGAGGGAAGGTCAGAGGGAGAGGGAGAAGCAGACTCTCTGCTTAGCAGGGAGCCCGATGTGGGGCTCGATCACAAGACCCTGGGATCATAACCTGAGCTGAGGGCAGACGCTTAACTGAATGAGCCACCCGGGAGCCCCCCTCTGAACTCTGTTGTTGAAGAAACCAGGTTATTTGTCTTGTAGTATTTCCCCCAGTTTAGATTTCGCTAACTGCATTCACATGATGCTGCTTAACAAGTTCCTCTGTCTTTTGTACCTCCTCTAAGTTCGAAGTTAGACCCAGAGCAGGGGTCTGCAAACTCCTGGGCCAGACCTGGCCACACTTTTGTTTTGGCCACGACTGCACTGAACTCCTACAGCAAGTTGAAAAGAGTTGTCCACGTGCAACAGAGCCCGCATGGCCACCGAAGCCAGAAACATCTACTACCTGGCTCTTTACAGAAGGTTTGCCACCTCTGCTCTAGGGGCTGATCAGAGTCGAATTTCTTTTTTTGCAAAAGCGATTCACAGAGGTGTTGTTGCGGGTGCTGGAAGCAGGAGAAAGTGGCCATATGTCTCTTTTTTGTGATGTTAGAAGCTGCTCATGATTCCTGCCTAAGTGTAATTATTAGGGTTGCCAAATGATGCTACTGTGGTTCTAACATTATTAGTTGGAACACTTCTATAAGAAGATATTTTCCATAACAAACCAATTCCCTTATTCCGAGGTTCAGCTTGTATAGCAAGGGCAGGATGAATGCGTGATTCATTTCTCAGACCGTTCTTAAAATGATGAATTGGTCATCCTGAATCTCAGAGTTAATCAGAGGGTTTTTTTGGTTTGTTTGCTTAAAAAGGTTCATAATTATGAACCTATGTTTTTCAACATATATTAAGGGCCTCGATCTGCTGAAATCTTATTTTTTCGGATGCTCACAATGAGCCTCTTCAGGTGGAGCTCTCATATAACCTCATAGTCTCAACAGCTTCCTTGTCTTCTGCTTTGACAAGATATTCCGGGCTCATTCTGCACTCTTCCTGCCCCAGGTAGAATTAGCCACTTCCCAAAGGAGCTCTGGTTCCTCTCCAATTTCAGTATGTGTGCTGCCAAAGCGAGCACTCTGGTTCCTCTCAGTAGGAGACAGAATTTAGAGACAATCTGAGTATCCTCACCAAATAAACCCCCAATTAACTGTGGGAATCCTGGGCAATGTGGAAAATCCCAAATCCACCGACAGCACTCTCTGGACCATAGCCAAATGTTAAAGTTCAGATTATGAAAGAGAGACTGCTTACCTGGCCACAGATGAGGAAAACATTGGAGAGGGAGCTGGATGTTCAAAGCCGAGCTGGGTTCATCAAAATGGATCATCCTCATATAAAGACAGTTTGTATCCTGGATCAAACCCATCCTGATGGCTTGTGGGAACCAAACAGTGAGAGTGCCTGAACGAACTGGCATCCAGCATGACAAGGAGAGTCCCCCAGTTCATCTAGGTGGGAAGGAGTGACAACCAGGCCCTCTGCTCAATGAAAGCTGACCCTTTCTCTTGGACTGGGAAAGTGCAGATACCCTCTGGTCTCTGTGTTTGTAGGCTCCTGATTCTTAGAACCAAGGCCCCTTATTGTTCTGCCTTTGGACCAACCATTTTTTCTACGATGGCTACAGGAGGCAGAGGAAAACTGCACATCGGGTTATATGGAATCATGACATCTCCTGCCAGTTTTTCCCAGAGAAACAAATGCGAAGGAAAAGTGCTAGTCTGCCAAAGAGAGCCATCCAAGGGGCCATAAATTGGATTGGACTGCTCAGCCGTCGGGCCCAAATACTGCCTGCCCTTCAATACTCTGCCAACAGGCACAGGTCTAACTCTTAAGGGTACTTAGCAAGAGGCATTCTAGAGACTTCAGGAGTTGATCCACAGTGATGAAGGCTGGATCTGCAAAGTGATAGTAGCTGTATGTGCGAATAATTGAAGTTAAGCCTCTAATATGGTCCTAGACACATAAGAAGATGACTCTGGTCTCTCACACTTCTGCTAACATTACTGAAATGGATTCCATCAAAACCTGTCCTCGTCTTCTTAATATCTACCACATTCTCTTACGACAGATGAACAAGCAACTCTGAAGTACAACTTGATACCCTTGGAAGCGTGCAGAGTGTTGGCAGAATGAGTCAGCATCTTTACAACTTAAGAAACGGGAAATGCCCCCTGATGACCGCGACAGCAGCCTGGTGGTTCTAAAATGTTCGTTCACGTTACTGAGAGACGCTCATAGACCTCTGAGGATTTTTTCCCTCAAATTTTTATCAGACTTCAAAGTGCTTGATTGATCTGTGACACTAATGAATTTAGCCAAAAGGAACGTAAAAATAGTCGGGAACGAAATTTCCAGCCAGTGAAATATATGGCAACAGTGTTTAAATGGTTCCTTGGAAGAGACACATTTTGTTAAGTACTCTGACATCCAAGTGCCTTTCATCTACAGATCATTTGTCTGAAATCTCTTTTGGGGTAAAGGGAAAAGGCTAGGAGGAAGAAGGCAATTGGGGCTTTGTTAGTTGTCTATCTTTTAGAATACAAGATTATGGGACATTTATTCTATTTTCCTCTATGTGTCAGGAGAAATTACCCGAAGGTTCAAATTTCCACTTCACCATCCACTAACCAAGACATCCAAGGCAAGTCACAATCTTTACCAACCTCAGCTTCCTCCTCAAAGCTACATGAGAAACCAAATTCCAAAACTGGTCATGGGAATTCTGTAAGCACGAAGAGAAACAAAAGACAGTAACTAGCGTAGTACCCACCTCAGAGTGGTACCCAAAAAATGTTCGTTCCCTTCCCCTTATCTTCCTCAATGCCCAATACCTGAACTAATCTGATTTTTATTTCAATAGCGATTTTAAAAGTGTCAACGATCAAGCTAGGAAAATGGGTCAAACGCAAAACTTCCACCTTGATGTAGCCCTGACTGTCCCTTTAGAACATATTTTAAGACAGAGCAAGATAATGCTAGTGTATTTCCGTGTCTCTATAAGAGAATGGATAGGCTCCATTACGATGGGAAGAGAGGCGGGAAGGTTCCAAAAACGTTTACTTGTTCTGAGGTATGTTTTTCTGTCTGTTGTCTTAGGTCACTAAGTCTGATTTATTTATGGTATCAAGTCCTATACACTTTCTTATTAAGCACATTTTTAAGATGCAAGAGGTCAAATGGGTAATTTCTTGGTTGACAGCCAAGAGATGACCTAAGATGTTACAGTGATGTTGACCGGTGGTTCTCCATCTTTAAAACAAGGTGGCACCTTCTTTAGACATAAACAAGTATTACAGATACTTCCCAACCAGTTATGCTTTAAAAAAGTCCTCAGAAACTACAGGATAAAAACTACCATGAATTCATAAACAGTTCAATAAAATGCAAAATCTTTTTATCTACAACAGCATCTGGAAACATTTCCAAAAATCGTACTTTGAGGTATTATTTATTCAATCTCTACTCAAAGCTGGACCAGGAACATGACTTTCCTGACTCCTTAGAATAACTCCAATGCTGTCTATAGGTCCTCAACTCATAGGTCAGAAATTAATGCTCTCCAGGTTGAGCTAGTAAAAAAAAAAGGTCAGTAGGTGTTGGAAACGTAAATTGAAAAAGCAGAGCAAAACAGCTTTCTGAAATGCATAATCTTAAAAATGTATATACCTATCAGAACAGTAATACCCTTTCTGTTAATCAGTCCAGAGGTAATAATCAAACAGATGTGGGCCTAAAAACGTTCACTGTGGAGTTATTTCTAAGAGCAGAACCACTGCACTATTCTTTGTGATAAATAACTGCAGTAACAGTGATCATTGCAACCTAAATTTTCAATGAAGGGGACACTATGGGTAGCCTTTTACCAGCTTTGTGTGCTTTGTTGCCAATATTTGCACTTTTACCTTCAGCGGATTGCTTCTGGGAGTTGGAGCCCATTTTCTTAGTGGGACTTAAGTGGCTGGGAGTTCAATACAGCCTTCCTTTGCTGTCCCCCCCCAACCCCCCACACCGTTTGCCTCCAGGTGGCAGAGTCACCACCTGAAGGAGGAAGTGACTCTGTGGAGCCCCCCTGTTTGGGTGGTGGGACTTCACTATCACTCCCTAGCCGGCTGTTTCTTTTGTAATTCCCACTTCCACCACCCCCTTACTGTTTCACCCGAGCACTTCCTCAATGAATCATTCACACTCTCGCCTTGGCTCAGGGACCACGTCTGGGAGAGCAGAAGAGTCACTTCATGACATCCACCCAACATGAGATCGACCAGCTGCTGAGAAACTATACTGGAAAAAAATTCAAGATATGGTCATAGATTCTGGATCTAGCCTAATGGAAAAAGGAAAACTATGGTATGATTAACTATGTAAAACTAATACACGCCACAGGAGGAAAAAAAGACTAAGAAGATGGATATCCAGATGTTATCTATATACTTATTCTGATGGCGGGAAGAGGAGTTTTTGTCATGCTTTGTACTGTTCTGTATTTTTCAAAATTTCTACAGTGAACACATCATGTTAGACCAAGCATCCCTTTTTCTGTTTATGAAACAACAGCAGTGGGAACTTAGAT
>CM053605.1:10303524-10324228 GCA_028646535.1 Procyon lotor | reverse complement strand
GAGGGGGAGATGAACCATGAGAGACTGTGGACTCTGAGCAACAAACTGAGGGTCTTGCGGGGGGTGGGAGGTCGGGTGAGCCTGGTGGTGGGTATTGAGGAGGGCACGTATTGCATGGAGCACTGGGTGTGGTGCATGAACAATTAATCTTGTAACACTGAAAAAATAAAATCAATGTATTTGGGGAAAAAAGTGGTAGTTAAAAAAAAAGAAAGAAAAAAATTGTAGTTATTGGAAAAGGAGAAAGAGTTGAGAAATACAGTGGGATCTCTTTATATACAATCAGATGCATGTCATACCCCATTCCAGCCCCTGGACCACTTCATGGTGAGTTTTTTTCAGTAAGTGATGGCTCTATTTGGATGAACGTGATCTGACACATCTATAGAGCTAAATCTACCGATTAGGTACTTAAAGGCAGGGATTAACAGTTTATTAATTTTTTTATTCCCTGAATTTACCATAGTACCTGGCATATAGCAGGAACTCAATATTTATGAAGCACATTGTAGTTCAATGGTAATTACCTGTTCCAATCACCATTTCAAGTAGCAGCAGCAACTGTTAGTGCTACTTAAAGAAAAAAAATTCCAGCTTGCTTAAAACTTATAAAGTACAGGGGCGTCTGGGAGGCACAGGCGGTGAAGCCTCCAACTCTTGATTCCAGCTCAGGTCATAATCTCAGTGTGGCGAGATCGAGCCCTGCAGCGGGCTCCATGTTAGACATGGAGCCTGCTTAAGATTCTCTTTCTCCCCCTCCCTCTACACCCCGCCTCCACACTCCCTCCCTTCCTCTCTTAAAAAAACAAAAGAACAAAACAAAAAACTTGTGGAGTACATTCTTAAGTATGCGAGAATAACGGCCATCATTCAGTGATTGTCTATGATACACCAGACACCCTACCTCGAATTTTACATATTCAATATCTAGCTGCATCCTCAACTTAAGTAGGCATTAGTATTTATACTTTACAGACGACAAAAACGGAAGCCCAGAAAAATTAAACAGCCTGCCTGGATTGTAGGCGGTGAAGACACTGAAAGGCTGAAAAGGGACACTCTTAGCCAATGTGTCATCTGTGTCCTGTGATGAGTTTAAAGGGTCAACCAAGGGAAAAAAAAAAAATGAGGAAACACTGCCTTCTTTCTACCTCTCCATCCTGCGCTTAAATCATCAAATACTAGGAGTAAACAAGTGACCACAGCTTTACGAGGCAAAAGAACGGAACAGAATGTTTGTTACTCTAATGCAGTGGTTCTCCGCTGGGAGGGTGGTGACACTGCCCCCCAGGGGACATTTGGCAATGTCTGGAGACATTCTGGGTGGTCCTGACTGGGAGGGGTGTGACCGGCATCCTGCGGTTGAGGTCAGGGTTGTTGCTAAACATCCTACCATGTGCGAGACAACCCCCCACACGAGGAATCATTGGGAGAACCTGGCCAGGGCACCAGAGAGCAGAGCACCTCCCCCGCAAGCTGCCACGACATGATGTGCGGACTTCCCTCAATTCGGAATCAAGGCTTCAGTCTGAAGCCAAAGACTGTTTTCTGTCACAGTGACAACGGCTCGGACACCAGTGGCCATGGTGGTTCTCCTGAGGAGTCTCCATGCAAGCCTTTCCCATGTGGGAGAGGAGGGAATCCGGCGGCCTCCCTTCTGCGAGTCCCAGTGGGGCAGGATTGTGTCTACCAGGAACTAAAGCTCTGGGTGGCTGGTCTACCTCATGAGAGCACCTTCACCAGCTGGGGTGTGGGGACGCCCGTGTTACACCGAGCTTCGAGCCAGGAGCACTGGGGAAGGCGTTTCCACCAGGCACTGACTCCTCCCCAGGAAAAGAGGGATGAGTCCCCTGACAGCCTCCCCCTGAAGTAGCAGCAGGGAGCCTGGGCGACATAACCAGGCTTTGTCCTCCCCAATGGCTGCCTTCTTTCCCTGCCCCTGCCCCCACTGCAGACTTTTTCACTTGGCCAAGGTCAGCTCTATCATTCAGGCTCAGGAAACAGAACTACCAGGTACAGAGAGAAAAACTTAAATCGCTCACACATACCCTAAATTATTCTTGTGGCCACTGTACTTACTCCCTGGGAACGTTCTGCACTAATTACATCTGGTTACGCGCTTTGCTAAGCAAAACGGAGCCCAAACCCATCTTTTCCTCCCTTCCTTCCCTCATGAAAAGGAAGCAGGGCCCGGCTGGGGGAAAAGGAGACCCAGCAGGTGAACGCCGAATTGGGTCTCCTGAGAGTGCCCTGCGCCACATTACCTAAAAATGCTACCTGCAGGAGCTCCTGTCCTGCCTGCAGGGACACCCTCTTTTTCTCGGGAGGAGGTCCAGAGTTAGTGGCTGTGAGGGCCCCTGCATGGGCAGCGTTAAGAGAGGATGTGGGCTTTAATCAGGCAGGAACTAGAATGCATCCTCATTTCAGCCAGCGGGCAGAAGGACAAGGAAGCCCGTATTCATCTGTGTAGAGAGGACTCTAGATTTTGGGGGCTCAAATCCACGACTTGGTTCTTTAGCAGTCAGGGTGGGATCTCCAAGGCTGCCATCTAAAGAACTGTTTGACAGTGGCTACAGTTTATCCACTTACTCCTCACAAACATTAGTGGACACCAGTGTGACAAGAATGGTGCTGAGGTGAGAACATGGACAAGACAGACTCAGCACCTACTCTCCCAGAGCCGAGGGCTTGGAGCCAAGGTTCTCCACCTGGGCAGTTGTGTCCCTCAAGGAACAGCTGCAGACATTTTTGGTTGTCACAACTGGGTGTGGGGGAGGGTGCTACTGGCCTCTAGAAGGCAGAGGCCAGAGATCCTGCTCGACATCCTACAAGGCTCAGAAGAGCCCTGCACAACAAGGAGTTGTCTGCTCCAAATATCAACGGGGCTGAGGGGGTGCTCTTAGGAAGGGCTGCATAGTGGGGGACATCAGAAGGCGAGCTGGATATCATGGGACAAAGGGGGACATAAAGGAGGGCAAGAAGGAATATTCCAGACAGATGATTGCAAGTGCAAAAAGGTCTTGTGCTAGGAGGTATCATAAATTGTTCTGGAAACTGAGACTCCGGAAATATCATTCTTTGCACACTATCATCATCTTACAGTGTTTCCAAGATGAGGTCTACTCTGGGGCCATAACTGTGACAACCTGCTCATCATGATGCACACCAGAGACCAAATTAGATAGAAGCTGGAGACAGACATGTTCCAACAACCATCCTGTGCCACTGCCTTCTTTCTCAACAACCAGACCACTGCATTAGTAGAGGCAGGAATCGGAACCCTATTTGGACTTGATACTAAAAGCATGACTCAAAAAAGGAAAAATTGATAAACCAGACCTTATCAAAATTAAAAATATTTGCTCCAAGACTCTACAAAGATGATGAAAAGACAAACTACATACTGGGAGAAAATATCTGCGAACCGCATATCGGACCAAGGACTAGTATCCACAATGCATAAAGAATTCTATTAATGCAATATTAAAAGAAAAATCAAACACTCCAATCAGAAAATGGACAGAGACATGGATAAATATTTCACTGAAGAGAATATAGAGAAGTTCATGAAAAGGTATTCAACATCATTTGCCATTAGGAAAATGCAAATTAAAACCACAATGGGCCATCACTATGAACCTATCAAAATAGCCAAAATAAAAGTTAGTGATAATGCCAAATGCTGGAGAAGAGGCAGAAAAACTGGATAACCCACATGCTGCTGGTAGGTATGTAAAATGGTACAGCCAACTCTAGAAAACGGTCTGGCAGTTTCTTGCAAAACTAAATATGCATTTAATTACACAATCCAGCAATCTTGCAATTTATGAAAACTCACGTTCACACAAAATCCTGTACACCAATGTACATAGCAGTTTTATTTGTAATAGCTGCAAACTGGAAACAGCTCACATGTTCTTTACTGGGTGGATGCTTAAAGAAACTGTGGCCCAAGGGGGCACCACTCAGCTTGAAAGGAATGAACTGCTGGTACACTCAGCAGTTTGGATGGATCTCAAGGGAATTATGCTGAGTGAAAAAAAAAAGTCGATTCCCAAAAGGTTATATACCATATGATTCTACTTATAAAATATTCTTAAAATGACAAAAATTATAAAGATGGAGAACATATTAGTGGTTATCAGGAGCTAGGGAGGGTGGAGGGGGGGCTGACACGCAGGGTCCTTATAGACCTGGGGCTCTTTGCTATCTTTCCTGTGGTGGTGATACATGTGATAAGACTGCAGACAAGTAAGTGCGCGTGCACACACGCACACACACACACATACACAAATGAGTGTCCGCAGAAACCTGAGGAAGACGTATGGCTTACACCATTGTCCATTTCCTAGCTGTGGTATCTACTGTTGTGTATAGTTATGCAACATGTTGCCACTAGGGAAACTAGGGAAAGGGTACAGGGGATCTTGCCGCATCATTTTTTATGACTATATATGAATCTATAACTATCTCAAAAAAAAAAAGTAAAAAAAAAAAGGTTAAAAAAATCTTATCTAAAAATTTTTGTCAGCAAACAAATGCACCTGAAGACAGATCTTTTTTAAATTTACTTTAACTCTTTTCCCAATATGGCAAGCATGCTAAGAAAAACTCAATATTCTAAAAAAAAAAAAAAATTCCAAAAATATGTTTTGCGTAATTATGCCTTTTCATAATTCTTTGATTAATCTTCTTGGCCTCTAGAGGCTCCTGTGACAAACCACCCAAGTTCAAATCCCAGCTCCATTACCAATTAGCTACATAACTTTTGACAAGTACTTCACATTACCATGCCTCAGTTTCTTCAGCTGTAAAATAGGTATGTATAATAGCAGTCTTGCCTTAATGAGCTGTTGTGGAGAATAAAAAAAGGATAGCGTATCTCAGGTTCTTCAGATAGTTCTTAAAGATACTAAGAGCTCAACCAAAGCTGGCTTTGCCATTACTGACACTTACTACCATCATCGTGGTGGCTCAAGAGTCTTTGGGTCTCTCTCCTCAGCCTCTTAGGGCCCGCACGCCAACCTATCTTCATAGTTCTCTCAATTGCAAAATATCCCCAGTTTCCAATTTCTAAAAATCAAAACGAAAATTTCAAAAGCTGACGTTTCTATTTGCTTGTGGTCTTTTTTTTTTCAGTTGTGGGCCATTCCTTTCATTTCTTTGCTGGAGGAGGAATTCAAAGGTCTAGTATGTGACTTTATCAGAGCATGACAGCTGGTCACAAGTCCTCAGGGAAGGTGGCCTTATGCTCCATGGGGCAGCAGCCGGGGTCCATGCAGTCTCCAAAAATGGCCCTGGTGATGGGGTCAGGAAATGACTGATGGTCACTGGGTGTCTTTGAATTGGACTCAGGCGCTGGGGACTTCCCTTGTGTTCTTTCCAAGACTGCCAGGCTCAAGAATAAGATAAAATGTTTTCCTCCTAACTAAAACTGAAATAGGGTGGGATTAGATTAAAACAATTTAAAAAATTTTTAGTGCAGTGAAGCCAGATGAGACCCACAGTAGTGGTCAAAAGCCTCAATGGTACAAGTCTGACCATAAGCCGACTCTCATCTATGTTCTACTTGCTTAGATAGAAAAATATCTACTATAGAAAACGTTCGATGATTTCCCAAAGAAGCCATTTAGAAATAAATCTGAGCTACAGTGGAAAGCCTATTATAATGGTAAGCAGAGAACAGAGGGACTATAGGAGAAATACTTTACATTTCAGTAAGCAGAGCTGACTCGAATAGTTTCCTCTAAAAAAAAGAGTAAGTAAAAAGACAAATAGAAGTTCCTTCACCCATTTTCATAGAAATTCTAAGATGGGAGGAAAGAATACAAACTCACCCCTAAACTTGTTGTTTTTCCAGGTTCTAGAACCCAATTGGTGGGGTACCCCATCCACCCAAGAATCTAAGCTGAAAGTGTGGGAGTCACCCTTCATCCTTCCCTTCCCCATTGGACCCATCAACCAACTCTAGCATTCTGCCTCTGATACAGTTCCTGAATGGTCTACTCTCTCTACCTCCTTTGCCCCCGAGTCAAGCCACCAGCATTCGGGATGAATAAGAGGCTCATGAATAGAACATGAGTCTCTTATACCCAACTCGTTTGTACTACCCCAGTGACCTGGCGGACTGGGAAGGCTGACCACGACCCTCAGCACCAAGACCAGCATTAAACCCTCTAATGGCATCCCTAACTCCTATGATGAAATAAAATTCTCTCCCACAGCCTATGAGTTGACCTGCCTTGTCTGGATGTGGCTTCCTTCTAGAGACACACTTTCCTCTTGGCAGTTCACGGGATCTGCCAGGTTCTTCCCAGCCTCAGGCCTCCATGTTCACGCTCCCCCAGACTGGAACACTTGCCGGCTCCCCTTCTCTTTGTGCCTTTGAGTGAGGGGAGCCCCAGTCTGTCCTGTTCACCGCTCTTCCCCAGCATCTAACACAGCACGAGGGGACACTGAGGAGCTCAATAGGTCAAGGCATTGATGAAACAGCAAGGTTTTCAACTATGACCTTAACTTCCTTCATGTACTAATGTCAATTACAGAAACCACCATCTAATGAGCAGATTGTATTCTAAAGTATTTGGGGAAGTCATTTAAAAAAAAAAAAAAAGAAATTCTAGAACAAGGCTTCACAACTTGGACACTATTGACACTTTCGGTTGGATAATTCCTTGTTGGGAGGGAGTATCCTGCGTATTGTACTGTGTTTAGCAGAACCCCTGGCCTCTACCCACGATATGCTAGTAGCACCCCCCACACGATTGCAACCACCAAATGTTCGGAGACATTGACCTATGTCCCTAGGGTGAAAGGGAAGTTTACCCTGGTTGAGAACCATCGAAAAATTAAAAATTGATGGCGAGGACTTTAATGCTGACCACAAAATACCTAATTAACCCATACTTCGAATCACATTGAGCAATAATGCATTTTAATAATCACCTAACCACCATTTACAACACCATTTCAGTGAGAACATGCATTCCAAATCCCCAGTAACGCTTATAAACAACCACAGGGAGGCCGGTTGGTCCCTCCTGAGGGTCAGCTTAGCTTTCTGCATCAGCACTATCGGTGATGTCTGATACAAAATGGCTGGCAGAGCATGGTGGGGAAGGAATGGGGGGTAAGATAAGAGTTGGGGTAAGGATGGGGTTCCCCATATCTGACCTGATCTTTTGTCGGTGTCTAGTACATGCAAACAGGAGAGAGAAACAAAGTTTCTTTATGCTTGGGGTCTTTCGTGAGAGCACCATCCTCAGAACCCTCCAACAGTCAAGCACCCTTGGTCTTCTCATGGTGTGGCACAGCCCAGGAACGAAATGTGAAGGACTGAATCTCCATACTGCATGAACTCCCTGGCCACCACCCACCCTTTTGACTAACGTAATGCTACTGAGCTTGGAGCACCTCTTCAGGAATGCAAAATGACATCCTAGTTTTTACCTGCCACGCTGCAACAATATTTTCAATTATTGGTTAAACTACAAATGCCCCATGAGTCATTTAAATAAATCTCACATGTATGAAATAGTCAATTGTGTTCTTAGAGCAATTCCCAGCTGTAAAAATAGAGCCACACGGAACATATTTTTTCTGCAGCTAATTGAAAATACTGCACATATAATGCATGATTTAAAGCACCCAGGAGGAATTTCAATTTGCATTCCCTGTTTTAAAATGTACAATCAAGAGCTGTCTTAAAGTGCCCTACACATTTAAGTCAATATTGCTTGCCTGAAGCCCCAACTGCTTCTAAATTTTCACACTACTAATTGATGACTGAGGATTTTAATGCTCCCAGCGACTTTTAAAACAATGGTTTTAATAGGGCTGAGTTTCCCCGAGAAAACAAACACTCTCAGACTTGACTGGTTCAAATATCTGCAGCCCAGACAACATCCCCCAAATGGCAGGGAGATGCCTGCGAGGAGCAAGGGACTGTGTGTAACATCCTTCACTTGGGAATCCAAACTGTTACCTCTTCAGTGCCCACGGCACTGGCCTGGAGTGAGAAAGGATGCTTCAATATTCTTGAGGGTTGATCAAATGGTGGCTGGCAGAGTATGTGGCCATAAAAAGAGGGGCTATCAAAGTCATAGATGCCAAAGAAGGAGTGCCCAGACCCTCTCGGGAAAGGGAGCTGCAAAAGTCACGATCATTGTCCATTTCTGCCGAATACTCAAGCACTTTCTCAGTCGACAGAAGAGTTCCCTTGGTCCTGCACCCTAAGTAAGTCATAATGGTAGAAACGTCAAAATGAGGGGAAAGCGCAGCCTGACTCTAAGAGTCATGGGCAAACCAGAGACAGAAGTACTTAAAGGACTAAGAAGCCAAGTGGACCTGGTATGTAGTACTGAGAGTTCCAAGCAAATGAGGAAAGTGTTAATTAGCCTTATTTTACATTCAATAGCATCGCATTTGACCATTAGTATTTCTCTATACAGAAAATTAGTCAGAAGAGATGAAAACTGGAAAAGCAGCCATAACATCCCCTCAAGACAAAAGTGACCAGCAATGGCGGCAACAGACAAGTAATAACCAAACTAGCAAAGAATTATAAGCAATGGAATTTAAAGCAACAATGGACACTCAACATATGTTTATTCAATAAATGACAGTACCACTCACAAATTAGTGTTGTTCCTCAGGTGGGCAAACCTCTAACCCCTAGCTTTTGCTCTACAACTTTAAGAAACAGAATTTAGGAAGAATGAAAGGACGCAAAAATGATCTCTTTTAATGACTTGTCACCAAGGGCTAATGTCTTGTATTATCTGTAATTAAGACACAGACAGCCCTGCCACTTGAGAATGAAGGCATCTACCATGGGAAACTGTGCTGACAGTGTTTAGCCTCCAGTGATCACGGACTAGGAACTTCCCCACAGGCCATCTGGAACTGACCCAGATTGAGTTCAAGGACTTGGACCATCGATTGTCCCATGTGCCTTCGTGAGATGCTTAGCAAAGAACCTTCCCACCGGAAGTGCACCTTCTATGAAGACTTTGTTAGAGTGGGGAGTAGGTAATTAGCTAAAGGACCATCTTCTCACTCTTCCATCTCTTACCAGTCTGGTAACTGTGAGCCTCTCTGATCTGCAACATTCCTGGGGCTCCTGATGGAATCTACGTTTTTCTTTGGTGCTGCACGCTGTGCCTCCCCCTGAGGGGGCCATCTTGGCAGAGCCCACCTGAGCAGTCAGCCTCTCCGACAGCATGGAAATAAAGTACAACAACATCCAGTGACCTATCCCGTGCTTTCCTTATCCCGTTGGCACCTAGCACTGGGTACTTATTTACAATCTTTTTTCCCAGGCAAACAAGAGGAAGGTAGGAAAGGGCTGGACTTGTGTCGAGGAGCCCGAGAAGGAAGAGGGGGAAGGAAGAGAGCAGTGTGGCTCCATCAGCTTCCTGATATGCCTTCATCCCCTGGAAGGTTCATGGACACAGTTCAGGAACGAAAGGCTCAGGGAAAACAGCCAGGCAGCATCCTTCCTACCCTCCCTCTAAATAGATTAATGACATTGTATTAATGGATTCAGTTGTGGACACAGAGCCATTACGTTCCATCTGTCATTAGATGGCTGAGGGGCAGCTTTGTAGTTAAGTTTTGGGAGCCCCCAGAAGTGATCCTGTGACACCTGGGCACACTTTCCTCTCTTCTCCCAAAGTTTCCTGTCCAGTTCTGGTGACTACGCCCCCTCTTTACCCAGGCCTGGCCTGAGAGACCCAAACAGGCTAACCCCACCTGATCTCTCAGCGTGAGTTTTTGGCATTTATTACAAGTGAAACAGTCATGCAGAGGAGGTTGGGAAGGGAAAGAGGAGGGAGTGGCTCCCTGGTCCCCTCATTTTAACTTCTGAGAGGAAATTATATGGGGCAGGCATCTTCTGAAATACGTACACATGTATCTATAGGCAAAGGATCTAGAGCTACTTCTGAGGGAGGAGGAGGGAATGAGGGATGGGAGAAGGTAAGAGAAAACAGTTAATGACTTTAAGAAAGTCATCAGATCCTCTGCTCACTTCTTTCAGTACAAAGAGTTTATAAACAAACAAAATCCCAAAGTAATATTTTAAAAAGATGCCCCCACTACGTTTACATGTTTATTTCCGGCAAGCAACCATCAAACCAGCAAAGTTCTGCAAAGCTCAGAAACGATCTGAAGCGATGGGAAGCATGATTCCAAACTTGGCTTAGGCTACCCAAGTACTGAGGTTCTTCCTTTAGCTTGACTTTATTTCTCTTGCTGAGCTCCTTGCTAATGCCTTCTGAAGGGATTTCGGGGGGGGAGGGGGGCATGTTCAGCTATTTCATAGAAGAAATCTGTGCCAATGTTAACACAACTGTGAGCGAGGCCTATAGTCTAGTCCCAGGCCTGCTTGCATCAGACAAATTGTACTGGATGAATCGCACAAAGCGTCACTCAGTTTCTTCATCTATAAAATCAACGATAACTCTCCTCTCCCATCCTATCCCTCAGAAGGTTGCTATGAGGATCACCTAAGACATCATCCTGGGATGATGACTCCTAGGCACCGCACAACTTTTCTTCACAAGAGCATCTTTTTACTTCCCCACATCCAGTGCTAAGGCAGAAGAACAAGGAATGCTAGAATTAAAAATTGGTGACAGAATGAAAGTTCTCCTTGTTTCTGCGTAACCTCTGCTGTAAGATATTGACTACATGAGGAATCTCTAGGGATAGAGGGGCTGAGCTTTCGTGATGAGGTCACATTTTATAGGGGAGAACCATCTCCCCAATATCTCATAACCAGCTACAGAAACGATGTTCACTAAGAGTGGAGGTGGAAGGAGCTGCACAGGAGATGGGTGGAGGGAAGGGCATTGATTGAGCTCCTACTGCGTTCACAGCCCTGTGAACGTGCCATCTCACTGAACCTTACATGAGCCCCTCTGGGTACAGCTGAGGTAACAGAGATGTAGGGAGACTGACTAATCAGCCCACATCGCACAGCAAAAAACCACACGGATATGCCCACAAGTCAGATGCTGCCAGAGTCTTCTCCCAAAGAGGGCAGAGCTGTTCCCGTCATCTGCCTCTTCCTTGTCCAATCCCTGGTCCTTTCACTTCCTGTCAGAGCTCAGCACTGGCACTGATCCCGTTCCCCAGCTCTTACCTTTCCTTTTGCTCCTACATGGTGTTCTCAGTGTATTTGATGACCCTCTCCCACATTGGAGAGACACCCTGTCTTGGAGGAGGGTGAAAGTCTTTACTTCTTTGATTAAGTTCTAATTACCATATGTGCTTGAGTAAATGGTCATCTCCCATTTAAGACTGACCTCCTCCTTTTCCCAGTGAGAAGATCCCCAACACCTCCCACTCCTGCCCACCCAAGTTTTGGTCAACCTGAATGAATAACCTTCACGATGAACATGCGGAATCACATATATGATGATTTAGAAATGGTACTTTTCTCTCCATTCTCCCCTCCCATGAAGCAACTTACCTCGGAGTTCTCCCAGACATCTTCTCCAAGCCTGTCATCACTCCGAGCTGTCTAACAACTTTCCCGAGCACATCATCTTTTTGTCCAAGTTGCCCATGATGCAGCACTTTTCAAGTCTATGTGCCACGTTGTCACTGGAAAAAATCTCCCCGAAGCCATAAGAAGCCTTTCATAGGCCTTTGGGACAGTTGCCTTCATAGAAGAAAATACATACATGACCGCCACGGCACATGGTACTGTGTGACTTTTTAAAGTGCCATGTAGTCTTCATGAAACTTCATTTAACGGAGAGTAGCTATCTCCCAGGCAAACCCATTCCTTCTCCTTCCCAAACACAGAGCGAGGGCTACACTTCATAGCCTCTGTTGTATGTGGGAGTGTCCATGAGACTGAAATGCATTTGATGAAATGGAAACAGGAGTGACGTCTGTCACTCTCAGACCTGGCCCACGAGGAGACGCCATAGGCAATCCCCCGTGATCTTTCTGCTTGCACCAGCTTGATGCTAACAAGCATCACGACCGTGAAAACTGCCTGCTAAGATCAAAGGACACCAGAAGATGGAAAGGGGCTGGCTTCCTGAATCACCAGGTTTGGAACAGACGTGCCCATTTTGGACATTATGCAAGTGGAAGTTTGTGCCACAGTACATATTTGGGTTTATTTATTACAGCAATCAGCATTATCTTAATGAACATAGCATTCAAAGTTAGGCAATTGTGAAGTCATGACCTCAGGAATAATTACTAAATCTGTATTCGAATTTTGTGCTTTGCTTCTTCTTTTTTTAACCCTCTTATATGCAATCTCTATAAGCATTCAGAATAAATACTGATTAAGGGGATGGCAGGCTTATGTGCTCTTCTCCCTTTGTTCCCAAGATTCACTCACAAGTCTCATACATCCAGGGCTTTTGGTGAACTCTGACTAATGAACTTACCATGATCTTTGCAAATGGGAGATTCTGAAAGGCCCCTAAAATATAGCAACCCCCAACTTCCCCGAGGAAGAAATTTTTCCTTTTGTATTCATGCACACAGTTCTGAAATTAGAAAACACTTTTTTCACAGAGAAAAATTATACATTTTGGTGCCTTTTAATGACTAAGGCATCACTATGGCACAACGTTCGCCTTGCATGCCTGCCCCGGAAGAGACCCGGGCCTGATGCAGTTTTACATTCTCCAAAGGCTTGTACTCAGGAGCATTCAAGGAAAGGAAAAGTTGTAATGCTTTACCCCTTTTCAAAGCTGTCCACTAAAATTCAGTTCCTTCCTTCCCTTCTTTCATCCTTCCTTCCCTCCTGAGAGAACTGATCTCTCCTCCACGAAGGAGTTACCTCCTTGTATTTACTCATGGAGAGCACTATGAGAGACTAAATGGCCAACTCTTATTATTCTTACTGCAAATTAGTAAATAGCAATTGACAAAATTTAGAGCAAAAAGGGTTTTGTAGAAAGTAAATCCAAAAGGAAAAAGATAAGGACTGCATTACCCATGAGGGCTATTTAGATATTTGCGTTTTTCAGTTACCTGACATTTCACATTGTGTATAGACTTATTCCTCCCATCCACGACCACTGGTAGTAACTGATATTTAAGAACCTTCTATGAGTAAAGTGCTTTAGCATTAGCACAGCTGAGCCTCTTAGACTCCCAGAAAGGTGGGCGTTCCTACCTTTATTTCATGCAGAAGGAAATGTAGACCCAGAGATTATCTATCACTCGCCCTCATTCCCGAATCTCAAGAAGTCTCTGGGTTCCTTATCTACAGAAAAACTTTGGGCCACCAGCCTTTCAGGGCTGTCAAGAGAATGCAGGGGGGCCACGCCCATAAAGAGCTACCACAACCCATGACTTACGGTGGCCCTACGACCAGACTAGTATCGGGGTCACACACTGCACTCCCGGAGTCCTTCCCCACAGAGAGGGAGGGGAGAGGGCTTCCGCACAGCCTTCCCAGTGCCTGAGTCCACACTAACCCCCTCCGGTCTGGTCTCCCGGACATCTCATGCAAAGCACTCATTCTGGCTGTGTATTACTGACCTAGTGCAATCCTGGGGGTCAGTCAGGCTGATGGGTCCGCTCCAGGGGAAGAAGAATGGATTCCCACGGTACTTGATGATATAAAAAAGCTAACCAATTTTGAGGTATTTTTACTGCTGGACCAAAATCCTCTATAGAATATGTACCCCCTTGTTGTGTCCGCCCAAGACAACGTATCATGGTTTCTGAACTGTTAAAAAGCATCACCGATTTGTGAAATTGTTCACCTTCAACTGTTAAAGTATCACAGATATGCTCTTTCTAACAGAAACATGTTAAGACCCACAAAGGTCCATCTGTGTTGTGGAGACTTCTGGGTCCCTTAGAGTAGCTGGCTGAAAAACTAGTTCTTAAACCAAATGCACCCCAACACAATAGGGCTGCCACTCTGAAGTCTTGTGTGGGGCAGATGCATCAGGAATAAGTCTTGGGGAATCCCTTTACTCTCTAGGAATAATCCTCTTCAGGAAGATGGGGGTGAACGACACAGAGAAGAGGAGATGTCAATCAGCCAGGTGGCTCGGAGAGATGGATGGTGAGTGTTCCCAAGTCAGCGGGGTACTCGGGGCTCATCAAGGGTGGGTGACAGGTGATGGCAGTTCTGGCTGCTGTACCCAGACTTGGCGATTGCAGAGGTGATAAGGGATAGGAGCAGAGACCCGAGTTCTCAACCTGCCTTAGCCCTGACCTTGCCAAGTGATTTAAGTCGCTATGCGCTCTCTCCCCGTCTGTGAAGCAGGAGCAATGCTAGCTTTCTCTACAAAGAAGGGCATATCCCATCAGCTCCCTTCTCCAGCTCTGGAAGTGAAGCCCAGAAAGAGGAAACTATTTTGTGGACATCAAACGACTGACTGCAGAGCTGAGGTTTAAGCCCAGGTTCATCCGATTCCCAGGTTCACGGTGTCCAGCACGCTCTGACTGCTCGTGTGTGGGGCGCTGTGCTGTGACTCAGACACCACTGTCAAGTCTCCGTCACTCCCTGAAAACAATGTTTCAGGATGAAAGATCTCCACTGCGGAGACACGCAGACTTGGCGTGAATATCCCCTGGGTGAGATTCTTGGCAGGGTGCTCCACATACCCCGATCTCTGTTTTCTCGCCTGCCAGCTAGGACTAATTTCAACCTTCCAAGGGTGGTTGAGATTCAATAAGATCATATATAAAATGTGCCTCACAGTACTTGACGCCCTGATGATTCACCCTCCTTCATTTCTTGCTTCCCTTTTGGGCTCCTCGGTGTCAGGTACTGTGGAAAGAACCCGGGAGGATGAGATAGATCAAAAATCCTCGAGGGTTCCTAACCCGGCAGATAAGACACAAAGAACCACAACACACGGTAGACAGGAAGACAAAAAGCATGATTTCGCCACTGTACGTGTAAAAATTACATACTTATCCTACCCAGAAGAAATTACAGGCTAATGATACATGCAAGGAAACAACTGTATGTTCAGTACTTGCTGATTAATTCACCGTGAGTATGATCAGCACTTTGATATTCATGATTTACCACCGTGCTGCACAAAGACAGGCTGGCTGTGCATACTTCGGCATCTCTGGCCAATCCTCTAAATTGCTGTTTTAATTAAGTGTCATTAAGAAATGAACACAGGTTTGGCATAAGATGATATGAGTCTATCAGTAAATTAATTTCAAAGAGAAAATCCACACCTTTAGGGAAAGCTCTCCTTATAATGAAGTCATCACACAGAATCAATCTCCCCGGCACCTCGTAGTCCATTGTCCGAGCAACAATTCAGGTGTGGGAATACACTGTGTGCTGTAAAAAATCCGAAATGGCTATTTGCCAGTAAAATCCTAAAATCTCTTATTAATGGCAGCAGAAAATACATTTCCTATCCGGGAAAAGTTTGCTGAGGCCAGTCCAACATTCCCAGAACTCTTCTGTGTGTACGGAGGGAATACAATCATCATTAAATGACCATGTGTTTAAAATATATTCAGTATGTGTTCAAAATGATTATTGCTGGGTCTTTGGCTATCAGTGGGTATCACTGGATACAGGACTTGTTCACAGACTGAAAAATAAGAACAAAAAGAGAAGACTCTGGGTACCACTTTTGCAAAGACCCAGATATTACAACAAATAGATTCTTTTTGTGCTGCAGAGACATTTATTCATTCCTCATAACTAACGGATATACATAAAAGCACGCAAGCTGACAGGGCTAGCCGGCCATGTGGCCCTAGGAAGACCTCCTGGTCACATAGGTGTAAGAGGGAGTCTGCTGCCCGCACTGGCCATCCTCGGCCCCACAGCCAGTCCCGGAAGAGCTGGAAGCCTGGGAAGGGACAGGTGACCTGCTGATTGCTGGGGGTACTGCCTACAGAGACTGTTACGGGTCTGGAAACCAAGGATGCGAGCACACAGAACAAGCCCCTCATTCACTGGATCCATGTGAGTCCCAGAGGAGAGAGATGCAGAGCTGGACTACTAGGATAAAGAGAACCCCACCGCCACGAAGGCAGCTCCGTTCTGGCCCCTGTGCTCTGCCCCTAAAGCGTAGGTTCCACTTCATCCTTCCAAACTGAAGGCATGGTCACCTTCACGTCCCGCTCACAAATGAAGAAACCGAGGCTCAGAGAAGTTGAGGAAGTTATCTACGGCCTCCTGACCTCGAGCTGGCGACTGACAGAATCGAGATTCAGACCAGGCTATTGGCCGCCAAACCCTGCATACAATTAGGTACTATACTGTCCTAAGGAAGGGGAGGAGGAGGACCGGGGAGGGGAGGGGAAAGCACACCATTTAGATAGGACAAATTTGGAGAAAAAAAAAAAAGTAACTTAAGAAAAAAACAAACAAACAAACAACTCTAAGGGGTGCCTGGGTAGTTCAGTTCGTTAAGCGCCTGACTCTTGATTTTTGCTCAGGTCATGATCTCAGGGTCATGAGATTGAGTCTAACGAGCTGGGCATGGAGGCTGCTTAAGATTCTCTCTCTCCCCCTCTGCCCCTCATCCCCCTTCCATGTGCACGCGCTCTTTCTCTTGCTTTCTCTTGCTCTCAAAAAAAAAAAAAAAAAAAGAAAACCCCATAAAAACAAAAATTACTGATCTATTTTCTGTTCCTAAAATTGCTGTTCTTATTCTCTTCTCTCTCCTGTTGTGTTTCCCGGCTTTTAGAATGGCTTGTTGCCTTTCTAGCTGGACTTCTGGGACCCAGTGCTCTCTGTGCCTCCTACACCTCCACCATCTTGCCTCCTCTATCTCAAACCATGTTCTAAGCTAAACCTGCAAATGTTTATGAAGTTCAATTAGGTATTTTTAAAAAAGATTTATTTGTTTATTTATTTGAGACAGCATGTGCCACAATGAGTGGGGGGAGGAGCAGAGGAAGAGAGGATCCTCAAGCTGACTCCATGCTGAGCAAGGAGCCCCACCGGGAGCTCCATCCCAGGACCAAGATCCTGACCTGGGCCAAAATCAAGAGTCAGTCACTCAACCAACTGAGCCACCCAGGTTCCCCTCAACTGGGATCCTTTAAAAGTAATGTCACCGTCGTTGTTTGGTTATGTTGACTTTTATCCAGCTCAGTCTAAGTTATTCCCTCCACTCTGGGTAAATGCACTCTACCTTTTCAGTCCAAAGGTCAGTACTAATTTTAGAGTTTTGAGTCCTAGGGGAAAAAAAACACCAAGTGTCTAAGAAATAAACTGGGCAGGGTGTGGGGCAGCAACAGGTCTAAAAATATTACTTCCAACAGAAAGCAAAAATCTGAGCCTCTTTCGGGGAGTTCTGGTTGTGTTACTGAAGGTTATCAAGCAGCCAAGTGAGAAGATGGTCTTTTGGAAGGAGGTATGTTGACAAGAACTTATTTTTGCCAAGTTAAAAATATTGATGAGATATACATTTTTGAAAATTCATGGTATCAGCTCACAGTTCGCACATTTACACACCTGGGTTCAGGCTCTGGCATTGACACACAGGTTGTATGTAGGACCATGGGTACTTCAGCTGCTGCAAACTCCTCTTTCCCAACTGAGCGAGTAGCGTATACAACTATCTGTCCTGCAGACAGGGATGAGGCTCCAGGAGACAACAGAGCGCCTCTTGTCAACTGAAAACAAATACTAATGGCAGTTGGGGTAACTTGCCGGTCCAGCACACCCCTCTCTATACCCTTTCCCCTCCAGACCACAGGTTTGAACATGTGACTCAGACTCTGGCCAATCACAGTATCCCATTCCCCTCACCACAGCCATTGGTCCAGGGAAAAGCACATGACCCAAACTGAGCCAATCAGAGTACCTCCCTAGGATTTTTTCCAACTGGAACTGGTAGGAAGCCCCTCTTCCCTTTTGGGTCATTAGACTGGTCCCTGAGAGGATGAAAACCACTTGCAAAGAGACAGAGGAAGAGAAGAGAGCCCTAAAGCCCTGAGTCTCTGGTTCCAGTCACCTCTTGGGCCAGAGGCACCCCCACCATCTCAGGGTCTGTGATGTAAGCCACTAGGTCCTCCCTTGCACCCCATCTTTTTGCATTGCTTACGCTGACTTGAGTTTCTGTACTTGTAACCAAAAGATAATGCAGTAGTTAATAACTCATATAATCTGAACAGTGACCAAAGCCGAAAGAAAGATCGTTTCTTCCTAGGCAAATTCCTTATTTCAAGAATGAAAAATAAATTTAGTAGGAAAAGCAAGCACTGCCATTATTTATATAGCATTTTCTCAAGAGAAAGGAAGAAAAATCTATTTTCATTCGCAGTCACCTCAGTCACTTTCAAGTGGGCTTCATATTTGGTGTTAAACTCTCTCACATACCCACACCCACTTCCAAGATTTGGTCCATAAAAACTTGGGCAAAAACAAGTGGTTATTTTCTCTGTAGCTATATTAGTTGGCACTAAATAGAAAGGAAAGTTGGGGGGAGAAAGCGCTGATGTTATTTTTGGTATGCTCTGAAGAGAAATTCCCCAGGTTACCAGAGTTCTCACTGCAGCAGGTGGGGGAGGGCATTACGACAACAAAACAAAGTATATTTACCAAGATTTGCAGTCACTACAAGAAATCCTTTCTGCCTTTTCATAGGATTTTTTTCCCTTTTATATTAAAATCCTCTCCACGCTCTCTTTCTCCCAAGAATTAACTAATAAAAATAGAAAGGCACAGTGGGTTCCAATTCTGGAATTATCCCTTCTGAGGCAAAGGGCAACGTCTGAGGTCAACCTGAAGCAAGAGCATGAGGCGTTCCTGGGCTGACCTTGAACTGGGGCGTCCACCCCAACCTTTGAAGGAATTCGAGGATGAAACAGGGGACATGTTTGTCCAAATTCAGGAATGGAATTGCAAACAGAGGATTGCTTAGGCTCAGTGTACATCCTCATGCACAAAAAAGAGCCCCAGAAGGAATGCCAGCTTCTCTGGACTGGGCTTACATCCAGACCTAGAAACCTTACAGCAGAATAAGGGAATAAGGGGAGAATCACTGACTGTGTAAATAGACTTGCCCTGTTGGGTGAAAAGCAGCATTTCTCAAAAGAGAAATAAAATCCTACTATTCTTTCAGTGCTTTTAGACGAACTGTGAACTTATAGATAAGAAATAACCTAAAGATGTAGTTTATTGCATTTTACTCTATACCTAAGGGTAATTTTTTTTTTTTTAACCCAACATTGACCTTCAGATCAGACATGTCATCGACTCATGAGGAACGATGGTTTGGGAAAAGGAAAATAGGCACAATCATCCTATCCCATGGATAGGATGGGATCTCTGTCCATCCCATGGATAGAGACAGTGGTTTACAAAGAAAATCAAGTATAGAGGACCCAATTTATTTAACATTTTCATAAATGCCTTTAAGTGGGAATACAAACTAAATCTCCATCTTGGCCCTCAATACTATTTCTGAGTACTAAGAGCCAAGATGGTTGATTTCATAGATTTAAAAGAGAAAGAAAGAGAGGGATAAGAATTTCCTATAGATAAACATAAAATAATGCATTTAAGAAAAAATTTCGTTTAGATCCAATCTTTATGCGAAAGCCAGACCAAAAAGGAAAAAAAGTCAAGAAGTTATAGGTTGTCTTATTTTTTTAAATTTTATTTATTTTTTTGAGAGTGAGAGAAAGAGAGGGGTGGTGGGGATCGGAGAGGGACAGACAGACTCCTCACTGAGCATGGAGCCCAGTAAGAGGCTCAATCTCACAACTCTGCGATCATGACCTGAGCTGAAATCAAGAGTTGGATCCTTAACCGACTGAGTCACCCAGGTACCCCAGGACTTTTTTTTTTTTAATGACATCTTTGATTTCATCACACCCACTGTATAGACAAAAAAATTAAGTTCTAGGTGATTAACTATACAAATCATTGGCAGCACAGCCCAGACTCTCTCCCAATGTAGGGCTCTTTCCATCAAACTTAACCGAAGATATCAGCCAAAAAATTACTAAGGGAAACAAAAAAAAGTCAGCGAGAGGGCATGCATCACCATCATTGAAAAGGTTAACGGAAGCCAGAGAGAATTCTCCTACCTTGTACAAACCACAAAACAGGGAGTACAGCCTACCCAGTGGATCTCAAGAACCAAGCCCAAAGAGGGTCAGATAAGGGAAACTGAAGTGACTACAGGGACAGAAGTATTTCTGGGTTAGAATTCTGCTTTTTTCTAAGTAACATTCTATCTCAAAAGACATGACTGATCAAAAGATTTTTACTTTTTAAATTTTTTGCTGTGAAAAAAATAGATATTTAATGCAGAAGTACCAGAACAGGAGTGGAGGTCCTGGTTGGCGGGTGTGGGGAAGCTCCCCTCCAAGTCCAAAAGACAAGCACTCTTTCATAAAGTTTATGGTAAACTTATGAAAAATATAAATATGCTTCAGTTCAGATGTCCATTAAATGCCTTTGGATCATGCACCACTGCGGGTGCAAACGAAGCTAAAACATAGGCCCGTCTTCAGTGCCCTTAGAGTCTAGTGGGGAAAGCGTGTAGCTACAACACAGTCCCTGCCATCAGAGGGCCCTCCATGGGGTAGGGCATACGTGGGTGCATAGGCACCACACATGCCGGAGAGGGTTGGGGCTAGTGATTTTCAGGAAGGGCTTTATGGAACAGAGGACACCGGACCCGAGTCTTGAAAAGGGGGAAGTTAGCCCGACAATGAACGCAGAGGACGGAGGAAGAGAATTCTAGGGCGAGGTCCAGTAGGAGCA
>CM053605.1:10269599-10303024 GCA_028646535.1 Procyon lotor | reverse complement strand
GACTCTGTCAGGTCACTGCAAACGGGGAGCAGTCCAAGGAGTTGCTGGAAGGAGGGTGGAGCGCCGTGGCAAGTTCCCTGGCTGAATGCGGAGTTCCGCGACACCAGGGCCCAAGGAGTGACCTCAGGAGCAAAGTGTAGGACTCTGGGCATCAGGGGTTAAATGGAGCCTGCCAAGTGCCAAGGGCTCAGGGCTCCTGGGGCAGCCCCTGCCTCCATATTTACAGTCTCCCTGGTGTGGAACCCACCATGTCCCATCTGCTCCCAGTGCAGTTGGGAGGAGGCAGGAGGGTGGTGAGGTCTGTGGAAAGCGTTTGCAAACAGCAGAGATGGCATCTCGACATAGGTGAGGTCACACTGGGAGTACGTATTCCCCACTCTCCTTACAGCAGTTCAAAGGGGTGCTGAAAACAGGGGGAACAGTACCTCAGAAAGACAATAGCTTCCCTTTGCACTGGAGCTACCCAACCAGTGGTACACCAGGGGCGCTCCTTCCCAGTCAGGGTTCGCCCCCAAGGCCAGAGGGAAGTCACCCCAGCAGTGATGTGGGAGACGGTTGAAAGGGGCGCAAACGCTAGGACGTGAGAAATCTGACAAGAGGCTGCACAGTTAGGCACCAGGGATTCACAGGCTGCCGCTGGCCTCGCGGCCTATGGCTGCTAAGTCAGGAGCCCCTGGGAGCCAAGGGGCTGCTATAAATGAGGACCACGGGTCCAGGGAGAACCAGGAAGCAAGCAGCCACCGGAGGAGTTGGGAGCTGGAAACTCCACGTGAGCCAAGTGCTGCCACATGGGAACGGAGGCCTCGTGTTCCAGGGCTTCTGATTTTCAAGCAAAGCTATAAATGCCAGTGGCATTTTAATATTTCTAATATTAACTCAATTTCTGTATACTTTGTGCAGGCTAACAACACCTCTGCCAACTGGAAATGGCACACTGGCCACCATTTTGTTGGTTCTGGACTTGGAAGCAGGGCCAGGCCACCGTGACCACAGCAGAGGGCTAGGTGATTTCACAGCATGGAGAAGCAATATGGGGGAGTGACTGCATTTGCGGGGTGCTGGAGGAGTCCGGCTTTCCCAGAAGGTTTCTGCTTTAATACCCTGGTGACTGGCAGAGCCACCACCAAAACAACAACAAAAACAACAAACAAATTTTGGCCAATGATGGAATGGGTACAGGGTCGATGGTGAGAACTAAAATCAGTCAGTCTTGGACTCACTGTGGGGTTTTTTTTTTGCCTACAAGGCATGGATGGGTAAACCCACTGGACTGTGGGTAACCAGCTGGAGACACTAATCTGGAAATAGCTGAAACCGGGGAAAGTGCTGCACCCAAGGACTATCTAGAGCAGAATGGAGATCAGGACAGAGCCCTGGGTAACCCCCGGAGGTACTGGAGAGGCAGTGGAGACAGAGGAAAACCAGGGGGACATGGCAACTAGAGAAGAAAGAAAAAGTACCAGGGAGGAAGGAAAGGTCTGCATCCAGTGCTACAGGGAAGTTTAGAGAGAATCTTCATGATCACTGTTTAGGAACTGTAGAGTCTTCTACTTTGGGGAGCCCCTGGCCAGTTCACAGGGATCTGAGAAGAAAGCAGGGGACGGGGGGAAATGTGAACTCATTTGAGAAGCCGGGGAGACAGTGGTTGCCAGAGAGGAGGTGGGGGTACAGTGACAAGGGAGATGATGGCATTCTAAAAATACTGTTAAATTAGAAAAGTGCCCAGGGCGAGACACTACGCAGTGCCAAAGGGAGGCCTACTCTCTAATTTTCCCTGAGTTTCCTGCCCCAACTTGATTTTTCTTCTATTATTCTACTCCATTCATTTTATCATAGCATAATTATATTTGCTTTTCATCTGTTTCCTCCCACAAGAATGACAGCTCCAAGACAGCAAGGATCTGCTGTATTTATCACACTTCAAGGCCAAGCAAAGCACCTGGATACAGTAGGTGTTTCAGAAGATGCCCTGGATGAAGGGGTAAGTTTGGAAAAGTTTGTAGGAGGGAAATGGAGTAGGAAATGGAGAGACTTCAATTCAGTGGCCCCTACTTTCCAGGGAGAGTGGGCCATGAAGTCACCCGTGAAATTGGAAGGAGGCAGGGGGAAGGGGTCTCTTGTATTGAGGAAGAGTTCCAATGGGGGCGGCAGTTTGCAGCCTGGAAGGCAGGAACTTGGGACTGAGACACTGAGATCCTGGTGTTTCTGATTTCAGAAGATGAGCATCTCCGAGCAAGGACAAGACTTAGATATAGTTAGAGGACTCAGTTGCTAGAGTGAGTGGAGGTCACTGGATTTGAGATGGTCAAGGAAGCGGGAACAGAGAGCATCCCCTACATGGACTTGGGGAGCAAAAGCCCAGGAGCCAAAGTCCCTGGAGGAGAATGACTGGCCGGCAGAGGGTGGCCACAGGGAGGGGTAAGTGGTTCATGGCTCATTTCCAACTCTAATACCTGTCTCTCTCGGGTATTCATTCACCCACGTGGGGAACTTAAAAACCAACGTCCTTTGGAGACTGAGTCATTTTTATTCTTTTAAAATTACACTAATATGTGAGGTTCATAGGAAGCAGAGATTTTCTGCATAGATTCATTTTTGTTTAGAATAAAGGATGGATGACATCTTGATGACCTTCAGTAATTACCCTACACTGTACAATATTTTCAAACATCATTTTAATCTAGAATCAAAATTTGGGGGTTGAAAGGATCCTTAGATTATTTAGGCTAACACCTTCATTTGCATAGCTGAAGAGAATTTTTGCTGAAATACTGCAAACAGAAATAATTACTGATTTAGATACGCAGACAGCATTGAAAGTACCTTCAATTTTTGAAGTGTGCTTTAGATATACAAATTAGCAATGCTTACATCTCTTCCAGTTATCTCTGTTCAGCTTTGGATATAAAATCTCCGAAGTACAAAATTAACCCATAAACTGTCCCCGAACAGTTCAGAGAAGTCAACTGCTTCCTGGCTTGAAAGAGGCAGTCAAGCCTTCAAACACCTTTTTATGTTGATGCTAAATATAAGAGCCTTCTCTGCAAACTGGTCAAAGCAAGGCACAGCAGCATTCGGGATTTCTCGAGAGAGACACACGTGAAGATTATTTTTCGTTCATTAAGACATTAAAAGCTTCAATAGCATCTCCCATAATACCTGAAGGTGGAGTGCTGTCTTATGTAATAGAAGCCTTCCATCCCGGATCAGTTCGTAGGCAAATTAAATACCTGATTCCGCCCAGAATTTCTGAGTACCTTCACCTTACCTGTGGCCACTAATCAGTGTCTCGATTCCCATTTCTACAGATGATGAAAATAGCAAAAATCTGCTCCATAGGGTTGAATTGCTTGCCAGAGGGCAATTTAACGGCTCTCCCCCAAACCACTGGTCACCCCCACCCTGCTCGGGCAGCGGTAAGCACAAGAGTCGGTTTGTCTTCCCCCATCCGGCAGCACGCACGCAAAGTACAGGGTAGAGGACGCCTGCCTAGTACCTGGGTACCTCAGGTTCAGGGTCACCGGCGCCAGTGAGCATGCACCGGTACAAACCGCGCCGGCCCCGGGACTCCCAGCTGCAGGTACACCTACCTGGACGCCACGGCTGTCGCGGCCCCTCCTCACCCGGCCCGGGTCCTCCTCGGGCTCCCCGCGGGCCGGGCACAGAGCCGGGCGCGCTCGCAGTCTCGGCCGAGGCGGCCCGAGGGAGGCTGAGAAAGTTCCTCCGCCTCGACGTCGCCGCCCCGGGGCCCCGCTCGCCCCGCTCGCCCCGCAGCCTCCGGGCCGGGCGCAAGGTCGCCGAGAGGCAGGCGCGCAGAGCCGCGGGACCGTCGCCGGCGCAGGGGGTACGCCGGCCGCGCCCCTCCAGCCCCCCGGGCGCCCGCGATCGGCCGCGGGGCGCGCAGCCGGTACTCACCACCCCTCGCTCGGGATCCCCAGGTGGCGGCGGCGGAGAGCGGCCCGAGCCGGAGCCGGAGCCGGAGCCGGAGCCGGAGCCGGGTGGCGGCGGGGCGGAGAGTCGGAGGACAGAGAGCGGCGGCGGCGAAGGCGGCGGCGCGGCAGGTCGGGGGAGCGGAGAGGCGGCGGTGCCAGCACTCGCCGCGCAGCCCGAGCAGCCCTGCAGTCCCACGGCGCGAGCTGGGCGGCCGTGGCGGCGGGGGCTTTATCGCCGCCCGCCCCGCCCCCGCCCCTTCCTGCCGCCCCCGCCCCGCCCCGCCCCGCCTTCCCGCCGCCTCCTTTGTGTGCCAGCGGGCCGCAGCGTCCCCGCGCCCGCACGCCGGGACGCCCCTACTCCGGCCGCGGCCTCGCGGAGGCCGCCCCCCAGGGCTCCACGTCGTGGGGTTGCGCCCGGAACGCGCCGGGAGACGCGCCGAGCCCGGGGTGCGGCGCCAGTCCCCGCCGAGCTGCACGTGGGTCGCCGGGGTCCGGGTGTGTTGGGGACAGGGAGGGACCCAAGGGCTCGCTGCGCGTCCCGGAGACGCAGGCGAGTCGTCTTGGCTGCGTCCTGGGGGAGATACGGTGGGCGGGGCCCGGGACAGTGCCCACCGTTCTGGGTGATGGGGATAACAGTGCCGGGTCGCGGCCCGGGAGGGGCCCACGGCCCCTCGAGACGCTTCGCAGGGTGCCCCGGAGCCGACCTCAGGTCGGTTGACCGCCTGGTCGCCGGAGGCAGATGGCAGACAAGGGAATCTAGAAATTTGGATTCGTGGCTGCGGTGACAGCGTGAAGTACCCGCAGAGTCCTGGGAATCCAGCCCTTCCCAGTCGGTAACTACAACGGATGGGATCTTGTGCTCAACAGAGGCCAGATCCCAGAGGCGGGCGACCTATCACCCTCTGGCTCGTGTATGCAGCCCTCCTTTGCGTCAACTTGGGTTTGTGGGGACACAACTTTAATGACAATGTGTGTTACCCTCAGTGCAGAACCCTCACCGGCAGGCCCACGGCCCCAACTGTGAGAAGGAAATCTCCTAAGACAGAGCCGTGAAATAACGTTGCATCTACTGATTAGAGCAACTTAGACGATCTAGATTGGTGTGTAGGCGGCCATGCTAGACGTGTGTGTGTGTTGGGGTGAAGGAGTCACTTTTAAAAGTGTAAAATCTGGGCCAGCCTGAGGGTATTCACGCCTTCTCTTACAGGGAAACATGCTTTGGGAAGGTTGGCTCCTAAAATAAAAAGGAAGCACAGTCCACAAAAAGAAAACCTGTTTCATTATTTTACAGTCATCCCTAATATTCATATTTAATTACAGGGCAAGATATAAATGCATTTTCCTTGTTGTTGTCTCTGCCTAACATGCTCTCCCACGGCCTGGTGAGCGGCTTATGGCTGCCTCCTTATTGGTGGGGTCACAACTAACAAGTCACCTTCTCTAGGAAACCTTCCCTGACCACTTGAGCTAAAGTCACTTGCAACTTTTTCCAACTTACTATTTTCTTCATAGCACTCATCATCATTTGATTTTTTGTTTCCTTCTACGTTTTCCTTGGCTAGTTCTCCTTCACCTTCCTCATTAGAAAATATACTCCCAGAAAGCGGGGAAGAGAAACTACTTCACCATGGTTTTCACCTCACCCCATCCCTAGTGCCTACAGCCAATAGGACACATAAAGTAGTTGCTCAATAAATATTTGTTGACTGGTGGGTGAACAAGGGCCAAGTGACTATTGACATGGTAAGTATTGCTGCAGGTGATGTGTTAGGGCTTACCCTAGACTGGGAGGCCCAGCTGGACCTGGGAAGAATGAGGTAGAGGGGGAAGCTTAGAGCAGAAAAGCCCAGAGCTGTGTTTGAGAGGCAGGGAGTAGCCTCTTCCAGATGGAAGGGAGTCATTCAGGGAACTGGTGGATGGAGAAATAAATTAGAACCAAGAAGTGTGGGTAAAGCCCGTTTAAGAAAGCCTGCCTGATTCCCTGCATCCATTTCCTTCCGAATCACTTTTTTTAATTGAAAATTTTTATTGAGATAATTGTAGGTTCTCGTGCAGTTCTAAGAAATAATACAGAGAGGCCCCTGGTATACTTTGTCCAATTTTCCCCAATAGTAACATTTTGTAAAATGATTATATGATATCCCAATCAGAAGATTATATATTGGTTTATACCTCAAACACTTTGGTTAATTTTTGCAATTTAAAATTTAGAGTAAAGTTATTCTAAGTTTTTGAAAGAATGCACAGATACTATTTTAAAGGGTTTTGGTCTCTTGTTTTAACGCCAACATTTTTTAGGGGGAAAATGTTTTATTTTCCCAATTAGAGTGTAATTAGGGTCCGAATTCTTCAGCTACAAAAGACAGTCAGAAGTCTTTGGGACTTACCTCTTTTGTTTACATTTTAATGACTGCCATTCACTTCCCTGTTCTACCCAGCACTGTCAAAGGAACGTTTTGAGCAATACTGTACATGACTTGTCAATTCTGAAATCAGACAGGATGCAGTGTTAACTAATCTGCTAAACTAAGCCCAACCACGACTGTGCCTTTCTCTCTCCTTGGACATTGGATGGGACTGCCAATGAGTGTCTCCCAAAGGGAAGTGATTCAAGACAAAGACCCATTCTGCCACTGGGATATGTGGGGAATACAAACTATGCTTGTTACAGAATGTGCATGGCCGGTGTTGGCTGGCCCTCCTGATGCCGGCAGGAGGATACAGAAGCAATCTCCTAAGCCTTCCATGACATTCAAGTGACAAGGCACTTTGACACTGGTCATCAGGGGGCTGCCCCAAAGCAGCTGTGTTCCTACCTCAGTTGGTGCCCAGAAGCCACCACTCTTCTCTTATTTGCCCCTCTTTGAAGTGTATTTCTCATAGATGTGTACTTTAAACGTGCATTTCCCTCCTGTCTCTACCTCAGTCTTATTTGAGAAACCCAAATAATTATCCTACCTTCCTCTTCCTTTGCAATTCACATTCACAGCAGAATTTCATTTTGTCCTTCAATTGTGTGGCTTGCCTTAATCCTTAGATAGAGCTCCAAATTGTTTATTCCTTAAAAAAATTTCAAAAGTGACCTGGAATTTAGCCAGCTCCAGCCAGTCTCTGAGTTTGGCTTTGTGTCCGTAAGCCGCAGTTGAGAGAAACACACGAAATGCCCAAACAGAATAAAACAAATGATCTATTTAGTCTCGTTTCCTCTCTTGGAAGAGATCCAGAGTTGAGTGCTTTGGATGAAGATGAAAATCCCCCTGCCCCATCCCCACTGCTCCCCCATACACCCAAACAGTATGACCTTGTATTTAAGGAAAAACTATCCCTACTTCCCAATGGGTGAGGGTGTTTTGTCTCGAAGAGTGACCGATGTCATGATAGTAAGATAACAGTCACTCCTCTGCCTTCTAACCCCCATTTAAAACACATTACACCACAAGACTACTTGTTACACAACATTATGGATGCAAATGTTGTTATGTAAGATTGTTTCAACTGGAGGAAAGGAGACGACTTATAACAGTTCACTCGGACAATTAGTTTCTAGGACTGTTGCATTGGTATTTTTTTTTTTCCTCAAGCTTACAAAAGGCATTTGTCTTCTTTATTTCCCTTACTGGTTGGCTTTTACATAAATCCAATTTCCTTTTTCTGTAACTTCTGAAACAGACGAAGGCAGAGCATCAATTCACACTTTCCCATTGTCACTCTTTTCACAAGGGCTTCAGAGAGAAGATATCAGTAGTGCTGCGCTGAGTATTATTTTGTCTTTATATTTGGCCAAATGGGATGGAGAGCCCTCGGTGCTGAGGATCACCGCGATACTGCTCCCTTCAATCCCCAACCTAGGTCTTCTTCCTTTTGTCTCCAAATAATGGATGCAGCCACCTGACCCCTGCCCCTCTCTCTGATCTGGCTTCTCTCCTGCGTCACTGGGTCTTCTACCTGTCTCTGTCCCTTCGTCCTTCCCCCCTTGTCTCGCAAAGGTTACCGATAACTTCCAACAGTGGCAGCCCCAGCAGTGTCTGGCCATTCTTTATCACCCTTGATCTCTTGGCAGCATTTATCTCTGGTGTTTTGCCCATTTTCGTAACTCCTTAGCCTATTCTCTCCTTTCCAGTTTCTTAGCCAACCTTTATCTTTCCCTCATGAATCCTCCCCCATCTTGCTTGTTGCCCTGCAAGCTGCGAGAGCTCCCTCTCCTCGGCACACTCTCTCAGGGGAGTGAACATTGACTGGTTGTGACCACACAACGTCTCTCCCCCCCTCTCCATCTTTTGAGAGCCAATTCTGGTTTCCTTTGGAAAATCACTTCTGCTTTCTGTGCCACATGGTTGGGAATGGAAGACGAAGTGTCCTTAGTTCCTTTAGCCCAGTGGCGTTATAGCCACCAAGCCAAGAGGATCCCCTCCCAGGACTTTGAATTCTGAGGAGTGGGGAAAGTAGCCAGAGCTGACTCATCTCAGCCTGATGCGACGGTTCCTGAGTTCTTCCCACCTGGGTGCCCAGAACCGTTGAGTTTCTTGCCGTTGTGAGTAGAGATCCACAGTGGACTCTTCGTTTCTTTGAGTCTTTTCCACTTTTAGCCAGATCTGGTTTCTTTTGCTTGCAACCAGGGACCCCCTAACTGGCATATCCTGGATGTGTGTAGCTTTGCTTAGTTCTGAGTGCATTCCACACCCATATCTACAGATGACCTTAGCCTCTGTGCCCAGTTCCTACATGCATATCTCCAAATGCCTGGCGGACACTTCCACCTAGTGTCCTGTTGTCACCTCCACCTAATGAGTCGAAAGCCAACTTATTCTCTGCCTCCTCTAAGCAGTTCCTTCCATGCACTCCCTAAGTGTTTGGGAGGAATGACTACCTTCTTGGTCCCTGAAGCCAGAAAGATGGGAATGTGTTCTGAATCCTCCTCTTTATTCATCCACATTCAGTCATTCCCTGGGGTTCATTTAATAGTTTTTCCCCCAAATCCCTCTTTTCTCCCATTCCCCCCCTTTTTTTACTAATTCAGTCACTTACCGCTTGATACCTGGACCGATCCAATAACACCTAGGCATTCCCTCAGCTTTCAGATTCTACCCATTGTGCCAACTTTAATCATGATGTGTGCCCTAACTTAAAATAATTCCATGTTTGTCACTAAAGTCAAAATTCCTTGGCTTAGGCAATCTCCTGTAGAGGTCAGGGTCACAGCTTCCGGAATTAGACTACCTGTGTTCAAATTCCTTTCTCATCACTTTGTGATTTTTTTTTTCCAAGGAATTTAACCTCTGAGCCTCAGTTTCCTTATCTGTAAAATGGAGGATTATAAAAGTATAAGCTTAACATAGATTTATGTGAGAATTAAGTAGTTAATCCATGAAAGGGGTTTAACTGAGTAAGCTAAGTAAGTGCTCAATAAAAATTATTACGATGAAAGCTCCCCACAATTTAACTCCAACCCACTTTGCTAGCTGTATTTTCTCGTTTTCTCTAAGGTGGTCCTAACGTCTTTTCTAATCAGAATTACTTATCTAAACTCATACTGTAGTTTTCTATCACTGTACCATCATTCAAACTGTCCTCTCTGACCTATGTACCCTTCTCTCTTTCCTCCTGTATCAGTTACCTACTCTTGCATACAAAGTCTCCCAATCTTAATTGCTTAAAGTAGCCATTTTGTTTGTTCAAGATTCTGTGGGTCGGTGGGGCAGGGTTCAGCTGAATGGTTCATCTCTGACTCTCTGGTGTTGTCTGACCTCACTCGTGCAGCTGCAGGATTCAAAATAGCTTCACTCACAGGTGTGGCGGGAGCCCTCTGCCACCAATCTCCTCCCGAGTTTTTATCTTTATGGGTCTTTCCCCCCTCGTATTTCAGACTGAGTGCATTCCCTTTACACAGACTCTGCAGCAGTACTCAGACTTCTTTACAAGACACCAAGACAGTGAAAACAGGAGTTGCGATACCTTGTAAGGGCTAGCCTCAGATTTATCACAATGTCACTTTGGTTGCATTCACAGCAGATCACAGAGGTATCTCAGGTTGAAGGACAAGTAGACTACCTCCTGATGAGAGATGTCGTAGGCACCTCGGGCTGCTATAACAAGATACCACCGACTCAGGGGCTTACATAACAGATATTTATTCTCTTCAAGTTCTGAGGGCTAGAAATCCCAGGCCAAGGTATGGTCAAGTTGGTTTCTGGTGAGACTTCTTTTCTTGTCTTACAGATGGTTGCCTTCTTGCTGTGTGCATGCATGTTCTTCGAGAGGATTGAGAGAGAGAGGGAGAGATGAATCTTTTGTGTCCCTTCCTCTTCTTATAAAGACACCAGTTTTATTGGATAAGAGCCCCACACTTATGTCCTTGTTTAACCTCAGTTACCTCCTTGAAAGCCCTATCTCCAAGCACAGTCCATTGGCGATTGGGGATTCAACATACAAATTTTGGAGAGACACAGTTTAGTCCATAACAAGAGCAGTGGAAAACCCCATGGCAAAGGCACGTGTAGGATGCAAGGGATGGCTGAGCCCACTTTTGGACATCATCCGCCATCCTTCTCCACCACTAAAATAATTTCCATCCTTTGCCATTTCCTCCCTCAGCCTGGCCTGGCTTGATGGGTCCTCACTCAGCACGCCTGCAGCTCTAAGTGTGGGTTGCTTAGTTCACATGACCACATCCTGCTCTGGATGTAAGCATTTGGTTGGTGTAGGCTCTGCCCTCAAGGCAATGGCCATAGTTTTTTGTTTTGTTTTGTTTTATATATATATATATCTTTAAGTTCTCATACAGTGCCTGGCACAGAGAAAGCCACAGTAGATGTTTGTGGAATGAATCAACAGTGCAATTAATTTTACTGTTTCAAAAACTGATGGCCACTCACAGACCAAGCGGGGTTTGGCCCTTGAACAGTTTGCACGTTCTTCGTCGTCCATTCCTTCCAGCTCTTCAGACCATTCCATGTGGGAAGAGGTCAGAAGAAGGCACAGTGAAGGAGGGCCTGGTTTCCAGTCCCAGTGTTGGAACCTCTACATGGTGATCCTGGGCAAGTTATTTGATTTCTCCTGGGCCTGAGTTTCTTCATGTCTACTAAAGAATAACAATACCTTTTTTGGGTTGTGAGAAAGGAATATGATAGCTTAAGTGAAAGTGTTTTGTAAAGTCCCAAGAATTTCACAGGTGTGAGTATTTGGATTATTTTGTTGGGGCTATCATAACAAAATACCGTGGACTGTGGTGTAATGAATAGAAACTTATTTTCTCATAGGTCTGGAGGCTGGAAATCCAGTATCAGGGTGCCAGCATGGTCAGTTTCTGGTAAGACTCTCCCCTTGAAGGGCACCCAGGTTAGCTGAGTCAGTTAAGCATCCAACTCTTGATTTCAGCTCAGATCATGATCTCAGGGTGGTGAGATCAAGCCCCGCCTGGGCCTCCGAGCTGGGCACGGAGCCTGCCTTAGGTTCTCTTTCTCTCCCTCTGCCTCTCCCCACTCCCTCTAAAACAAACAAACAAACAAACAAACAAACAACTCTCCCCTTGGGGGTTGCAGATGTCTTCCTTCTCAGTGTGTTCATATGACCTCCTTGTGCTTATGGAGAAACCAAGAGAAAGAGAGCTCTGTGTGTCTTCTTGTAAAGACACTAATCCTATTAGATGAGGACCCCACCCTTTTGATCTTTAACCTCAATTTCCTCCACAAAGGCCCTATCTCCAGATTCAGTCTCACAGTGGGGGGGTGGGGCGGGTTAGGGCTGCAACAGATGAATTTAGGGGGAGGAAGAGAAACAAACTGTCAGCCCATAACGTGCTTGCTGTTAAGTCTGAAGCACACGATTGATCTTCATTAGTCTAGTTTGGTTCCTTGCTGATTCTGCTCCATACCAGTACTTTCTGCACACATTCTGCAGCTGCTGGAACATTGCAGAAATCGATAAGTGATAGCATTTGCTATTGTTGTCCCAGTCCCTGAGGACAGATGTTGGGGAGGGGAAAGTGAAGCTAAGTGTTCTGCAATTAGATAGGGGAAAAGGTCTGTTCTCTTAGGTCCCTATCTTTACACCAGGTTCGAGAGCTTTCTGAGCACTGTCTCCGACTGCTCAGGAAGACGCCTGAACCAACAAATTACACTCAGACTGAAGAGGGGATATAACCAGCCTTCATAAGAAGAGTTTCTGAGTAGAAGAGAATAGCTTCTGAGTAGGAGAGAAAAAAAATTAATTTTTCAAAATTGCAGGCTGCCGAACCAGCTCTGTGTCTGGTTACCGGGCAGGAGCTGACATGCGCTGCATCTTGTTCCGCAACAATGCACTTCTCACAGATCCCGGCCACCTGCCTCCCACTGTGGGGAAGGACCCTGGGTGCCCCCTCCCTCATGTGCTTCCACTTGCACCACTCCTCATGCACCATTTTAGATTTAATGAGGATAATGATGCCCTCATCTCTGTGAGACCCTGAGGACTGACTGGTTCTTTTCTTTTCTTTTCTTTTCTTTTCTTTTCTTTTCTTTTCTTTTCTTTTCTTTTCTTTTCTTTTCTTTTCTTTTCTTTTCTTTTCTTTTCTTTTCTTTTCTTTTTTTTAAAGTAGGCTCCATGCCTAGGGTGGAGCCAGTGTGGGGCTTGAACGCAAAACCCTGAGATCCAGGGGCACCTGGGTGGCTCAGTCGGTTAAGTGTCTGACTCTTGATTTCAGCTCAAGTCATGATCTCAGCATCCCGGGATCAAGCCCCATGTCAGGCTCTGCACTGAGCGTGGAGCCTGCTTGAGATTCTCTCTCTCTCTGTCCCCCTGCCCCTCCCCTATCAAAAACAAACAAACAAACAAACAAAAAACACCAAAACAAAACAAAAAACCAAACCCACAACAACCCAAAAAACCCCCTAAGATCAAGACCTGAGCTGAAATCAAGAGTCAGATGCTTAACCAATAGAGCCACCCAGGTACCCCAAGACTGATTCTGATTAAAGAATTAAAGCCAATTACTAAGTGACACCAGACATGGGGATCCATGGTCAATTTTTAAGCAATAACTCCTAAAGGACTACTGGGAGATACTCTTCAGCCTCTCCAGTCTACCCTCTGCAGACTTCTAAAGGATACAGGAAGAAGCCTCTCCCCTGTGAGGTGGTCCTTGTGAGCTTTGACTCACTGCATCTCTTAACACATGCTGTCAATACCTGTGTCATTTTAGCATTGAACATCTTTTCAGCATTTCTAAGATGAAGAAGGGACCTTATAGATCCTCTGTCCAGCATGTTTTAGAACTGTAGTCCAAGGATAGTCTGCAAGATCATCTGAAGATTCTCATTAAAAATGTACCTGGGAATCCATCTGAAGATTGATTCATTCAGCATTCATCTGAATCTGAATATTTTAAACAAGCCTGCCAGATGTCACTTCTACACACACATCTAAGCAGCAATGCCGTCTGATCCCTTACTTCTGAAAGATGTAATTTTCAGATCCAGTAGAGTATCAACATCACTAAGGGCTTGTTAGAGAGACAGAATTTCAGACCTGCCCCCAACCTACTGAGTTAGAATCTACATTTTAATAAGATCCCCAGTTGAGTCATAGGAACACTGAAGTTTAAGAATGCTGTTCTAATCCACTTACCTAATATATGAGGCAGCTGGGGTCCAAGAACCCAAGTGACTTGCCCAACACCACATAGGTAGACCAGGAGGCCATGTGGATAACTGGGTTAGAGCCCATGCTGGGAGTCAGGTAGACCATTGTTCAAATCCTGGCTCTCACCTTTATTAACTTAAAGTCTTAGGTAATTCCCTGCATATATCTATATGTCTTCAACTAGTTGTTGTTAAGCAAAATAGTAGTACTACCTCATAGGCTTGGTGAGAAGATACAATACAAAGCATGTAAAAAGCACTTAGAAACAACTTTTATGATCATTATTCTAACTGAGATGTTCTGGGTCTGTGCAGCCTTATAGGCATCCCATATAGCCTGCAAGAAAGGAGAAATAGTGCTTTACGTAAATTCAGTCTTTTTGTGATTATTATGTCTAATTTAGTTTCTAGGGTTTGAAAGAATGGGGACAAGGGTTTCCTCATTTTTTCAGAGTAAAATAAACAGAACGTGGTATAGCTGGGAGATTTCTCAGACTCCTGCTGTCCCAGTACCTTAACCAGGTTTCTCCGTGATGACCTGCAGAACCAACCAGCCCCTGGAGAAATGTGCAGGTGACTGAGGCTTTCACTCACGCCCTTCCTCAGCTTTCGGGTGCTGCTCCTTTGTCTCATTGCTGTAGGCATCCTCTGACACCCTCCCCCAACATTCTCAGATGGGTTCCTCACAGATTTCCGAAGTGGAGCTCTTCCTCTCTCTGACTCCTGGGAGGGCCAATAAATTCGGGCCCTTTCCTGCCCAGTGCTTCATCCCAGAGGACTGGCCCACGAAGGTGATAAATCAAGTTCAACCCTTGCTTATATTTGCATTTTAATGGGATCTTTTCTTGTCGTCCTCCCTAAATAGTGAGCAATGTATCACTCAGTGCCGCAGATATTTTTGAGTGGAGTGACAATGGGATCCTTTTACATTCCACAAATCCTGCCAGTGGAGCCATAGCCAGCAGCATGTTCATTGATCAAAACAATGAACATGCCGGTGGCAGAGGCTTTAACCCACTGAGCCACCCAGATGCCTCCCTTATGATTAGACTGGAGTGTTAGGTTTTGGGGAGAAGACCACAAAGGTGAAGTGCCCTTCCTATCACAATGTATCAGGACTGCAATCTAGCAAGAGCATCAGTGGTGTAGTTAACCTTGGTTATATGGGTAAGCTAGTGTTTGCCATGTTTCTCCATTTTTCCCTTTCTCATTCTCTGTTCTTTGGTTACCTGTCGCTAATGTCAAGCTCCACCTCCTGGAGGTAGCAATATCTACTTAAATTAAATGGGAGATCTCCCGTGGGCAAAGATTTGTCTTTTTTCCCCATAGAGATATTTAATTCCGTTATTTATTTATATGCATAGGGACTTATTTTCGTTTATTTTAGAGTTGGGGTTGTAGTACCATACCACCATTTTGTTGTTCAGATTTGTCCAGATTTTGCCATTGGGAGGTCCTCTTCCATCCCTGTGACAGGCCTCTATCCTTTTGTCTTTTGATCACTTTCTTGCTTTCTGGAACTCTAGAAGGCTCCAGGCTCATCTTACTTACCTACCCAATCCTAGAATCAGTCATTTATTCAAAAAGTCCTGGTTCCTGCTGTTGGGGAGCAGCATTGAAAAACCAAGATCTGGGCACTTTGGGTGTTTATTCCTATTAAGACATGGGACAGTTTTGAAAGCTAAAGTTTTGCTATTATATGCATAGGTATGAAATAATTCACATGGTCCCTCTTTAGCCCTATGTCTAGAGCTTACTCTGATTCACTCATGAGAAAAGGTTTTCATGCATTCCAGTGCACACAGCTTGTGTCCACTGGAAATCCTTGTCCCCATATTTAATATCTCCTTGCATCTTACTCATGGGAAAGGACTTCCTGTACCATCCTATAGCAGTACAAACAGCTCAATATAGCATTTCTCTCTGACTCCTATTAACACATCAAGATGGGCATTCATATAATAAATCCAATACTCAGGTCAAAATCTGCTATATACCTGTGGAGAGATTATGATCCTCTGTAGCACACTGGTTGCCAACCAATATGTAGCAGGTATGGTTGTTTATGGTACTTAAGTTACCTACACAATTCTCATTCATTCATTTTTAACAAATACTTACTAAGAAATGGCAGCAAAAGAGAGAGACATTGAGTAATCATACGCACATATAATGAGAACTGCAAATGCCATCCCCCTTTCTGACTCACAGAAATTGGATCTTATTAAGTCATTTATTCATCTATCTCTCTGATAGCTGTTTCAGGAATAAATCCTGGTTAATCTTGGCCAATCATGATAATTCCATTTTCTTTGCTGATGTTTGGTTTAGAGGTAGAAATAATTTACAGGGAAGTCAATTGGTGGGAGAGCTTCTGAAAAAGATTGTCTTGATCATAAGAAGAGATTCATACTGAAAGAGATCCCTTCTACTTGCTGCACAGAACTACACCAGCCATCTTTGTGACCATGAGAAGACCTAAGGCAACATGCTGAGGACAAAGAGACAAAAGATGGAGAGAACTGGGTCTCAGATGATGTCATTGAGCTGCTCCTAATCAGCCCAAGGGTGCTCCTACCCTGGAATCTCTTGTTATATAAAATAATAAGTATTCCTTATTGTCTTGGCAATTTGAATTATTTCTTTTACTTATAGCTGAAAGCATCGTAATAATCATGTCCTATTTTTTCTCCCAAATATGTTTATTTTTTTAGTGTTACAAGATTAATTGTTCATGCATCACACCCAGTGCTCCATGCAATACGTGCCCTCCTCAATACCCACCACCAGGCTCACCCACCCCCACCCCCCTCCCCTCCAAAACCCTCAGTTTGTTGCTTAGAGTCCACAGTCTCTCATGGTTCATCTCCCCCTCTGGTTTCCCCCAATTCACCCCTTCCTTCCCTCTCACAATGGCCTCCATGTCATGTCCTACTTTAGAATATTTTAAAGCAATTATCAACTTTTATTTAGATCCAAGGCCCTTTTCAGAACTCACCCATCCACCCATCCATTTATTTTTAACAAATATTTATTAATTAATGGCAGCAGAAGAGAGAGAGAGAGAGAGACATTGAGCAAATAATCACAGGCACATATAATGATCAACTATGATAAATAAGAAGGGAAAGTGTAAGGAACTATGTGAGAATAACTGAAGGATACAATTTAGACTGGGAAAGGGAGGCATTAAGGTAAAATATCACATAGCAAGTGATGTGTGAACTGAGGTCTGAGAGCCATTGTAGGGGGTGAAAGGTATTAAGGAGGGGGTACTGCCCGTGCCAAACCTCCAGGTGGGATGCAGCATGATGCCTTGGATGAACATGCAGGAGATCTGTGGAACAAGGGAAAAGATGGGAGAAAGAGTAGCACATCTATTAAAGATTTGGCAAGTTCCAGATGACAGAGAACTGATTTTGGAGACCATAGTAAGGACTTTTCTCTCTCTCACTAAGGGAAAAAGAGATGATGATGGGCTCTGAGAATCATGACCTAACCAGTATTATTTGGGCACCTTTAGGATCAGTCTTGCCAGAGTCTTGCATTCAAATGCATAATACTGTCAGTGAGCCTTCTAATCATTACTTGGGCCTCTTAAAGGGGATCCTTGGCAGAAAGTATGAGAGCTTTCCCAGTATCTATTTGCTCCTCTCCATTTTCCAAGCTTCCTTACAGTTTGTTTGGGACCATGAGACTGATTTTGGCAGTAATGATGTAAGTCCTTTCCAAGTCTGATTCTTAAAAACATGTCTGTGATCTTCCAGTCCTTGCTTTACCTGCTACTGTGAACTTGGAGGTCATGTTTCTGGATAGCAAGATGTAAAAGGGCTGTGGTGACCGGCAGAGATCAGGCTTCAAGTGAGTGATAAGTAAGATCTCCCTGCCTTTTAAGGCTTTGAAGTTTCAGTCTTTCTTGTTACTGTGGTGTAATTTAACTGTATTAGCTCCATATAGCTGCTATAACAAATTACTACAAAACTGGGCGGCAACTGAACTTTATACTCTCACAATTCTGGAGCCTAAAGTCTGAAATCAGGGTGTCAGCTGGGTTGTGCTTTCTCCAAAAGGTCTAGGAAAGAATCTTTCCTTGTCTCTTCATAGTTTCTGGTCCTTCTGGCAGTCCTTGGTATTATTTGGCTTGTAGTTGCATCACCCAATCTCTGCCTCCATCTTCATATGGGTTTCTTCTCCATGTGTGTCTGTTTCTGTCTGTGTCTTCAGATGCCTTTTAATGACACCACTGCTGGATTTAGGGCCCAACTCAATCTAGTATGACCTTATTTTAATGGAACCAATCAGATCTACAAAGACCCTATTTCCAAATAAAGTCACATTCTGAAGTTCCTAGTGGAAACTCATTTTGGAAGGACATTATTCAACTTACTACAATAAACTAATCCAGGATATAATTTATAGCACACAGTGGTATTTCTTAAAACCACCCCTTATATCATCCCCAATTCCCAGGCAGCTCTGGAACCTGTCACCTCTTCCTTCCCTTCTTCTACCCTTACTCTTCCCCAGTTTTCAGACTGCAGGACCATAGCTCTATCTACTCTCACTTTTTCTCCTACTTTTATGTGTATCATCTCTCTGTACATTCATCTTGATTTAAGATCACAACAATCCTGGGAATTGGGCTGGGAAAGGCAGAACAATCATAGAAGGCAGAGCAAAGGGGAGGAAATTAAGAAGCAAAAGCCAGAATTTTTAGTGCATGAGTTAATAGTTTCCCATCAAATCTACATTTCAAGAGATCATTCTGGTCACAGTTGAGTCTGATGATGGGGAGCAGACAAGGGAATGTATAGGCCAAGAGGCCACTGGGAGGCTAATTGTAACAGTTCTGAGAGCTTTGGACCAGGGTGATGGTAGAAGAATACAGGTGTAGATAGAGTCCAGCAATAGTACTGATAAGACATAAGAAGAGGGGTAAGGGAGGGAATCTGACCAAAGCTGTGGACCTTATTTTCAATGAAATTCACGTTTTAAAAAATTATTTTTTAAGATTTGTTTATTTATTTGTTTGTTTATTTATTTATTTATTTATTTATTTATTTAGAGAGTGAGCATGAGCTGGAGGGGTAGAGAGAGAGAGAGAGAATCCCAAGCCGACTCTGCACTCAACTGGGAGTCTGACTCTGGGCTCAATATCAGGACCCTGAGATCATAACCTGAGCTGAATCAAAGGATCAGACACTTAACTGACTGTCCCACATTGGTGCCCTCAAAATTTTTTATACAAGAATAATGACTCCTGTTATAGACTCCTGAAACATGTTCTCATTCCTGAACTTAAATCCTGGTTCTAGGGAAGTAGTTTCATACCACTGGAAAAACTGCCTCTTCATCCCAGCTTCTGATACCTATTGAACAGCAGCCAGGCTGAGGTTATTCTTTGTGAGGGTTGTCTGGAGTGGTTCCATGTTGCTCCAAATGAATGAAGCCATCAGCTTCAACAGCCCAGTGTTTGAATGAAGCAGGGCCCTACCTACCTGGAGATAAGCCAAGGGATAGTCACAGAAAGAGCTTTCATAGCTATTCTTTCTCATAAACAATAAACAGCGAAGAGATGCAAAGTCCAAATGGGAAAAGCCAGTGACTATCCAGGGGAAACCTGGAGCACAGTTAAGAGGCAGGTCCCTAGTAATAGAATGTCTTGTATGGATGCCAAGAAATGGAAGGGTATGTGAGAAGGAGTAGAGCAGGTGAGCCCCATGACTCCCAGCCCTGCTTGTGTGGAGTCAGGTAGCTCACAGCAGCCCATCCTGGTGACTGCAATTGCATGTAAGTGTTGTCAATCTGTACTCATCACAGCCTGCCCCTCACCACACGGGGCCAGTCAATAAAAATTAGACTTCTGCTTTGCAACATGTATTGTGATGACATGTTTAAGCTTGATCCCCAAGCATGTGGGGTCCCCACTCACAAACTCGTAGGGAATGGGGTCACGTTGACTGATACAATGGGGGAGTGACCATTTGGGAGAGCCTGTATAAGAAAGGGAGCCAGCCATCTTAAAAAAGGTTTAATGTGACTGGCATCAGGACCCTATTGGTCCAGTTTGGGGACTGAGGGCCCAGTAGTAAGCTCCCTGAGGAGTAGTGGATGGTAGCATTTTCAACCCAGGGAGAATGTATTTGGAATGGAACAGTGTTACTGACAAATCGCTGGTAGGCTGAGGAACAGGGTTCCACTCACTGGAGAAAGAAGGGGACAGGAACAAGCTGAGCAGGTTCTCGGGGTTCTAGTCCAGCAGGGGATGGATCAGGAGCCTGGATGGACATAGTGACTGAGCAGATGAAGTACTAAATCTCACATTCAGGGATTAGGGCAGAGAGTAAGTATGTAGGTTCCAGTTCCAGTTCTGAAACTCTTGGGTGATCGTCTATCTAGGTTCAGGGCCAAACACTGAGCATGGTCCTAGTAGGTTGGCAACTGCTAATATGTCACCAGGCATGTCTTTCATTGGCTCAGGAGTTCTGCCTGAATGACCCATCAGGTAACAGGTCCTCATCCTGGGTATGCCTGAGGTAGTCAGGGACTGACACTGTTTGGCTTATGGGTACCCATCGAGGCTTGAGGCAAAGTCCAGGAGCCTCAACTGGATTTCTTATACCTGCCCTTCCACCTTCCCCCCAGAACCCTCAGGCAGCTTCCCACCAGTCTGGGTTCTCTGTCTCCACCTCCAGCATTGGGTATTGCCCCGGGAAGACTGAGATTTCCAACTTAGGCCATGGAGCCAGATTACATGGTCTGAATTCCAGGCTCTGATACTTCCTACCAGTGTGATCTCGAGTACATTTCCTCTCCCTCGAAGCCCTACTTTCTTCATTTGTAGGTAAGAAAAATAATCCTAAAGCAAGGGTGAATAAGAGAATTAAGTGAGATCATGCATGTAAAGCATTTGATGCAAGGTCCAGCACATATCAATATTACTTGATTCTTAGTTTATCTCACAATTGACTGATTTGGTTGAGGGATGATCTTAAAGCTGGGGCTGCTCACCAAGCTTGCCCTGAATCCTCCTTATGGCTTCTGCCCTTCAGCATTCTGAGATGTCGAGATGCAAGTATATCTTCAGGTTGAGATGCCTTAATACATTCTAGGTAAACTCTGTCCTTGCCTTTGTGTGAGGGGATATTCACAAGTATATATTTGAGAGGAAGGAAGGGGATCAAACCCAAGTTAGCACCATATGATTGTTCCTTTTTAAAAAATAATTTCCATTCTGAATGAAGAACAAATAGATTTCTGCCTCTTCTGCAAACACAGTGTGAAGGTGACACCTCTTCTTTCCAAAAAGCTTGTTTAAGGCTGAGTACATAGGATTGATGACAGAAGATTGTCTCATCATTCAGCTTGATTTATAGTGGGATTGGGGATAGGTTTAAGAATGGTAAGTATATGAGAAGATATTTATAGGAAGGGTAATGACATCTTATTCTACACCATTACCAATAATAGTACAAAATTTTTTTTTTTTAAAGATTTTATTTATTTGATAGAGAGAAACACAGCAAGAAAGGGAACACAAGCAGAGGGAATGGTAGCGGGAGAAGCAGGCTCCCTGCTGTGCAGAGAGCCCGATGCGGGGCTCGATCCCAGGACCCTGGGATCATGACCTGAGCCGAAGGCAGACGCTTAACGACTGAGCCACCCAGGCGCCCCAATAGTACAAAATTAAGTTAGATTCATTAAAAGAAGAAAGATTTAGTGGAGGTACAAAGAAAAGAGGACAGAGATAGTTCTAGTAGGAACCAGCTTAGAAAATACAAAAATTGGAATTGCTCTAGGTATCTTTGAAATCACATTTCACATGGAAAATGCTGCAGTGTTAACACAGGCAGGCATCCATTCTGGGTCTGTCTAGTCTGCATGGTTTCACAGAGAAATAATAATTATTATGGCATTTGTTAGTGATAATAGATTTGCTTCCTTCTCTGCTTTTCATTGTCTGTGTTCATTTTCCCTTTTCCATATATGCTCAGCTCCCTTTTTCACATTACCTTAGTGATTATAACAGGATCTTCTTAACACCAATTAAGCTGAAAACTAATACCCTCTCTCCTTTCAATTGCCTTTAAAATACTTTATCTACTTTATCTTCCACCTTCACCCCAGGCCTTGTCCATGGAGTGTTTTTAACAATATTTACAAGTCTCTACACAGAGCTGAAGGTGATAAAGGATGAGGGGAAGGAGTCTTTGCTCTAGGTTTTATTCAGCTTCCCACATTCTTCTGAGCTTGGACTTCAGTGTAGACCTCTATTATTTGATTTCCCAGCACTTTTTTCATGAATCAAGTTATGGAACCCTGTAGCTGTGGGGAACTATCTCCCTGCTCTTCTCACATTCTCTGACCTACTGGAAGCAGTCCTCTTGGGCCTGCCAGTTGAGGTGGCCCAGCCCTCCCTTGGGCAAGATTGAGTAGGTGACATAAGGTCGGCCAAGTAGACTCTCTCTTCCTGGAATTGGAATCATAAGCAAAATGGTACAGAAGGGCTGAAAAGAGTTGAAGATTGTTCATTATGACAATAGCAACTTGAAGAGATGACACATTAAATAGTTTCTAACACCTCATACCTGGCACACTGTTGTTCCTCATCTTTCTGGAGTCTGCTATGTTTTGTTTTGCTTTTAGCTTCTCTGTTGATTATGAGAGCCATCCCATATCCTCCCCAGTATGTTCCTTTTTGTTTAATTTAGTTATGGTTGATTTCTGTGTTGTAAGCAAAGAACCCCCAAAGACACTCCAATCCACTGTTCTTTATGAGATTATCAAACACAACGAAGCAATTCCCATATGTCCTTTTAAATATTATCTTTTCTTGCTTTAAGGCATTAATAAAATGTTGATTATTGGCATGGAGATAGTTGTAACATTTTGGGGGAGTCACCAGATGGTGACATTACATATTATTTCCTAATCCAATTTATCTTGAAATGTGTATGTGTTTGTTAAATCTTGAGGAAACGCTTTATCATCATGATTATATTATAGCTCTGCTGTCTAAAAACTTAGCTATAGAGTGTCTTGTGGGGACAGAATTTAGATGTGATGAAAGCGGTTCTTTGGCAATATCTCAGAAGCAGGCACCCTAACTTCAAAATAATTTATGTCCAAAATGTCTGAAGGCAAACAAATATCCTCAGTAGGGGAATATTTCCTAAGTGGATGCAGCCAATATGTAGATTTTATTATAGCTCTGTCCCAGGAACCAATGACTTACCCGTTGCTGTCACTTGCACATAAACCTTTCACAGATTATGATAAATGCTTCTTTGATATGTTGGCTCTGCTCTTAACAAAATGCTCAAGCAGTGGACTCTGACCAAAAGCCATGTGGGTGGTGGCAAAAGACCTTTTCTTTGGATTACAAGGGAGATTGCAGATTAAATTGTTATGATCACACAGCAGCTAGAAAAGATATCTATATTTATAATAGGAAGTCCATGGACATTTACAAAATTTTTAAAAATTGACCAGTTATTTTCATAGATCAGACCAAAAGAAGAAGGAAATAACACTGAACCCAATACCTTTGACTATTAGAAACTCTCACTGATAAGTATCAAAAGGAAATAAAACAAAACATATTTAAGAGAGAGTATTTTCTATTTTCCTTGACTTTCTGCTCTGGGGTTTCAAACAGCAAACATTAATTAGCTCATGAGTTTCTGGGTTGGCTGGCTAGTTCTTAGCTATTTAGGTCTTAGCTGGGCTTGCTCATGAATCTGGGATGAGTTGAGGGGTAGCTCCTGGCTGGCTTTTTGATCTTGGCTGTACTCACACGTTTGGTGGATGTTTGGCTATGTGCTGGTCTAGGATGTTCTTAGCTGGAACAATGAGGCTCTTCTCTACTCATCCTCCAACAGGCTGGTCTCTATCTGGTCTCTATCTGTTTATTCAGATAGCCATGTCAGGGTCCTGAGAGAGATGACAGGCAAAACATGTTTTTGAAAGTCTATCTTCAAAAAATGTTGAGGCTTCTATCTCAACAAGAGGAGCTATGAAATCATATTACAAAAGGTATGGATATAGAGAAGCATGAAACATTGTGGACAATTTTAATTTCCCACACTTAGGAATGTCACAAGTCTGCTGGTATTTTTTGCAACATCAATGAGAAGAATGGGCAGAGAGGGTTAGTAAACAGAGAGGAGGGGGTAGAGGAGAATGAGAGTTCATGTGGGTTGAATGTCAGAAAGAATTTTGGGGATTTGGCAAATGAGAGGTTTTAAACAACTTCCGTATAGAAAAGAAATGGGTGTGAAAGGAAATAGCGTTTGGATATGTGTTTTCATGGTTTAGGAATTTGATCCCTTTTGATGTTCTGTAAGAGATGCAAATAAAGAATGGAATTTCCATTAAGTTACTTTTTGGCTATTGAGCCATGCATTTTTCCATGCAACTGTATAGGAGCTATGTAGGGGTCCCAGGCTTTATTTGGATTAAACATTTAGATTTCTAAAGGAAGAGCTTAAGAAAATAAAAAAGTCTCTTCCAAACTAGAGGAAAAGCAAAACATTGATTTCCTGCCTGCCAAGGAGGTCAATCAATCATATTTAGATATTTAAAGTTTTTTGAGCACTATCAGTTTTAGCATGTCAAAATTTTGAGCAAATATGGAGCTCTCTGAAGACTGTGATTTTAGTTTTTCCAAATATCCATGGAAATGTAAGGGAATGATGTATTGACTAATTCCTAAGGGTATGATGCTGCCAGTATATTTGAACATTTGACAGCTCCATTGAGCACATACTTTTTTGTTCACCCATTTCTGTCCTAATGGTGTTGGTGCTTGACTTCTATGAAAATACCTGTAGAATGAAGAGGAGGTGCTTTGGAAGCCAAAACTTAAGGGCTTGAAAGTTAGCCTATCTTGTATTCAGATCCTGACTTCAACTCTACTAACTATGTGAACTTGGACATGTTTCTTATCTGAATAAGGTTTTTTAAAAATCTTAACATGAGGAGGACAATACTTTTGCATGAGTTTATTATCATAAGAATTAGGGATAATGTATAATCAGTATTGAGTACATAAATGTTTATCTATGATTCCTCAAAGAGGGGTTATAGACCAGCCTTTACTGAGCCAGTGTCAAAATACTACAGCTTCCCCAAATTTGGTAAAATAACCTTGTCTTATTTTAGTCTAGGGTCAGGAAGCCATTGAACCAACAAAGACCTCTCTTCTCATTATTGCTTGTAGGAGAGAAACAAAGTGATAGCTACCAATTTAGGTGTTGGGTGCTAGGGGTTAGGTGCTGTGCTACTGGAATTTAAAAATAAATCATTAGATACAGATTTATTTTCCATAGTTATTCCAGATCTTAAGGCACTTATAATTCAGCTGGGAAGAAAAGACAACAGAAAACTGTGAAATGGAACAAGTATTCATCAAATGCTAAATTTGGAGTTCTAGGGCCTTCAAGGGGAGATCAATAAAGGCTGAGTGGACACTGAAGGTGAGGCAGTCTCAGGGTAGAGAGATGGCAAAGGGGGCGCTCTGAATGAATGTCTGGAGGTTGATGTAGATTAGAAAAGAAGGTAGAAATTGGAAAGATGGGTGGGTAGAGGGTGGGGAGGCTGATCAGGTAGGAAGAAAGTAGATGATGGAGGGTTTTGAAAGCCATACAGGAGACCCTTGACAAGCAGATCACAAATAATTTCTAAATAAGTGAAAGAGATCATGAAGATCAGTCCCTGGAGGTGACCCGCAGATTCCTGAGCAGAGCCTGGAATCAAGTGTTGGTTGGCAGGGAGTCAGGGACATGGTGGTGGAACCTGGTCCAATGTGGTGGTGGTGGTGTTAGGGACAGGAATAAGTCATAAAGACTCTCCACTCCGGGAGTTTGGGAGAGCTATAGGTTCTTTTGAGCCCCATCTAGTCTAGATTGAGCAGTGCTATTTTGGCTCAGACCTCTGCCTTGGGCAAAGATGCAGAAGGCAAACCTGTCTTGTTGGATAGTGGATGAGTGATCTGAGATTCCCTTATTGTCAACTTTGCAGAAACCAGAATATTGCCTATTAGATGTTCACAATCAAGGTCTATTCCTTCAAGTACTTGAGAAATGGGAATAAGAACAGCATGTCTCACCTGGCAGCTCATACAACAGCTACAATTTTCTTTCTACCTAAACTCTATAATAAGACAGAGGGAAATTTCTCTTCCTATCCTTGGGCAAGGGACAAATAGAAAAGTGGAACGTGGGGTGGAATAACATGGGTCATCCCCTCAATTACTAATGTTTATTTTTGCCTTCCTCGGATTGTCAATTACAGATAAACTGGCTCACATAACACTTCAGCGAAAATTCAAGGTCAACTAGTCCTCTGATTTGAGTGTCTGTGGGACTTCTACGGTGATACTTTTCTGCCAACTAAAGGATGAAAACTTGAATGTTTTTCTGTGACTCCTAAATAAATGACATCTGTCTCCAAGCTGGCATTCAGCACGGAACAAAGGAGGGAAAAGACTGAACCGAAGAATCCCAAGAGTCAAGGTAAATTCCTTTCTCTTCCGAGACATTTTCTGATTGAGAGGGTCTGTCAGGATGGATGAAGGGGACAGGGAAGGGAGTATTACCCTTGAAGGGGAGTGATATTAAAATTTAAAGCTTAGATATTTACTTGCAAATCACATCCATAGGAATCAACAATTCAAAGCAAATTAGAAGCCATTCGAATTTATTTATTCAGCAAGTAGTTGCCAGGGGCCCACTCTGTGCCAGATTCTGTCCCAGGAATGAGGAATAATATATCAGGAAAGGAAACAAGTCCCAGCTCATATGTGGTTGGCATGCCAGGGGGGGAAGATATACGATGCCCTATAAAAATGTACTCTGTCAAGTTGTCATAAGTGCTAAGAAGAATCAGTCTGGGAATTGGGATAGGAAGAGACTTGGTAGGGTGACGTGCTCTTTTAGACAGAATGCTAAAGGCAGGCTTCTCCTATGAGGTGACATCTGAGGAAGTGAGGGACTAAGCCACGTAGATACCTAGGGAAAGAGTGGCCCATGCAGAAGGATTAGCATATAGGGATTCCAGCTAAAATATGGGATTCCCAGTTTTAATTGAATTTTAGATTAAAAAAAATCACAATTTTTAAGTATAAGTATGTCCTAAATATTGCACTAGACGTATTTATACTAAAAAAAAAAAAAAAATCATTTGTCAAAGTTTCAACTTGAGCTGATCATGCTGTATTTTTATGCCATGCTGTATTTTTATTTGCTAAATCTGGCAGCCCTTGCCAAATCTTGAGGAAAGAGTATGGTAGGTGTGTTTAAGGAACACTGACGAGACCCGAGACAGGAGCAAGGGGAGTCTGATGGGAGTTGAAGTCCTAGAGGAGGCAAGTGGCTTGGTTCCAGAGAGCCTGAGGCCAATTGTAACAACTTTGGTTTTTCTTTGAGTGTAACGGGAAGCCAGTGGGAGGCTTTGAGTGGTAAGTGTCGAAATTCAGTCATTTTCTTCCAAGTGTTTAATCAATTTCATTCAATAGTCATTCAAACAAATTATTGAGTATCTATTAGCTTTACTGAGCTAGGACAGTGGTGGGGTCCTATTTTTGCTTTCCAGGTCTTCATCCACTGTATGGGAGTGATAACACGTAACCAAACAGATAAATGACAATATAAGTACTTGGGTCAGCATGGGGGGTTTCACCCAGAGTACTGTTGGTGGATGGATTACTTGGGCTAGAAAAGTCTGGGAAGCATTCTGAAGGAGGCTACACTAATTGGTCCAGGAAAGATAGGGGGAAAGGTTCCAATTTTCCTTCTATTTCAAGCCTGCAGGTATTGTTCTTTAAGATATTGGTGGAACTCTGGTGGGTATTTTAGCCTTTGCATCCAATTTGTCCTGGGGTTGGTGTTCCTCTTGTATACACGCCTAGATAGCACTTTCAGAACCGAATGGATTGCAGGATGAATGTCAGTCCCCAACCAAAGGGTCAGAGGGCCAGAACTCTGAATGGAATCAAAGTGGATCTTCTCCACCCTGACACACCATATAGCCCTTGTCTAGAGTAAGAATGTGGATTTCAATAAATGTACATTTAATACAATAACCATTACTTTTCCTTAAGGATTCTTGCTTCTGGGAAGTTAGCACCCAGAAAAATTCCTGGCACACCAGAGAAGCTTATAAATGTTTGTAGAATAAATATCCAACTTTTGCATCAATTTTCAAAAAGCATTCTGAAGTCTTTCTAATGGAGTAATCAGCTTCATCAATTAGCTTTAATTTAAATCATTTTTTTTAGACTCCCTGAGTGAGTACAGAAGAGATCACATGTTCTGTGGCTTCTTTGAAATGGCCCGAGAACCTCAGAGAAGGGTCATGCTTGTGGTCTAGAGCAACAGGACTGAGGGGACCAGAGCCTAGGTCTTAAGGCCTGCCACACCTGTACCAGCCTGGGAACACAGTCTGTGTAGACGCTCCCTTCTCTTGTAAAAAGCTCAATTACTATAATGGCTGGTGGCATTCTCTGAAGATGGGCCAGAAACAAATTCAGGGAAACTCCCTAATTTCATTTACTAGGCCTGTTATAACAAATTACCACAGACTGGGTGGCTTAAACCAGCAGAAATGGATTCTTGAGCAGTTCCAGAGGCCGTGCCCTCTCCAGTCTTGCAGAGAGAATCCTTTCTTGCCTCTTCTATCTTCTGGTGGCTCCAGGTATTCCTTGGCTATGGCAGCGTAACTCCAACCTTTGACCCTGTGATCACATCGCCTTTCCCTTCTCTGTCCCAACATGCTCTGTCTCTCTCTCATAAGAACACTTGTCATTGGATTTAGGGCCCACATGACTCAGCTCCACTCAAGATCTGTAGCTTAATTACATCTGCAAAGACCCTTTCCCTAAATAAGTTCATATTCATGGGTTCCAGGGGTTAGGATATGGACATGTGTTCTGGGGGAGAGGGGACACCCTTGAACCCACTACACACCCCAACACATAAAAGTAAGGGCCTTGAGAGAAAAGGAAAGTATATAAATGTGAAAATATGTAAGAAAATTGCTATTGTGTAGTCTGTGCACACACACACTATAGCCAGTGCTGTGACGGCCATGTTCATAGCCCCTCCATGGCCACCGTTCCCAGCCACACCGACACCGTCTACCTGCAAGCTTCTCTATTCTGCCTAAAGGTTTTCTCTGGTTGCTGGATTGCGTTTGGCCCATGAGCAAGTTAAGCAGACTAAATATACCAATAAATTTATGCCCCGGGAAATAATTCAGTTGATGATGGATAGGATGTGTCCCAGCTTCCTTAGCCTTCTGGTAGTAGGACTTGAGGAAAGGAAGCTCTAGATAGTCTCTCACTGGTCACTGGTGGGACTGAGTCTTAACTGCCCGTAGCAGTAACGTGCTCATTATTGCACTCAGCATTGCCTTCTTCCCTTTCTTCTTCATACTTCCCTTCTCCCCAGTTAGTGCTTCCCAGAATCACCTCCCTGATCAACTACCTGCACGTAACTACTTGGCTCAGGGTCTGCTCCAGGAAGAACCCAGCAGAAGACATTTAAATATATGTGCTTCCATTTACTGAGCACTTAGTATGTCATTGTGTTAGGAATTATATCATACCTAATATTCTATCAGCATAACCATGTTAGGGCCATATCACTATCATTTTATAGATAAGAATCAGAAACTCAGACAATGTAAGCACTGCACTGAAGAATTCAAGGTTAGAGTTGATGGGAAGCTAGGATTTGAACTGGCTCTATGGGGCTTCAAAACCCATGCAATACCTTCTTCCTTTACGAAGGCTCCTTTCTTTGTTTCCCCAGGAAACAGACCCTGAGATGGAGATTGGTGCGCAGAAAGTTAATTGGGGAGTATCATTAATATCAATGATAATGGGAGGTTGATGAAAGCGGGCTTGGTCATAGAGAGAAACCGAACTATGACACACTCACAAAAACCTCATTTTATTCCATGAGGAGCCCAGAAACTGGTGTAGCCCTTCCGAATTGCCCTTGAGGCAAAGGGCTTTGTTCTTTACACTCTCCCAGGATCATCTAGTCATTGAGAAGTGAGAAGAAGCGAGTTTGAGAAGTCATGACCTTGGGGGAGGTAATTCTACTTAGCATATGGCAATTTCTGAGGGAAACTAATCTGAAAGTTTTCTGCTGTCAACACTCCCAACAAGTGGGGAAATGGCTTCTTTAGTCTTGAGAGGGAGGATCTGAGTGCTATACTAAGATGTGCTCCTCTATCTACCCTTTACACTGCTTAGATCCAATTTTTTTTTTTTTTATACGATACTTTCTGAGTATAACTCCCAGAAGATTCTGTAATGTCTTTCCTTGGGTAAACTTATAAGAAAATTAATTACAAGGATGATCTACAGGTCTCACCACTATGGCTGGTCTTAAAGCTGTGACTGATCTGCCCATTCTAGATGTATCAATATATCTCACTCTCAGATGCCATTTCTGCAGGTTTGGGTGGTTTATTTGATGGAACAACCCAGAACGTCAACCCTGAGGGCCCTGAACACTGGTCAGTATGCCCTTCTCAGGGTCTGCTACCATTCATTCATCCATTCACTATCAAAATTGGACAGTGAGTTCTAAGAGAAGCTCAACTGGGTCGCCTAGGGGCCAAACACAGTCTTCTCTCCCCCTTCACTGTGTAACGGTAGCCTCACCTCCTCCTAATGATCAGAATCAACCACTCCTACCAGACTGGAAGCAACTTGCTTTGCCTTCTTGTTTCTTACCATGAGAAGACTGAAGTGACTGGATGTAGCTTAAAGTTGAATGGGACTCTTGCTTTGTCCCTTCGTGCAAATGTTTCCACTCTACGAACTAGGATCTTTAAATCTATAGAAACTGAAATTATTGGAGCTAAAAAAATCACTCAGCATGATGGTAAATGAGACCACTCCTACCTCCACCCCTTGGTTCTGGATATCACCTTCTATGGACCCAATACCATATAATGGCGAGTGAGTTAGAGTATATACTGAATCCTGGGGGCAGGGGACACCCTTGCAGGGTGTCATCTCCAAACTGACACACCTTAACTGCACCTTCAAAATTCTATGTCATTGCTCTATCAGGCTGCCAGTTTCTGAGTGGTCCAGTAAGTAATGGAACCAGTAGATCCTATGGTCATGTGACAAACCTCCATACCTCTTTGCTATAAAGTGAGTTCTTTGGTTCAATATGATGTCATATTGGACTCATATCAGTGGATCTGTAAGCCCTTTAAAAGTGTTGCTGGCTAAAGCCTTATGGGAAGGAAAGGCAAAACCTAGACCCTCTACGTCTTTATATGTCTACCAGAATCAATCACTATCCCTTCCACGGTGAAAAGAGTCCAATGCGGTCCTCACCAAGGATGGCATCACATCACAGCAGTTGCAGCAGAGGCTCCATTTGCAATCCTGAACAATCGCACAGGGAGCCTGGGAACAAGAATGGGCCCTCAGGGTTGTCCTTATTTAAGGCAGGAGGGTTGCACCTTCATATTCACTCCCCTGTCAACCAGTCATTGGATGCTGGCTGTCCCCTGGAAGGCACAAGACTTTCAGAAAAGTAGCTTCCTTTAGCTGACGTGGATTTCCAAAGAGCAACTCAGCTGAGAGTCTTCAGCCCCAAACTAGCCGGCAGATGGGGAAGGATCTGGCAGCACAGCATCTGCTGGGGCTCATTTATCTTCCATGAGTGGGACTATGTTTGCCATTGGTTTTCCTCCCTGGAGAAATGGATTGGCCCTGAATGGTCCTTACTCAGGGCAGTTAGTATTTTGTTGGTGGTTTCAGCAGGAAGTATTTCAATGGAATGTTGGGAGGAAAGAGGAATCCAGATAATTAAGAAGTAACTCTGAAATTAGGAAACTGAGCTAACGAGTCTAAACCTCTCTTGCAAGAAACTTTGCTGAGAAGAAGGATTGTGTGATTTGGGGAGAATGAATTAAAATATCCTTCCTTCCCCAGTGAGTGCACTTCCAAAATAATGGTTGGGTTGATAAGGGAAAATTGGAAGATTTTTTTTCTCTGTGTGAACCTAATTAGTCCCCAGGGGAACTGAATCCGTAGCTCCAGCTTCATTAGTATCATCCCAGCTGAATCAACTGGCTGGAGAACAACTAGGTTTTAGGCAGGCCGTAGCAGTCAAATCCAAGATTATCCAAGAGGTCAAGTTATTTACTAAGTCAGACAGATGGAGTGGGTTTATGTTCATGTTATCTAAAAATTGGTTACATCATAGCATATGAGGTCTGACACTAGGGAGTCTACTGGCAGTTGGCTGACACTTTGAGAAAGTATTCCTATTTATGTCCAAAACAAAAAATAAAAAATTTAAAAAAATGAAGATGACCATTAGTGGCTCTGGGATATTTTGGTGTGACAGATTTGAAGGTCAGTGGATTCAGATGTGAGCAGAACTTTCCATGTCATCAAATCAGCAAATCTAAAGCAATTGTACTTTCTGAGCATCATTTTTCTATTTTGTGTATAAAATATGGAGGACCAAACTCATTATGTTATAAATATAACTGACGAGGGAGATGGAATTCTCATCCACTCATGAACTATTCGAATCACTTCCTAAGTCCTGTGTTTTATAATTTTTTCACCTGCTAGGAAGATGTGTCCTCAATTTAATCAGAAAGGAGTCAAGCTTTCTTGAGCAGAGCTAAGAGGCTAGGAGAAAATGAACTCAGTTTCTCATCTTATTCATGGCAGTTGGATGGGGAGAGGATGGTAAGAGTGTGGGTCTCATTCTAAATAACAGGAGGAGCCCCCTTCTTGTGAAAGTAAGAAGCATTATCTTCAGTTGAATGAAGAGTTGGACCAGGTATGTACTGGGGCCAGGCATGATTCATTCTTGAACATTGAAATATGTCCTTCATCAGAGAACAGTCTAGACCTGCCTCATGCTCAACAACATTGAAAGCACTTCTGTGTGTCTGGAATCTTCTTCTCACACTGCTCCAAACTCTTCTCATGGCTGTGTCTTTTGTATCCTTCGGATCTCTGAGCTTCAGTGCCCCTTCTGCCATAAGTTGAGAGCTATCATTTGGCAGATCACAGCTGTTTCTAAAGTGGATACTTCCCTGTTATTCTCTCTCTCTCAGCCCCTTGACTGTTTTGTTCTGTTTTGTAGCACATATCCCAGTTTGCAATTATTATTATTATTTTTTTCATGTTCACCTATTTCAGCCACTTGAATGTAAGCTCCATAAAGGCAGGGACCAACTGTATTATTTCACAGTCAAATCCCAATGCCTGGTACCTTGTGATTAATCAATAAATTTACATTGATTGAATACATTGAATTGTACTGAACAGATTTGGCCTGAAAAGGATCGTAAGGTAATAATGGCAATACTTCATTTTATTTTTTCCCCCCAAATATGTTTATTTTATTTTTTCAGTGTTACAAGATTTATTGTTCATGCACCACACCCAGTGCTCCATGCAATACGTGACCTCCTCAATTCCCACCACCGGGCTCGCCCAACCCCTACCCCCCTCCCCTCCAAAACCCTCAGTTTGTTGCTCAGAGTCCACAGTCTCTCATGGTTCATCTCCCCCTTTGATTTCCCCCAATTCACCCCTCCCTTCCCTTTCACAATGGCCTCCATGATTTTCCTTATGCTTCACACATAAGTGAGACCATAAGGTAATTGGTTCTCTCTGCTTGACTTATTTCACTCCACATAATATCTTCCAGTTCCTTCCATGTTGATACAAAAGTTGGATATTCGTCCTTTCTAATGGAGGCATAATATTCCATTGTATATATGGACCATATCTTCTTTTTTTTTTTTTTAAAGATTTTATTTATTTGACAGTGAGAAACACAGCAAGAGAGGGAACACAAGCAGAGGGAATGGTAGC
>CM053605.1:10238532-10269099 GCA_028646535.1 Procyon lotor | reverse complement strand
ATTGTTTGTTCCAGGCTTTTGAAAAAATCCAGTGGAATTTTGATTGGGATGGCATTGAAAGTATAGATTGCTCTGGGCAGTATAGACATTTTAACAATGTTTATTCTTCCGATCCAGGAACATGGAATGCTTTTCCACCTTTTTAGAAGAGATTCATCCTACCAGAGTTATGTGACTAAAACTAAAATTGATTGGGATTATCCTGGAGTTTTGTGTGTTCACGCAGTAGTCTTAGTCAAGAATTTATCTTTCTAACTGGTTTATATACCTTACTATGGAGCAGCTGATTTTGACCCAAGGCATATCTAAGCCAAAACTGAACAAGCCCTTATTGGAAAAATATGTCCATGTAATTAAATTCCAGTACTCATGATTTCCAAAACCACTTTACAGAGAGAATATGGTCAGTCCGTCTAGAAATCCCCAATACAAATTAAATTAAGCAGTAGGGTTCATTCAAAATGATTACAAATGATACAGGAAACTCAACGCTTTTGTGATCTTTTCAAAATATTTCAAATGTTTGAAGAAATAACAGTATTTACTAGAGTATCAATTTTTTCTTTCCTGCTAAGAACAGAGATATTGAAAAGTTGAGAAATACCTTTACAAGCCACTGGTGAGGACAGAAGCATAAAATCACCATCATTTTTATTCTTTGACCACAGAGAAGTGGTCATCAAGGGTTCATGGAAACACATGACCCAGACATGAGTTGCCACTTGAGCAAATGCCATTGGGCTCAGGTCCCTGCATATAGGTTGATGTATAGGTTGATGCCAGTTTCATCAGTGTCACAAGTAGAAGGAAGTCATGTCTGATGTTTTTAGTGTCTGGTATGAGAAATTCTTTTTTGGCATTGAGATGTTTGCTGGTACCCAGTTATTCATTTCATCACTCTTAAAACTCTAGTGGTGGCTTCCAGAAGGAAAAAAATGGAAAGCAAGTCCCAGCACCTATAATCATCAGTAACATTATTTATATTTTCCTAAGTAAGTTGGAAATCAAGTATTTAGTTGACATGGAGGCCTAAATACTACTCATAGCATGAACTACGGAGTCAAAGAAGTAGATAACAGATTGATAGCAAGCTCAGGTGTAAGGGTTCAAAAGATCACCTCAACTGAGAATGGCTAGTCTAGAAATGAGAGCCCCTACATAAAGTGGCCAGACTTTATCTGTGTGACCATTGATGACCTAGTGCTTTTATTAATAGTGCACTGTGACAGGGCCTATGGTCTGGACTTACACTCAGAGAGAAATTAAATGCATTTATGTGTTTTAAGAGATATTAGAAACCTGTAAACCAATGGGGCTTGTCCCAGAAGGAGCTGACTTCTTTAAAATCTGAATTCCATTAACATTGACTAGACAGATCTTTGAGCCAGTGGCTAAGGATGGATTTATTCAAGCCTCAGCTTCAAGTCTCAGTAAGAACAACAAAAACAACAAAAAATGTTCCTACATGTAAGAAAACACATTTGCAACCCTGGTTAATCTGCCCTAGGCTAAAAATATTTCTTTCCAACCACTCTCTTACAACTCATTAAGAGGTCTTTTGTCCTCCTCTTCATGCTTCTTCTTTGCCTTGAGTCCTCTCTTGTCTTCACTCCCTCCCTGACCCCACAGCCTTTTTTGAAATTTACTCCAGAGTGTCAAACTATATGCCCATTCTTTATTTCTAGTCAAGAAGACTCCAATTTTTCTCTGCCTCAGAACTTTTTAAAAATGTGAGTTTTAAAGATTCCCTTCCCTTTGTAAACATAATATGTAAGAAATATATGTGTGTGTATATATGAAATATAGGATGTATATTATATATAGAAACATAGATAATATGTTATTTCTTTATAAATTAAAGATATTGTGGAGGACAGTTTGCATATTTGCCTTTTTTTCCCCCCAGACTCTAAGGACACCGGTATTTCTCGTATCCTTTCCAGCTTCCATGACTGAAATCTATCCATGAGTTTGAGGCTTTGGTTTGTATTAAAAGATTATCATGTTAAGCTGTTTTTATTCACATACAACACAGTGAAGGAGTATTTGCTCCTTCCTAAGAGCAAGTTTTGCTAGGGCAAAGCTATGGAGGAGACTTACTAAAATGGGAACTGGAAGATGGAGAAATTATAGATGATGGGTAAGACAGAGCCTCTGACCCTCTCCCCCTATTCCATCTCATCACCTTCTTAGTTTCTGCCTGAAAGAAATGATCTGTGCTCTGTAGGTTAGCTTCCCTCTGCTTTTCTCAGCCTGGCCAATGACCAAGAAACCCTAGGTTACTACTTTCTTTTAGCATACTTTATTTAGTCATGTTTTGTTCTCTACAACATACCAGGCATTATGCTAATTGTTGGATGAGCCTTGGCACACAAAGCACACTCCTGCCTTCCCAGGGTTAATAAACTACAATCAACAGGAAACAGACAAATAAATAAATAAACAAATAAACCTATAATCAACTGTGATTAACTCTATGAAGGAATCTAATGCTCTTTGATAGTGAATGACTGAGTGATATATTATTATACATGGGGCAAGAGAGCTTCTCTGTGGAGGTGAAAATGTAGGAGAGAAAGGCCCAACCACATGGACAGGAAGATGGATGCTCTAGACAGGGGAATAGCAAGTGTGAAAAACAAGACTCAGAGGGCAAGTCAGAATTTTAGAAGAATGTTAAACTGTGAATCATTTTTTCTGCTTGAGTCTTCAGTGTATGTCTTCAGGCATTGAGTGTTCATCATTGGTGATTTATAGTTTTCATACCAATTGACTAGTTGTTGGGCTGAGGAACACTTGAGTAGGATAGTAAGATAGCATTTAAAAAATATTTTTCCAAACTATGGAAAGAGCCCAGATGTCCACTGATAGATGAATGGATAAAAAAGACATTGTATATAAATATAATGGAATATTACACAGCCACCAAAAATGGAATCTTGCCATTTGCAATGTTTGGATGGAACTAGAGGGTATTATGCTAAGCAAAATAAGTCAATCAAAGAAAGACAATTATCATATAATCTCACTGATATATGGAATTTAAGAGACAAAGCAATGATCAGAGGAGAGGAGAGGAAAAAAACGAAACGAGATGAAACTAAAGAGGGAGATTAGAAGCTTTAAGGACAAAATGGGTTTAGGATGGTGAGCAGATACCTTGCTTCCAGATACAGAAAGCGACTGACATTAACACTCAGCAGAGGTGAGTGGAAAGATGGAGATGGAGAGAGGGAGGGAGAAAGTTTAGGCATCACAACCTGGGCCCCCTGATTTCCCCATACCTGAAGCAAGATGCATTTCTCAGACTTTCCAGGCAATGCTTTACCTTTTGGGTTTAAGTGCTAGTTTGAGTTGGATTTGCATCTTTTACAACCAGTAGGTACATACTTCCAAAGTAATATATATCTACTTCAAAAAAGTATGTATGTACATATGTATGTACATATGTATTTCATTTCCACTAAATCTTGCTATACAAAGTAGATATGAATTCCTGTAAACTTTTCACTCACCACCAAACTTTGGCAACTTCTCATGTAGGACAGCTAAGTAGTTTTCTTGGACTCACTCAAATTTGTAAGAGAAGACTTTCAGTGCTTTAAGAAGAAAAGTCAAAGGCCATGTTTGCATCTGTGTTAAGAGCAAACAGTGCTAAGAATGAGTTGCTTAATGGGAATTAATTTTCCTTTCGAATGTATTTTATTACAACCCTATTACATAATTGGAGGTATTATTTTCAGACAAAGCTCTGTTTTCATCTCTAACCAGAAAACTATCTCTTTCTTAGGTTGAGAAACAAGCAGGAATATTATTTTTTTTTCTATTTCCTGGATTTATAAAGAAGAGTCATAAATTGGAGAGGTTGGTGGTCTGTATTTGTGACTTGTGCAAACTGCTTCCACAACTTCCTGAACCATCAAAAGACAAATCACTGTTGAAAATAGTGGGGTTGTTGCCAGGCCACTTAAGCCAATCCTGAAGATGAGTCACTATATTTAAACCCCAGGAAGTGAAGACTCAGAAGGAGAGGACATGGGTCCATGACCTCCATTTCCATCCGTATTCACCACAGTGAAGAAAGAAAACCCAACACATGGAAAAAACTGGAAACCCTGGGTGGGGGTGGGGAAGCCTAACTTCAGATCTACTTCTACCAAAGTTAGGAAATGAAAATGCATTATCATCTCTAAGTGTCCTTACCCGAGTAAGACTGTCTCAGGGTTCTGGTGAACTATAAAATATCTTGGATTAATGAAGCAACCAAGAGTAGACATTTTTAGTGATTTTAATACTCAAAGTCTTGAAATTCCACTTAAGGAAAATGCATTGACTCTTTGGGAAAATAATAATCACTTGGCTTTGGAATCCTAATTGTATTTCTGCAAAGTCAAGTGGGCCTGGGAAGTCATGGAACTCTATTTTATGGAGTAGTACTCATTGTTGCTTTTTCTCTCCTTCCTCTTTAGTCATTTAGTGAAAATGACCAAATACAATATTATAAAGTTCTAGGGCAAATCAGAAAGTATTCCAGCTGGAAGAGAATTTAAACTGTTCACTTTCTAGATGAAAAAAGGGTGACTCATGGCAGCTGCGACATTTGCCCATGGTCTCATAAAGGTCTGATAGTTTTTAGGGGTGGCTCTCTCACCAGATGACTACATCAGCCTTTCTTAAAATATGTGCATTGGAATACCGGTGAAGAGCTGTTCTGTGGAAAAAGAATTTGCTAAACAAATGAATTTGAGAAATAACATACTGCAGCTCTTCTTGGAACATAGTAATGACCCAGATGTTTTACAGTAAAAAAGAAAAAAAAAATAAGTCCTCTATATTTATCAGAGAGTTTGCCCAATATATTTGACCAAGAAACCCTTGTTCTGTGTGACACCTACTAACTTGAGTAGATCAAGTTTTCCATGCAGGAGAGACTGATATGTCTGTTTGGTGTTTGCTCTGCCACACGAACACAGGTTCATGGGTACATTTTTAACTTTATTTTGGGATTTTTTTGGGCTAGTTTAGATTTTATTTAAAATGCTAAATTAAAAAATTAAATTTTCTATGGAGGAAAAGTTTTCAAACATATTGTTTCTGGTCCTTTTACAGCACAGCTTAGGAAATACCAAAGTACCATAACTCAATGAAATTCAGCATGTGGTTCTTGGAATCAAACAATCTGACAATTAACTGTGTGAGTAAGCTTGAAATATGAATCCGTGAGTCAGCATGACCAAGCCAACTCTGCATGGGTGTGCCTACAGACCAGGAGTTATTAGTAACCCTGAGTAGACCTGTTAGCCAACAGCTTACTGAACATCTTCCAATGAAATTGCTAAATCTTCTAGGGCTCACCAATTCGAAGTCCTGAAGCAAGAGCATAAATGGGTAATAAGGTAATATAGAGTGGTAGACACTGTATTGAATTGGGAAAGACTTGACCCCTAAACACAAAAGAAAAAGTTTTTATACTATGACTTGACCCCTAAACACAAAAGAAAAAGTTTTTATACTATGTCTTCCAGGCAAAATTTATTTTGGGGGCTGAATTAATACTAACCATGACAGTGTGTAATCCCTGTCTTGACCTTAAGAGGAGAAGCAAAAGTTCAGTCATAATAGGTAGAATCATCCTAGAAAACAGTGGCATATTCCTAGCTAGTAAGGTTAGAGAACTGAATAATTGGCTTATCAACATCATGATTTATAATTCATGGTTATAATCCAGCTTTATCTTACAAACAATATGCAGATTTTCCATCCCCATGAAATTGGCAAAGAGAGAAATATATTTAGCACCCAAACTAGACTGATCACTATCAATTCTTCCAATGATTCAGGAGACCCTGGAGGAGGCTGGCAAGGCTTCTGGGGCATCATTTTGGCCAAGAGTCATATTCATATTGTAGAGATTTTTCATCTGATAGTACAAGTGCTAATAGGAAGTTTGCTGTGGTGAGATTAGACCACTGGAATTTATGGGCAAATCAAAACATCATAACTTAAAAAAAGAGAAGATTGCTAAAAAGTGACCAAATGAGTGAAAATCAGTAATCACCTAGAAAATTAGAAGGAGATGGGTTTATTTCATTTGTAGAAATTGCCAGAAAGCTGCTATAGAAAGCAGGTTTTCAGGAGAGAGAGGGTTGTTATTGAAGGATAATTTCTTTTTGGAAGAGGTTTTAAATTAGGATAAATGCCCATCATCAGTAATTTTGAAAGTGCATGCCTTCCTAGACACAGAAAGGGCCATGATCAATGCAGGTTGCATTCTGATTCAAGAATATTACCAAACGTCTTCTAAGAACTTTAGAGCACGGGAAAATCCATTTGTGAGTTTTCAAAGGGCCTTGATGTTTCTTCTTTGGCTTCAGAAAACTCCCACAGCGCCTGTTACTATGTAGTACCCAGAGTAGGGACTCAACGTACAACTGAAATGTGTTCCCTAGCAGAACAGTAATACCTGCTAGCATGGACTGAGCCCTTGCTGTGTATGAGCAGGGCATTGAATTGGGAGCTTTATATATAATGTCATTAATTCTTCTGGCAACTCCTATTTTATAGATCAGGGGACTGAACTTCAGAAAGGGTGGGTACCTCATCTAAGCTGTCATAACAAAGCTAACGTGACAGAGTTACTATCTAAGGCCCATTGCTTTTCAACATACTGTGTAACTAGATACATTTCTGAGAAACTAGTGGGTTTTGGGGCGGGGAGAGGCTACAATCAAAGAAATTATTGGTCTGTATTTGGGAAGGTACAATTTGAGATGAGACTTGAGGAAAGAATGAAAGAGCTTTAGAGGGGCAAGAAGTTGTTACTGGTTAAAATTACAAAGAGCTCAATGTCACTCATCCCATCTGCTTTAAAACCAGGTAATGCAACTATTTGTAGCTATGAGGCTGGGAACCTGTTGAGAACTTGGGTTAAGAGTGTGCAGTGGGTCGAATAATGACACTCCTCTCCTAAAAAAAAAAAAATAAAGGTATGGCCAAGTTCTAAACTGTGGAACCTTAGAATATGTTCTTAGTTGGAATTAGGGTTTGTGCAGATATAATTAATGTAAGAACATCCAGACGAGATCACGAAGCATTAGGGTGAGTACTTAAACCTAATGATGAGTGTCCTATAAAAGGTGGAAAATAAGACACAGACACAGAGGGAAAGCCATGTGAAGACAGAGGCAGATATTGAAATAATTTGTCCATAAGCCAAGGACTACTAAGGATTTCCAGAGCCACTAGAAGCTAGGAAAGAGGTATAGAGAACAGGTTCTCCCTCAACCTCCAGAAGAAGCCAGGCTTTCTCATGCCTTGATTTCAGACTTCTGGCCTCTAGAACGATGAGAAGATAAATTTCTGTGTTTTCAGCCACCAAATTCATGGTAATCTGTTATGGCAGCCTTAGGAAACCAATACGTCAAATGTGTGTCTGTGGACCTTCCTGTCACTCTCAGGAAGTTTATGGAGTTTTCTCAGGGGTTTATGGAGTTTCTTTAGAGAAATGATTTGGTAAGAGGGAAACTGAGCTGGCTATTCCAGTATGGAAGCTAGAGTAGGTGCATTCCTTAAAGTGACCTCTTAGGTGGTAGCTTTTATATTCTCACCGTGGGATTGTCTAAACTGGCACTAAAAACCACACCATAAGTTTGAATTCTCCAACTCGTCATCTTAATTCTTCTTTAATTCCTTCTATGGCTTAACCTTAAGCAATGTAATCAATATCTGCTTCCTGGTTGGTAAACAGCACTGCACCATTAGCTGGTTAATTCAGCCATTGGCCAGAAAGATCGCGCAGTCTATATTTAGTAAATGTCACAAGCCTGATATACTAAGCCTGAGGGACAAGTGTCACAGCTGCTTTCCAGTTTTTCTATCCCAGAGGTTGTTGCAGATTTGTCCTTCGGTGTTAAAGAGTTCGTGATGACACCCCACAGAGGGTTAATGTTCTGGCCCTCAACAATATTCAGACTCATGATGCAAAGTCTCAGTGGGCACCAGCAGCAAGTCTGCTATGGAAACAAACCCCCAGGGCTCTTAGAAGATGCACTGAGACACACCTTTAGTGTTGCCATAGATTCAAAACACACACCACGGGTCTGCAATGAGCTGAGTGTTTTTTCCCAGTGGATAGATCTACCTAACCTATGCTACACTGACAGGCTCCTGTGGGGGCAAGGCACTCAAGTGCAACATATAGACATGAGCAAGTATGAAAATGAAGTATATCCACCATATCAGAGCTTCTGGACTATGAACTGTCCAAAGTCACTTACCTTCGTCAGACCATTTTATTTCCTCTTCTACTCTGTTCTCATAAGGTTTAACTAAGGTGTTATCTCTGCAGAGTCATCCCTGTTATCTTTTGACAACATCAGCTCTCTTTGCTGGTAATAGGGAGAAATGTGCTTTTAGCTTGTGAAGACACACTGCTGTTTCCACCCTTACCAGTGCTAAAAAAAAAAAAAAAATCCAATTTACTCATTCATTCCAGTTTCCAGCAAATATTTATCAATAGTCTCTTTGTGCAGTTCTCTTTTAGGTATTAGAGAGAGGCAGGGATTTCAACAAACCAAATTTTTTCTCATGGAGCAGGCAATCTGGTGGGGAGAGACTGAAAATGCACAAATAGATAAACGTACAGTGGTTCAGATGGTGATAAAGGGCTATGAAGGAAATCCAGGTAAGCTGAGTGAGGAGAGGATGTTGGTAGGGGTCTTAATTAGCACAGGCTGCCATAACAAATACCATAGAGTGAGTGGCTTAAATAAGAGAAATTCATTTCCCAATAATTCTGGAGGCTGGGAAGTCCAACATCAGGGTACTGGCTGATTCATTTCCTGGTGAGAACTCTCTTCCTGGCTTATAGACTGATACTTCTTCACATGGTGGAGAGGGGGCACTGATAAGGACACTAATCAGATTGAATTCCCATCCTTATGATTTTATTCAACATTAACTGTTCCCTTCCTCCAAGGATAGTCCTATTGGAAGTTAGGGCTTCAACATATGAATAATGGAGGGATACAAGTCAGTCTATCACACTGAGATGATGAAAGAAGCTATTTTATGTAGGATGGTCAGGATAAGTTCCCCTGACATTTGATCTGAGAGCCCAAAAAGTGAGGGAAGAAACCTTGTGGATAGCCAGAAAATGCTTTCCAGATGGGCAAAAGAGCAAAGTCCCCTAAATAAGAATGTGTGTGGGATGAGACTGATAATGGAAACAGCTAAGAGTTCAGTGGATGTGGACTGCAATGAGCTAATGAGAGAGTGCAAGGAGTTGGACTCAAGTTTAGAGCAAGGTTTGCTCCAGCCCAAGGGTTGGAGAAATAGCAGTATTTACTGGAGTATCAACTTTTACCCAAGGGTTGGAGCAGATCATATGCCACTTTGTAGATCATAGTAATACCCTAAGTGGAGGAGTGACATGGTCCGACCTAAACTTTAGAAGGATCCCTATGATAGAAGTGTGCATACTCCTTTCTTCCTTCTTTTAGTAGCTGGTCTCAATAAAATGGCTCACAATTCTTCCCCAACCTGCACATGTGCATCCCTCCTCATGACAAGAAGTAGAGCCTATTTCTTCTCTTCTTGAATCTGAATTGTTCTTATGATTGGCTCTGATCACAAGGATGCAGGGGAAGTGACATCACTGGACTGCTGAATCCAGACCTGAAGAAGATGAACTGTTTCTGTTTCCTGTCTCTTGAAACTCAGCTGCCATGCGCTAAGGACCCCAAGGCATATAGAGATGCCACATAGAGGAAAACAATGAAGCTGCAGTCAGCAGCCCCAGGGGAGCCCCCAGACAGCAGTTGGCACCACTGGTCAGCTGCCCTCTTGGACTTTCCAGCCTAGCCAGCTCCCTTCATACCCATAGCCCCAGCCAATATCACATTGAGCTGAAGAGATGCTGACCTGAGCCAGCTAACCCATAAAATCATGAGATAATAAAACAGCTGTTGTTTTAAGCCACAAGTTTTTAGAGTGATTTATTATGCAGCCATAGGTAATTGAAACACTACTTCTCATTCCCCTTTCCTTTCCCTCTCCCTCCTGCCTCCCTCCCTTCCCCGCTTCCATTTATTTTCCCTTCCTTTCCTTCTCTTTCTTCTTTTTTTCTCTTACCTTTCTTTCCTCTTCTGTCTCATATACCGTCATCTGTTCATTCAGGGCTCCTATGCTGAGCCCCTGTAGAAAAAAATAAAGGCTAAATTCTTATGTCTAAGAAAATATTTAATAAAGGAGGGAAATAGCTAAGAATACCAGAGAGGGAGAAAGGGAGGGAAAGAGAGGCGGGGGGAGGGAGGTATCAGAGAATAGAAGAAGAAAGATTTGGGAAAAGTATAAAAATTGAAATAATGTATTTCTAACAATTCTCGGTCTCAGATCAAGCTGGCTGTCCCAGAACCTACTCTTGCAACTCTCCCAGGGCTTCGGAGTGCACTGCTGTGTCTTCTTGTCCTTCCTGGAGCAGGGAATAGAACTCTGAACCGAGGATGTCATTGCTATTTTAGAATCTTGACTTTAGTTACCGGAAGACTGACTAGTTTTCTACTGATGCATAACAAATTTCCACAAATTGAATGGCTTAAGACAACACCCATTTATTAACTCTCAGTGTCATCAGTCAGAAGGCACATGCTGGGTTTTCTGCTGAGTCTCAAAGGGCTGAAATCAATACATCAATCAAGCTGAATCCTTGTTCTTAGGCTCTAGAGAAGAATTCACTTCAAGTTCATTCAGATCATTGGCAGAATTCAGTTTCTTGAAGTGGTAGGAATGAGGTCTCCATTTCCTCACTGGCTTTCATCCGGGAGCTGCTCTCAGTTCTTCCAAACCACCCACATTCGTTGCCACATGGTCTCCGCCATCTTCTAATTAGCAAGAGTACATGGCCTCTTTCTCCAGCTCCCAATCTCTGACTTTCTCTTCTATGATGCGCTGGAGAAACTTTCTGTTTTTAAGGGGCTCATTTGATTAGGTCAGTCCTACCCAGATTATCTCCCTATCTTAAGGTCAACTGTGCCATATAACATCACTTAATCACGGAAGTAAAATCCACCATATTCACAGTCAACATGAACTATGCAGAGAGTACATACTGGGCTTGGATCTAATAATCGTGGAAGGCAGTACCCAAACTTGACAATTATTAGTATTTTAAAAGACTTCCCTCTTTGTATAGCAGGAGGACAATGAAGCAAAAGTCTATATGGACTATGCTTGAGTACATGAGATGATATGCATAGAGACTTATTTTTTGACTAAAGAAAGAAAGAGGAGAACTTCTGTTTTGCCTTGTTTTTGTCAGTAGCATCCACAAGTGAGGGAAAAGAATAAGAAAACAACTTATCCTGTACATTCCACATCACCACCATGAACTAACTGACTCTGAGTCCCTACAGAGAACGAGGTAAGAATATAGGTGAGGAGAAAATGCCTGAGTTCAGGGAATCATGAACACACTGATTCTGTGGGTATTGCTTCAGAATTTTAGTAATAGAATGTGGCAGACTTCAAAGTTCCTGCATACCCAACAGTCCTCAACACCTATGTTAGCTTTAGCCTCCAGTGTAAAAGTACCCAGAAGAGCAGTTTGGTCAGAGCTCCTGGACCTCTCAACATGAAGGGGATGGTGGTGTCTACGGCAATCACTCTTGGTGATTATTCTGCATTGAGGAGATAACTTTGAGTGGCTTTCCTAAAATTAAAAAAAAATTAAGAAAAATTTCACTTTTCAAGAAATATCAGTTGCATTTTATAATCTTAGTTCAGAATGGGAATCATGAAATTAATTTCTATTTTATCATCCCTTATTCTTAGAAATAGTTTTATCATTTCTCTTTCTAGAAATTGCAATGAAATGTTCACAAACTTGTTTTGCTTGTTGCTGATAGCATGCATACCGTGAAACATTTTTCTTTGTCTGGTTCATCCAGTTGTTTAAAGCCTTCCTGATTATATTACTTAAAATTGTAGACTGCTGCCTCCCAGGTACCGGGGTCTTTTATGAAGACTTCAGTTATTTCCCTCATTTTAAAGAATGTCCAGACAACAACAGAAGATAATTACCTCATGTTGTGTTTCCAGTAGTATACAGATCACATAAAAGTAGACAAGAATAATTTTTACATTAGTGCGATCTAAGAGCCCAGGGTTTAATTATGTCAAACTTGCTTCTAGGTTGTTCTTTTAAAGAATGGCTTCATTGAGCATCACCTATCCCCTCTCTTGATTGTGAAGGGAGGCTCTGAGGTGCAGTCTCCTTGGTAAACGAATGGTGTCATTTGGCTGGAAGATTAAAGATGGGGGTGTAGTCTTGCCTGTGCTCAGGCAAAATGCATGAAAGAAGCATTGGCTTTCTTTCTGTTTCTCAAGGTTACTCTTATTTCAGAGTCTTTGCATATTCTGCTTCCTTTGCTCAAAATGCTCTTCTCTTAGATCTCCAAAGTTCTTGGCAATTTCCATCACTCCAGGGGGTGCTTGGGTACCACCTGTCCTTGACCTTCATAGCCAAAGTGGTTCACTGTTGCTGTTGATCATGTAGCCCTATTTCATTTTCTGCATAGTATTTATAATTATCTGAAATCATTACATTGCGTGTTTCCTTCTGTAACCTGTTGTTGACTGAGACCTTTATTTTATTTTTAAATAGCTGACTAAGGTTCAAAGCTGAGGACAAGTAAGTTATTATATACCCCTGAATTCTAAAAATTGCCATAGAAGATCAGGCCCAGGTCTCTCCCTTGGGTCTAACTAAATAACTGTAGGTACGGCCCTGTTATTCCTAACAGATTGGGGAGGGGGTTCTGGAAATGGCTGGGCATGAGGAGAGAGATGGCGGGGTCAGGGACTACTGGCCTTGTGGAATGTTGGGAGGCTACTTTCTCTACTTCCACCACTATCTAGCCCAACCAAGTGACCCCAGAGTCTCCAAGAGATTTGTTCCTAGAGCTGGGGGATTTCACTGAAGGAAGGTTGGTATCTGCTCTCTGAATAGATGATAGATGATTGACTAGCTGCAGAATGGACAGTGTGGTGAGGTAGTAACTACATGAGTTTAATGTGTTCTGGGGGGAGTCTGGGTCATTGATAAACACAGAGACTGTTAACTCCTTTTCACCTGGAATTACCTTAATTCCAGGATGCTTAATGGAGCAGATGGAGACAAAGGAGTGAATATGGACTAATGGTCTGGGGAACCTGAAAAAACTGGCATTTCCTTCGGCCCCTAGAAAACCTGGAAGAGGACCTCCAGGGTCCCTGGTGCTCTAGGTCAAGAAGCACAGAGGTAGGAGGAAAGCAGAGTTGTAGTCCTGACCAGGTAGCAGGGAGGTGATGTTCCCTGGGGAATTTTGGAAGGGGCTCAGTGTCCCAACACACAAGCCATGGTCTATGCCAGAACCTCGTCATTTGTAGACTGTTCTATTTTACAGATGTTTTTCTAATGAAGATTTATCAAAGTAGCTCAGCTCAGAAGTAAGATAGAATAATGACAGGAGCTGTCAGCACTACACTATTAGCTGAGAGCTTTGTTTGCCTAAAATAGGACGTCAGGTCACTTCTTGGCATGCCTTAATGACCATTTCATTGTTTGGGAGGAGTTTCAGACATAAGAGGACATGTCTCCAAGATTTTACTGAGGCAAATATTTCTTAAATGTGAAGAAAAGATTCTGAACAAGGGTATGACTCAAGAGGGAAGGGCATCAGTGAGAGTGCATAAGGCAGGAAAAGAAGTCTCTAAAACAGCCTAAATAATCTCTTAGGGAGCTCTCCAATGAGCGTACGTTTGAAAAGGTCATGTACACAAAAATCGAATGAGTAAGAGATAACCAAGAATGAAAACCAAAGGAGTATGTTGTAAAAGCTAATGACTAGGCTCAATTAACACTGTAAAAAGTGAAGGAAACAAAAGGCATAATGTCTATTCTCAGAATAGAATATGAGAAAAATGGCTCAGAACAATGTTTTGCAAAATGGTGTAACATTAGCAGGTAAAAGAAAGGTCAAAATTTCTTTGCTTCTGTCTTCTCTCTGTCTCTTTGACCAGGAACAATGGACATCAAACTGGGTGACTATGGAAGAGGTATTACTGAAACAGACGTGAATTTTTCATAAATGGAAGGTCATGTTCCTGGACCAAAGAGGGTATAGATATTCAAATTGCCACAGTTACATATAGAGTTAACAAAAATACCAATTAAAATCCCCATAGGTATATGTTCCCCAAAGCACATGTTCAAAAATGATCGTAGCAGCACAATTCAAGAGTAGCTGAAAATTGGAATTAAGCCAGTAGAATATATAAAAAATTGTGTAATCCCAAAATGGAATTCTATACGGCAGTGGGAAAGAACAGCTACACTTTACAACATGAATAAATTTTGCAAACATAGGGTTTATAAAAGAAGTCAGATACAAAATAATACATACTGTATGACTTCATTTATATAAAATTCAAAAACGGGCAAAAGCTATCTATACTGTTAGAAGTCAAGATGGTAGCTACTGTGGAGTAAAGACTGGAAAGGGCATGAGGGGCTCTTGATTTGGAAACTAAGTAGAAAAGTACTGGTTCTGTGAAAATTCAGGTATACACTCGTGACTTGGGTACTTCTCTGTAGGTATGCTATATACTCATGAGATGTGTACATCACCTACAAGTAAAGAAATGGTTCCATGGGATTTTATTTTGGAACTTAACCAAACTCTTCTGAAGTTTATTTGGAAAATTATAATGGTAAGTGTATGTATTAATCAGAGTTCCTCAGAGAAACAAAAAGAAAATGTATATACGATTCATTATAAGAAATTGACTCGTGTGATTGTGGAGGCTGACAATTCCCAAGATCTGCAGTTAGCAAGCTGAAGACTCAGGAGAGCCAATGATATAGTTGCAACATGAAAGCTGGCAGGTTGGAGACCCAGCAAGAGCTGGTGTTTCTGCCTGAGTCCCAAGGCATGAGCAAAATGTCTAGCTCAAAGGCAGTCTGGTAAGAACAGTTCCCTCTTAGCTTTTTTGTTCTATTTAAGCCTTCATCTGATTGGATGAGGTCAACCCACGTAAGGAGTGCCATCTGCTTTACTCAGCCTACTAATTCACAGATACCCTCACAGACACACCCAGAGTAACGTTTGACCAAATACCTGGGTACTCTGTGACCCAGTCAAATTGACACATAAAAATCAACTGGGTATTGAGGAGGGCACGTATTGCATGGAGCACTGGGTGTAGTGCAAAGCAATAAATCTTGTAACACTGAAAAAAATAAATAAAATTTAAAAAAAAAGAAAAAGAAAAAAAAATCAACCATCATAGTCCAATGCTTGTCAACTTGGCACCCGTATGCATCTCCTTGAATCATACTTAATCTCCAAATAAAAACAATAACAAAGTCATAATTCCACCTAACATGATTCATGATCCAACTATTCTAAGTACAACTAAAAACACACTAACTAGTAGGAGAGGTATAGTCCTTGCTCTTCTCCTTGATATCCTATAATTTAAATACTATTATGAAAAATTAACAATATTTAAATATTATGATATAAATAATAAATATAAATATTATATGTGATAAGGGAATAAGAGAGGAAAGAAAATAGAGATATCTGTTATATATACACATATATGTGTATGTATAGATATACATGTAGAGATATCAGCTATATTTGCACATATATGCATATATACATGTATATGTGTTTATATGTATATATATTAAGATACACATATTCATAACAAAATGAAGAAAAAATACTCATGACAATTACAGTCCTCATCTGTGTAACTGATCATGTCATTAAGGCTGATATTTATAGCTACCTTCTTCCACTACCCATTTTGTATTTCTTTTGCCTTCAGCATATGCCTCAGTTAGTCGTGGTTCTTTGTCTAGTGGGATGACCCAAACCGTCGTTCCTGAAGGGTCTGGGCCATTACTAGTCCTGCCTAGATTGGGTTGTTGTAGTTTTCCATTGACCTTAATGGCAGAGTATGGCAGTACTAAGAGACACTGTAAGGGATCTCCTGTGTTCCAGACATATTCTTTTCTCCTCCATTGTGGAGTTGTGATCCAGTTTCCCGTTGGCAGGCAGTCAGTCTCCCCAGACAACAGTAACTCCCTTCTTTGCCTGATGATTCAGAAGCACGAGGAGGCCAAAGTGACCGGGTGGCAGTCTTAACTTCCAGTTCAATGGAATCATTGTTGTATCTTCTGGTGGAAGCATTCCTCCCTCTGGACCTAAGACCTCTAGGCCAGCATACCCTATAGTCTCCGGAACAGGAAGCAAAGATTTTGCTAATGGGTCACTAGAGGTAATAGTGAGTGGTGCTATTCCCATTTCCATCCCCGATTATAAGACTCTGGAATCCTGGCAATGGAGGTTGCAACACTGTGTATTGGACACTGTTTCAGAGCATATATAGCCACCCAGAGAACTTTGCCTTAGCTAGTGCTGCATTTTCAAAAGACCATACTGCTGTTCCCCCAAGTCAGCTGCTTTAGGATGGTGGAGGGAACATGGTTAGGCCACTGAATTCCCTCAGCATGGGCCCACTACCAGACTTCATTTGCTGTAAAGTGGGTTCTTTGAGCAGCAGCGACGCTGTGTGGAATACCCTGACAGTGGAAAAGGCATTCTGTGAGCCCACAGACAGTAGTTCTGAGAGAAGCATTACATGTAGGGAAGACAGATCTGTATCCAGGGTAAAAATCTACTCCATTAAAAAAAAAAATGTGTCCCCTCTATGATGGAAGGGGTCCGATGTAATCAATCTGTTACAAGTCAACTGGATGATCATCCTGGGGAATGGTGCCTGTGCTGTTCTTTACTGTTCTTTACTGCTAGCAGCTGGGCAGTCAGGGGTGGCCATATCCAGCTTGACCTTAGTGAGTTGAAGGCCATGTTCCTAAGACCATTCCTAACTTCCATACTTGCCACCATCCCCACTTCGCTCACAAGCTCATTAGGTGATCACAGAAGTAGCTGGGGAAAGAAAAGGCTGATTCATATTTACAGAATGGGTCACTTGATGATTGTAATCCTCCACTGCTGAATTTACCCTTTGGTGAGCATTCACATAGGCATGGATTGCTTCTTTTTTTTTGCCACAAACTTCTTCCCCAAATTTCCTTGTCACTGATTTTCCAATCATATTCCTTCCAAGTCCCTGATCATCCCACCAAACCAATGCCAGCAGCCCATGAATTAAAATATAATCACACAACTGGTCATTTCTCCTTCCAATCAAAGTGAACAACCAGGTGTGTTGCTCAAAGTTCTGGAAGGATTTCCCTTCACTGTTGCACTTCATGGATGTTCCAGACTGCTGCAGCTGTCTAACTTTTAGGTGGTACTCACATATTGTTCAGAATAATCTGTGAAACATCTGAATCTTCTCTTCTGTCAGCTTATCATAAGAAACTTCCCATGAAGTGCAGGATGGGACAAAAAAGTCAGTGTAGCAGGAGAAGACCATGGTAATTTTGGCCACTTTTCCATATAACTTATTTGTGCCTCCAGGGTCTACTCAGACCCAGTCATGAATATACATCTTCCATTTGATGATGGAGTATTGCTGGTCACACCCTACTTTATGACTTAGTGGGTCCAACAATGCCCAGCTCCTGATGGGTAGGCCAGGTCATATGGTAACTTGGTGGCCCATGGTTATGTGTTCAGTCAGCAATGGCCCCACCACAGGGCACAAACTCTTTCTCAAAAAGAGGGTCGTTATCTGCAGAGGATGGCAGGGCTTTGTTCCAAAATTTGAAGGGCTTCACCTGTGATTCACATATAGGGGCATGCCTAAGACCACGACAGCATCCTCTCTGCCATTGATGGTTTAAGAGCCATTGGACCTTCTGGATCCTATGGCTCAAGTAACAGTGCAGCCTGCACCTGTTGAAGAGGCTTCTCTTGTTCTGGGCTTCACCCCCAACTAGCAGCTGTTCAGGGCACTCAGTACACAGGCCTGAGTAGCACACTAAAACTAGGAATATGTTGTCTCTAAAGTGCAGAGAGGCCCACTAAGTGGTGTGCTTCTTGTTCAGCTGTAGAAAGGGCCAGAAGCAACAACTTATTCTTTACCTTGGAAGGGATATTTGGACATGTTCCTCACCACTGGACCCCTGAACATTTCACTGGAGTAGAAGTCTCCCAATTTTTAGTTGGATTTGTGTCCCACCCTTTGACACATGAATGTCTTACCAGTCTAGAGTAGTTGCCACTCTTAGTTTGTTAGGTCCAGTCAGCATAATGTCATCCATGTAAAGTCATCCAGATCCTTGCTTCCTATAAGTCATTGATTAGGAGTATCAAAAGGTGATGTTTTGAGTATCTTTACTGTTAGATCACTGGCTGTCTTCACTACTGGAAATGGAGTCACAGGACCACACAGAACTAAATCTTATAGGAGCCAGTGAACTTAGAAGAGAATGCCAGACCTCAGATGGGAATCACAGCCCTACTGACACCTTAAAACCCTTTCAGTCTTGTGACCTATAAAAACAGTGAGATGACAAATTGGTGTTGTTTTCAGCCACTAAGTTTGTGGTGATTTAATCTGTTGCAAAGCAAGAGAAAATTCATATAGTAAGAATTGCTTAGAATGTTTTGAAAAAGAATTTAAAAAGGTTTATTGTGTAAGATATTAAAACTGACTTTAAGACTTTGATAATCAAAACGGTGTCATCCTTTGCACCTTTGCATCATGCAAAAAGTGATGTAAAAAAAAAAACCAAAAAACACCAGAAGAAGCAAGTAGTTTCAAAATCAACTGAGTATGTGCATATATAGATATTGTGTCTAGTATAAAAGAGTGATTTTCAACAACATTGTTGGGAATACTGACAAAATATCTAGAGGTAAAATTAAATTTAAAATCTTATAGCTATGACAAAAACATGAGAGATAAATCCAAGACATAAGATTATGAAAAAAGTAGAGTTGGAGAAAGATTTATAAGTATAAAATATTGTGACATATCCCATGAGCCTTAATAAAATTCATATTCCTACTTCTGGGAAAATATTCTTAGAAAACTCAGAAACAAGATAAAGATTTTTGAAGAAAGATTTTTCTTTTAGCATCATTTATGATTCCCAAAAATATCCAATAGGGAAATGTTTACATAAATTATGCTGTAGTAATTTAATATTATGTACACAGTCTCCTAAAAATAAGAGTCTAAATGCATCAGACAAAATGTATTTACTAACAGCAGACTGTAATAAAACCCTTTAACTTATATTATGGTGTTAAGTGGAAAAACAAGAAAAACCTATAAAATTACTTAAATAAAACATGTTTATATAGAAAATTTAGAAAACATTTTATTTTATTTTTTCTTATATTTTCCCCCTAAGTTCCTTATTTATTTATTTATTTATTTATTTATTTATTTATTTTTAAAAGATTTTATTTATTTATTTGACATACAGAGAGAGATCACAAGTAGGCAGAGAGGCAGGCAGAGAGAGAGGGGGAAGCAGGCTCCCTGCTGAGCAGAAAGCCCGATGCGGGGCTCGATCCCAGGATCCTGAGATCATGACCTGAGCCAAAGGCAGAGGCTTTAACCCACTGAGCCACCCAGGTGCCCCTCTAAATTCCTTTTTTAAAAATTAATCTAATTTTATTTTTTCAGTGTTCTAAGATTCATTAATGGTTCATGCACCACACCCAGTGCTCCACGCAATATGTTCCCTCCTCAATACCCACCACCAGGATCACCCAACCCCCCACCCCCCTCCCCTCCAAAACCCTCAGTTTGTTTCTCAGAGTCCACAGTCTCTCATGGTCTTCTCTCCCTCCAATTTCCCCCAATTCACCCTTCCTTTCCTTTTCCCAATGTCCTCCATGTTTTTCCTTATGCTCCACACATAAGTGAGACCATATGATAACTGACTCTGTCCGCTTGACTTATTTCAGTCAGCATAATCTCTTCCAGTCTTTATATCAACCATCCATGTTGATATAAAAGTTGGGTATTCATCCTTTCTGATGGAGGCATAATATTCCATTGTATATAGGGACCATATCTTCTTTATCCATTCGTCTGTTGAAGGGCATCTTGGCTCTTTCCACAGTTTGGTGATTGTGGCCATTGCCACCATGAACATTGGGGTACATGTAGCTCTTCTTTTCACTACATCTGTATCTTTGGGGTAAATACCCAGTAGGGCAATTGCAGAGTCATAGGGTAGCTCTATTTGTAATTTCTTCTAGGAATCTCCACACTGTTTTCCAAAGTGGCTGCACCGACTTGCATAGAAAACATATTTTAAAAAGAAAGAAAATACAAGCTCTATATAATCTCAACATCCAGGACTAAGCACTATTTCCTTTTTGTCAAACATCTTATTAGACTTTTCTCAGTGTGCATATACACATTTAAGTATAATTTTAAATAAAAACTATCATAACACTTTATAATATATTTTGTAACGTACATTTCATTCAATAACATGATAAACACATCTTCTTGAAAATACGTCATATTCTCAAAATGTGACTAACTTCATAGCACATCTTATGTAGGTGACTTACTTAATCATTCCCATATTATCTTTTTTCCCCGCTTTTTCTTTGTAATAATATTTGAAGATCAATCTGGTAATCAACTCACACCCTTAAAAAGTTATTTTAAAGTATGTAGGGATTTTTAAGCCTGAAGATATGATAAATGTTATGATTCATAATTAATGTGAAATTATAAACATGAATGGGAAATGAGCTCTAAGATGATGGAAAATTTACTAAGAAAGTTACTTTAGTTTTTAATTTTCAAATATATGAAAACAGCTTTTAAAAATGAAAAAAAAAATAAATATATGTAGTTAAAAAGTCAAATATGCCAGAAAGGCTTCTAAGGAAAGCAGCTCTATGGAGAGGGGTAAAGCTTGTTCATTGTCTAATTTAGGAGAAAGAGCAGTATTCTAGTGGCGTTGCTTTTAAAACCTAATCTTAAAATGTACAGATCATCTCTTTAAGATACCATCTCCCACAAGGGCCTTAGTTCTCTAGAATTTTCCATGATTTTTTTTATTATGTTATGTTAGTTACCATACAGTATATCCTCAGTTTTTGATGTGTTCCTAGATACATTGTTTGCGTATAACACCCAGTGCTCCAAGCAATACATGCCCTCCTTAATACCCATCACTGGGCTAACCCATCCCTCCATCCCCCCTCCCCTCTAAAACCCTCAGTTTGTTTCTCGGAGTCCATAGTCTCTCATGGTTTGTCTCCCTTTCCTATCCCTCCCTTCATTTTTCCCTTCCTTCTCCTAATGTCCTCCATGTTATTCCTTATGTTCCACAAACAAGTGAAACCATATGATAATTGACTTTCTCTACTTAACTTATTTCACTTAGCATAACCTCCTCCAGTCCCATCCATGTTGATGTAAAAGCTGGGTATTTGTCCTTTCTGATGGCTGAGTAACAGTCCATTGCATATATGGACCACATCTTCTTTATCCATTCATCTGTTGAAGGGCATCTCTGGTCTTTCCACACTTCGGCTATTGTGCACATTGCTGCTATGAACATTAGGGTGCATATGGTCCTTCTTTTCACTACATCTGTATCTTTGGGGTAAATACCCAGGGGTGCAATTGCTGGGTCATAGGTAGCTCTATTTTTAATTTTTTGAGGAACCTCCACACTATTTTCCAAAGTGGCTGCACCAACCTGCATTCCCACCAATAGTGTAAGAGGGTTCCCCTTTCTTCACAGCCTCTCCAACATTTGTTGTTTCTTGCCTTGTCAATTTTTGCTGTTCTAACTGGTATAAGGTGGTATGTCAATGTGATTTTGATTTGAATCTCCCTGGTGGCTAATAATGATGAACATTTTTCATGTATCTGCTAGGCATTTGTATGTCTTCTTTTGAGAAGTGTCTGTTCATGTCTTCTGCCTATTTTTTTATGTGATTATCAGTTTTTTGAGTGTTGAGTTTGAGAAGTTCCTTATAGATCTTAGATATCAGCCCTTTGTCTGTAGTGTCATTTGCAAATATTTTCTCCCATTCTGTGGGTTGTTTGTTTGTTTTGTTGACTGTTTCCTTTGCTGTGCAGAAGCTTTTTATCTTGATGAAGTCCTAAAAGTTCATTTTCACTTTTGTTTCCCTTGCCTTTGGATACGTGTCTTGAAAGAAGTTGCTGTGGCTGATGTCAAAGAGGTTGCTGCCTATGTTCTCCTGGAGAATTTTTAAGAAAAAAACTCTCCTTCCTGGAAGGGTAAATGCCTGTCTACTGGGGTATCTGCTCCTGGGCTGAAGGTTGGACTGACCTATTAGTTTATAGACTTCAATTGTCCACCTTGACCCTCTGTTGTACCTAGAATCCCCAAATTCAAGCTTTTCTGTGGTTCCTGAAATCAAGGCAGGCTGTCTTCTCAGATGCTCACCCATCTCTGTCTATTCTTGACCACAAAGTCTTCTACTCCGACTGTCCACAATGCCTACATTTGCTTTCCATTTTTAGAAATATATAGATATGTTAAATCTACTGAGAGCCCCCTTTCCTCTTCTTTGTTGTAAGTTTATACCTTTAAAAATTATTATTATCATTATTAATTATTATTCCCCCTTGCAGCAAATTAGTGGAGGCTCAGGCAAGAGAGGAGATAGAAGTATGTTTAACACATCACTTTGAACCGAAGTTGACTATTTGTTTTTTTTGTTTATTTTTATTTTTTATTAACATATAATGTATTATTTGCCCCAGGGGTACATGTCTGTGAATCATCAGTTGACTATTTGTTTTAAGTGTACTTGATTATTGATGCTAGGATGTGCCATCTGTGTATTCAGCAAGTTGGTATCACTGAACTTCAATTTCTTAATCTGTATAATAAGTTTAAAAAAACAGAGCCTCTCTACTTAGATGGGATCGAAGGAAATTATCACACACATGCAAAGGGCTTTATGAAACCCCAAAACTACACTTTTTTTAATAAAGCCATTAAAAGTCAGTTATTTTATTCCTCAGTCTTCTCCCATGTGTGAGACAGTTATTTCATCTTATATAACCTGGCTCTTAAAGGAGGTTTCTCAAAAACTATAGACTCTTTCTCTTCTAAACCTATTTTATGCTAAACAAAACATCATAGAATTTTTAAATCATCAAGCATATTTTTTCAACAAGGGGTTACTTTTTGGATAACCTCTATGGTGCTATTTTCTTTTTATTATTTCAAAATATCACAGGTCTTAGTGAAATATCATAAAAGGCTGCTTTTTTTTTATTTCAGTAAGAAAATCAATTAGCTGGTAAAAGGAGAATAAAAGTACTTGTGAAATCTTTAATCAATGTGCTAATTGAAAAAGCAGTTCGTTTTCCTTGTTGTTGTCAGATCATTAGGATCATGTAATTCATCAGCCTCTGGAGAAGGAGGAGGAAATGTGAAATCGCTCAAGCACCTTGGCTCCTGGTATTATTCCTAGGCATAACTTTCCTATAATGTCTTGCCTTATGCATTCCAGCTGACCTAAAGGCAAATTCAAAATGATCAATACAACCAGCTTTTATTCTCTCTCACTTGCTGCTGTGATTTCGTGCAGTTCACTTTTTGGTGATTAATAACTAGCTAAGGCAACTTGCCTGTGGGCACGCACAGCATTTCCTGTCCAGTCATCAAGCCATTAATCTGCATGTATCAGCAATAGGCATTAATCATTAATATTAAAATACAGCGTTGTCATTAGGCAAAGGATTAGGAGCGTGGAATGTGCCCATTGCTGAAAAACAAAGAATTCAGTATCCGTTTCCAGACCCCCAAATTATGCACCTGAAAATCATTACTGTACATAACTTGTAACTCCAGGATTAACACAATTAAGAACCATTATTTGCTTTATATATCACTTCTGGGGATGGGGAAACCGAAATCCGTGTTGGTTTGTGATGATCATATACCTGAGTACTAGCGGTTATTCCCATAACCTAACCCCAAACCCACCCCCCAGAAGTCATAATTCTTGGTTATTTTTTTTTTTTACAGCTGTCAGTGGACTTTTTTTTAAAGCCATTAAAAGTCAGTATAAATCTTTTCTAATTACATTTTAATTTGTGTTCAACTAACAGGGCAGAAGAACCAAATATTAAGAGATTTATGGAAGCTGGAATGTAGACATTTCTTTATTCCAAGAAAGCTGCAAGTATCTTCTAGCCTAACACTTCCTAAGCTTGCATGATTATAGGGATCATTTAAAGAGTGCGTTGGTGATCTACCCCAGAACTCAGTGGCTTAAAACGGCCGCCGATTATTGTGTTCAAGTCTGTGGGCTGACTGTGTCTGCCGGTCAGTTTGGGTCGGCTCATCTCGGCCAGACTCACTGTGTGTCTGCACTCAGCTCTCAGGCAGATTTGCGTGGCCTCAAATGTCTGATGGCTGACTGGCTGTCATTTGGGTGACGGGGTGATGGAGGCCACGTGTCTCTAATAATGCAGCAGACTAGACAGGCCCTGGCTCACCTGGGAGCAAGCGAGGAAGAGAACACATGGAAATAAGCAAAGCCATTTGAGACTTAGACTCAGAACTGGCCCTGTGTTCCTTCTGCACTACTCCTACGCTGCACTACTGTTGGTCAGAGTGAGTCCGAAGAGCAGCCCAGATTCAATGCGGGACATAGACTTCACATCTTTGCTGAAGGAGTTGCCATGCCCAGGGCAAAGGACATGGATACGGGGAAGGGCGGAGGGTTTTGAGTATCTTAAAAGAAAAAAAATACACTCTAGGAATTGTCTAAAAATACAGATTCCTGGGCCCTGCCCCAGATAGCAACGTCCATCTTCTTTTATTTTTTAAAGATTTTATTTATTTATTTGACACGAGAGAGAGAGAGATCACAAGTGGGTAGAGAGGCAGGCAGAGAGAGACAGGGAAGCAGATTCCCTGCTGAGCAGAAAGCCTGACACGGGGCTTGATCCCAGGACGCTGGGATCATGACCTGAGCCAAAGGCAGAGACTTTAACCCACTGAGCCACACAGGTGCCCCTGCAGTGTCCGTCTTAAGACTATACAAGGTTGTGATTTCTCTTCAATTCCACACCTGTCAGTTGCTCTCAGAAAAATCTACAGAACTTTCTAGTCTACTGTATTTGACTCACAACATCCTCCCTCTCTGAGATTGATGAAGTAAGTGAAGACTTCTTCCAACCCTATTTTTTCTGCAAAATAAACCAAGTTGAACCATTTAGTTCTTCTTTCAAAATATTGGACAATAACATCTCCTGGGAATAGACTGTAGCTCCATGGTGTTTGTATGCCAAGGTTACTGGCCATTTGGTCAGACTTAGCTTTCAAAATATGGTACTAATAACCTGGTGGAAAAGTATCACTGAATTCATTCCCTCGACAAATATTTATTAAGTCTCTAGTATGTTCTAGGTTCTGTAAACATAAAGATATCAAACACAGCCTTCTTGCTTAAACATTGTGTTTACTAGAAGAAAGGGGAGGATTTTATTGCTAGAAAGCTTTCTAGGAATGTCTTGGAATTAATGGTGTTAAGCAAATGATATATTTTATTACATATATATTTGCTCTAAACATCGATGAAAAATGTTGTCTTGAAAATTAAGGTCATTTTTGGACAGTAGGAGTATTAAAAAAGATAATTCAATGTTTAGTTTCAAAATTAACACCCTCAAATTCTGTGTTCTTGGGTTTGTGTTTTTTTTTTTTTCCTTCTTTAGGGCATCTTGGTTATTTGATATCCAGGAGCATAAGAAGTGGGATAAATCTTAACCTAAATTCACAGGGTGACTGCAGGTTGGAAGGAACACTATGTCTCAGCAAGGACCTTGGTATAGATGAAACCATTTCAATGTTCATACTTAACGAGCCATATCGGTGGGTGTCTCATATGTTTTCTAGTCCATAATAGTGGTTCTTAGATAATGAGGCTTTTTCTTCCCTCTGTTAACTTTTTCCTGATTACCTATTAAATACACTTGGGATGCATCAGTATACAAAACAAAGGACCCTGCTTTGGCAGCATACTGAAATCCAAAGGATTCCCCCTCTTAAGGGATTATCAGCGTTGATAGCAGTACTTTGTGCTTAAAGGAAAAATTAAAAATTATGACAGGTAGGACAGTACCACGTGATAGGAGTGTTCGTTTTAAAGACTTCCCGAGTAGGTTTTGTTTTCAGAAGATATCAATTGCACCTCCCCTGAAACACAATCTATTTAAATTGTGAAGTGCTGAACAATAAAGATAGGAAATGCTCTCCACAGAGACTGGAGAATTGGGGTATTCCAGGGAGGAGCATGGGAATTGGGGTATTCCACGTTCCCAGGGAGGCCAGGCAGGACCCTGAGCACAGAAGAGCAGGAGGGGGCCCACAGGAAGTGGAGGGCGTGGCTGCCTAGGGAGGAAGGAAAATCCCAGAGCCTAGAGGCAGGGCCTTGGGGAAGGCACAGTGTCTTCAGCCTGGGCTTCATTAAACAAATAATGACAAAACGACCTAAACAACCCTCAGAACACAGTAACAACAAAAATCACCCCAAAAGTGGTAGTCTTCAGAAATAAAACAAATAACATGGAAGTAGTTTATTTGGTTACAAAAGAACAACAACAACAAAATGATTTCAGCCTTCAAACCTTGTTAATAAAGGAGCCTTCAGAACAGAGCGAAGATCCTGCAGGGGAAGCAGGCAGGATGTGAGGAACCCCAGGGAGCCGCCTCTTGGGGGAGAGCCAAGTTTGGCTGATGTGGAGGCTGTGAAGGGTGGTCTGGGAGGGACCGGCCTGAAGTGGTCGCCAGGAACCTGAGCAAAGAAGGCTCTGGGATGAATCTGAGAAGCTTGGCTCGGTGGTGTGCGGTTTGGGCCCGAGCACATGTGGTGTCCAAGGAGCAAAGGGGGTTAGAAGCTCTCAGGCCCCCTCACCACATGGGTCTCACCCCCTCACCACCACATGGGTCCAGTCTCCACACCCTTTGCAACCACCTCTTCAGAGAGCAGGTCGTGGCTCCAGTGACTATTACTCAGTTCTTCTGCTCCTTTAGGACCCTCAGAGTTTGAACAGATAGAAAAACATTGAATCTGATCATCGCTTTGTATGCATACAAGTGTATATACTGGTTATGGCACATATATCGTAAATAGAAAATTTATTACAGATCCCATCGACCTACAGATGCAATGTACATGCACCTATGGTGAGAAAAACTTGGGACGCTAGAACTGAGCTGGAGAGAGAATGGAATTGGAAACATTCTAAGAAGAGAGTGCATTTGGCCAGTCTAAAAGTCAGCGTAGCTCAGAAGTCAGGCTTTGGGATTCCAGAGTCAATCCTCTTTGGTTTTCCTTGGATTTCTGCCACTTACTAGCTCTGTGACCTCAAACAAATACTGAATTTCTCTTGCCTCAGTCTTCCTTTTATAATCCGTAGGATGTGCCTCATGGATTCGTTTGAGGGTTCGATGAGTTCATTCATGAATAAAACCTCAGAAGAGTGTGTGGCTCATCATGAACCCTTAATAAATGATGGCCATTACTCTCTGCTTTGGACAAGTTGTCAAAATGGTTGGAGCAGTTTGTCACCGACTTAAATGCTTCCAAGGGCAAGACAGGTAAGTTCCATGAGTGAAATCAGTAAGAGAATTGGATAGTGTGTGACCCTCGCACATCTACCCCTTTCCTGTTGCCTGCCAAATCTTCTGATTTGTCAAGAGAAGGCGGATATCACGATTTTTTTAAAAAAGATTTTATTTATTTACTTGACAGAGAGGAGAGAGATCATAAGTAGGCAGAGAGGCAGGCAGAGAGAGAGGGGGAAGCAGGCTCCCCAAGCAGAGAGCCCGATGGGGGGCTCGATCCCAAGACCCTGAGATCATGACCTGAGCTGATGGCAGAGGCTTTAACCCACTGAGCCACCCAGGTGCCCCATGATAGCAGGATTTTTATATAAAACCTCCCAGTTTTCAAATACTGGAAACAATCTTAAATTTTTCCCCCAGACTCTGGGCAGACCCGTCAAAACTACCTGGGACCTGTGTCCTGCTCACAGGCAGGGTTTTTCTCACTGATGATGAGCAAAGATTACCTCGGGGGAGAACTAAGCAAATCTCATCATCAGGGAAGAGTGTTGCTGTTGGTTAGTGTCAAATCTAAGCCCACTGCAAATGTCCCCTTCTTGTTCTTTCTAACAAAGAAACAGGATCGTTATCAGATGCACAGTCTTATATGCCATCATACCTTAAAAATGAAACCCGAAGGGCTGGAGTTGGTGTTCATCTCCTCTTGAAACCGGGTGGATTTGCACCAGGCCACCCTCACCACATCCCTTTGTAACTAGAGCAATCTCAGCACATTTCTATCCCGCTGCTCCTCTGACCAAGGTCTTGTCCAGAGCCCTGAGTTGGCTGCAAAGAGGAAACAGATGCCTGCTTGGCCCAGAAGAACCTTCCTGCAAAGGCAACAAAAGGTAGATATAGTTCAGATGTTTGGGCACCAATTCAGGCCCAAACTTGTGGTTCAGTGAACACTTCCATAAAATTCAGTTCCTGGGGTTTAGGTTTTGGTTTGGACACATTTTCTTAAGTATGGCCTTTCTCCCAGTGCTTATTTATGATACTGACTCTTAAGTTTTGGGATTTTGCAGATGGGTGGTATGGCATAGAAAGTGCTAAGTCTAAATATGAGAAACACTGCTCTATGTAAATATATACAATAAAACACATCCTACATTTGAGAATTTACTGGCTAAGGGCCAGCTTTTGTGCAGCTGCCCGAACCTATTCAAGTTATTACTATAGCTTGCAGTGAAATGAATCAATATTAAAACCACAGAGATTCACAAAAGTCAGGGGCTTCTCTAATAACCTGGGTCTCATGTTCCTTGTCTTCGAATTTGTTGTTGAAACAATGTGTACCTGTTCTTGCAGCCTCCTTCTGAAGAATGTGTCTTGGGAGTTCCAATCATTATTTCCACCCTGATACTGCAGGGTCCCTGTCCCCGTGCTCACACTAGAGTGGACCTCTGGTCTTTGCCATACAGAAAAGAACTATAAGGAAATCCAGGCATGAAGTAGCTTGCTGGGATGCTGCCTAGAGTAGACTTCCATGGTGAAGGTGCCACACTGGTCCCAAGAAATCTAGTTTCTTGGAGACAGTGAATGAGATATTGACCAGGGAGAGAGAAAGGGAGGAGGAAATATGCTTGGTCGGGGAACAAGGTGACTGAACCACTTGGAAGATAGTAGATGCTCAATTGGAGCAAAATAAGCCAGGATTTCTCAGAGGAGAGTGTTCCACTTACTGATCACACATTCATCACACATTTCATTCATTCATTCAGCTTGAGTGTCTAACGGTCTGTTGATACCATAGGCACTCCAATGTGGGAACACATCGGAGTTCATGCTTAAAGAATTTAAGTCTACCTGGGCAGTGAAATAGAAACTCAGACTTCAATTTAGGAATTCAATAACAGAAAAAGAGTTGGATTTCTTGGCTTGTCCAGAACCAGCCTCCTTTCAGGTTTTTCAGATATCAGAAGTACAGAACTGTTTTTGAGTCCTCTCCAATTACTCTGTTTTAAATGTAACCTGTCTCTCTCTTCCTGACTTTCATCACATTTAGCCCCTTTGACCATAATGTATTCATTTACTTCTTTGCTATATTCATTGGTTATTGCCTATTTCTCTCTGCAAAATTTTAACTTCCCAAGGGCAGAGACTTTTGTCTTGTTTCCTGATACATTTCAAGTATGGAACAGTGCCTGGAATGTGACAGGTGCTCAACTGGGTGAATGTAGAATGAAGGAACTAAAAAAATCATAAATGAAAATGGTTCCAAAATCTTCCTTACTGCCTGCCTCCTTAACTATGATATTCCAGAAAGAATGTGAACTGGTTTTTTGGGGGGGCAGAGGGTGTTATATTGAACCACTCTCATTTTTCTAAGTTTTTGAGTTGTCCTCAGGGGCTACTGAGAAGGGTAGGACCAATGTCTCTGGCTCTGGGGTCAAACACTTCAGATGGATGCCTGTTTGAGTTCTGGTGAGTCAGCTCTTCTTTGCTATCAGATGACCACAGGCCCTTTCTCACCACCTCTTAGGGGAACCTCTTCCTGCTTTGAATTCCAGGCCTGCTCAGTGGTGGACTTGAGAAATTCAGAGAAAGAAATGTGCTATATTTGTGTTGGAAATAAGACTAAATAACCATTATCTTTGAGATCTTATTTTCTAACTCCCAATCACATCAAGAATCTTTTAAGCTAAGTTTCCTATTGTCCATTGATGATGGAGGAAATGAGAAACAAGGAGAGGCCTATTCGCAAAATTTGTTCCAGTTCCCATGGTTTATCAGTGGAAGGGATGGGGCTGGACTGAGGTCTGTCTACTTTTAGAGTTAGCACTCTTTTCTTACTGTCATTTTGCTTCAGTGAGGACCTGGAAATGTATTCTTTTAAATAATATATATGAAGTTCCATTCATGACACTTACACTGTGGCTCCTTACTGCTAATGGGATTTAATCTCCTGGTTCTCACTTTTCTCCTTCCTTCCTTCCTTCCTCCCTCCCTCCCTTCTTCCT
>CM053605.1:10195851-10238432 GCA_028646535.1 Procyon lotor | reverse complement strand
GAAATTTCAGATTAGTGCTTGAGTCCACAATACCATGAAAGAGCAGATATTTTACAAACCACTCCCTTCAACATGGGGCAGATGCTTATGATTATGCCAGTGACAATGGCTTTGACTAAAAATCAACAGATACTGGCTCCTTCCTGCTTTTCCAGATTGGAAGGCAATGCTCCTTTCTAAAGGGAATAGTTGTGTATCTGCCCCTGGCATGACTTTAGAGGTTTAAGAGTAAATGAAAATAAATTCCTAGGCTCCCTGCATAGTGAAATAGAAAAATGAAAGAGAAAATGACTTAATGAGATCAGGATAACAAAAATACCCTTTATAATATCACAAATATAAACAAACATTCCCTAAATTTCCCCATTCTCCATGGAGACTCCTGCCTTGGCCCCCAGGGGTCTGACAGCGACAAAAAGCCCCAAGGCTTGGAAGCAAACACACACTTTGGGCTGGGAAAACAAACTTTTACTTACACAGAGCCCAAGGGTTCAGATTTCCTCTCAGCACTTTTAGAACTGGATTATACTCTTAATAATTATGCCTGGCTTCTGCCCAAACTAAAGGGTTCAATGACTGCCTTTTCTATGACCAGAACCATCTTTGCACGGTTCCCACTCTTCTTTCTTCTGTACTTCCTTCCTTTCCCCTTTCCCAAGGTTGTCCTTATTTTTCAGATAATTTAGCCTCAAACTTTTGGTCTCCATTTCCAAAAGGCTGTTTTCTTACCGACTTCCTCTTGATCATCCTTTGGTGGCAGGTGGTCCTCTGGGATTGACAACTGAAACAAGCCCTACAGCAGTGGGAAGAAGGGGTGCGACACCAGTTTCATGGGGCAGATCCAACAACATTCAGATTAAATTCTTTGGTTGCTAACATAGAGGCTTGAGGCCATTCTCAGAACTCCAGTGTCTTAGCTATCACTTATTTATTAACTCCCTCGCTCATTCATGCTTTCTATCTCCCAAGAAATGGTTTCATGCCTCCATTCGTCAGGGCTCACAGATAAATAAAAGCAGGACTTTCTGTCCTCTTTGGAATGCTTCCTCCTCTCTTCATTTAATTAGCTCTTATACATGCTTTAAATTTCGACACAGTAATCACCTCCCCCCAAAACCCTCCTCCTGTCTATAATTTTAGGAATTAATGGAATCCTTTCCCTTAATTACATTCAACACAGTCAATGCTTTTATTTTTATATGGGATCATTTGTTGATTTTCTCCACTAGACTATAAGCTGGATGTTTGTTTTGCTCACCATTGACTACTCAACATCTAGTGAGTACTCAAAAAACAATTGTGTGATAAACGTAGACTGATGAGACAAGTCAGAAGGTGATTATAGTATTCAGTGTGATGGCATTGTAAACACCAGTATTCATCTAATGCAGATTGGGTTGTGGGGTAGGAAGGATAAGGAAAAACTTCCAGAAATGATCTTTAAACTGAACCTTTAATTGTGAGGTGGTGGGCCAACAAAGAACACAGAGGTGGATGCTTACAGTGACAACATTCCAAATTGGGGTGACACCTTGAGCCAGACCTTGGAAGTGGGAGAGCACATGACTGACCTGCTTGAGTAAAGGCAAAAATCTCAGTGATTCTGAGGTGTGGGTGCAAGCTGGGGAGTGGACCTTTGGCGGTTAAGACTAGACATGTAGACTGAGGACACATTATGAAGGTGTTACATGCTATGCTAACAAATTCTGACCTTATCCACCAGGCGATGGGAAGACCACCAAAGTATTTTACGTAGGGTGGAGATATGAGGCAGACATGCTTCATGCTTGGATGGGTGTGTGGATCCTGACCTGTGTCACAGGCTACTAGAGGAAAGTCAGGAAGTTCCTGGGGTTGCTAGTTCTGAAAGTAAGTTGCCAGGAGAAGTAAGAGTCCCAGGAAAGATGAGGAGACTCTTGCCTTAGCGTTCTGCAGATGTGAAGGAAGAAACCTGGTTATGATTGAGAAAGGAACAGTTTTATTTTTACCTCAAAAGCCAGGGTTTTAGAAATTCATCTCTCATTTCCTGGGGGAAAATGTAGTGTGGGAGTTTGGATGGCACAGAGGAGACAGGACCCTGGAAAGACAGGCATCACTACTCTTTTCTTCCTTAGAGTGAAGTTTGGTGATTATGCTTCGTTTCATGTAATGGTCAATGGGACCAGCCACTTTTTAATCTTGCACAATGCTTGGCATTTTAAGAAAATGGGTACAAAAGAAATTCTAAAAAATGATGCACAAGAGAAGGAAATACATTGTGTTTTACCATGGAAATAATTTATGACTCAATCATCATGATTTAATTAGAACTCCCTTGAAGTTTCTCCTTCTGGGATGTCTGAACACTTGGTTTTCATTCTTTTGAAGAATTCTTTCCCTTTTACATGTAGACTTTTAATTTTACCACTTGCCAAGCTGCTCTTTCCTCTTAGCTGAGAATTACCTCAAATCCTCCCACTCTGAGCCCAGGAACCCTAACCCTATTTTGGCTTACCAGCCTCTCCAATTTCTTCAGTGCCTCTATGCCTGCTCTGGGGAAAGGGATCCCAATCTGTAAAAGTTCTTGCCTAAACTCATTTCATTCTTAACATTCCCAAATGTCCCACCAGCTTCTGCTAAAGGAGGGGCAATACCCCACAGAGGCAAGAGTGCTCTTCCTATATTGGAATGGGATGTCACGTAAATATGAAAGATATTGTTAATGGTAATACCAAAGATTGGAATCAGCTGGACTGCTTCTATAGCATTCTCTTATTTCTCTTAAGTTGCTACAGAGACACTTAGCCTGGAGAAAATTTCTCTTCGTCTTGTGTGCTTGTCATTAATCTTGCTTCTTTCCCAAATGGTCTTGTATATTATTTCCCTTAGGCTCATTTTTTCTACTTCCAATGCTGTACCTAAATATTCAGGTAAGGTTGTGGATCTCAATGAATTAGTTAAAAGAATATAGTGTGGTATAGTATGTACATTGTGATAAATTTATGTATACTAGATAAACTTATATACATTAATGAACTATTAAGGGAAGGTACACCATGTGATATGCTATGCGAAGGTCAAGAGGCCACAGATTCATGTCTCTGCCACCTTCTGCTCCCTTACTTGTTCTGTGATTTAAGCCAGCATTTCCAAAGGTATTATAAAGGAACGGAGAGATCCAAATGTGGGATATTCTGGGTTAAACAAAGTTAAATAATTTTCTTTGCTATAGGATTAATGTAGGAATATACAGGAAATGGATTTATGTATCTTTTTTCAAACTTCTTTGACCAAAGGGATGCTTTTTTTTTCTTCCAAAATGAAGCACCTAGGTGACTAATATTTTATGGTGTGCACTGAGGGCAAGTCTGCCTTTAGCAAATTCTGAAAAATGGAATAATGATCATTGGCCCCAGTGTAGCTATCAGGGTTAATTGAAGTAGTATGTGAAAGTATAAGCAAGGGCTCTGGGTATGGAAGACAATAGTATTGTCTCAGCATCTGAGAGCTGTTTCATGGTGATGCCTGAAAAATATCATGATGTCAACAAATGGGGAACACAATCTCTGTTGGACTCTGTACACAAAGTGCTTCCCTGAAAAGGTGCTAACAAACTTTTCCCATTATCCAGCACCCTGGGGAAGCCTCCCCCTGATCAGACCATGGGGAGCACGAAATGCAGACAAGAATTCAGGGCAAAGAACACAGGTTAACATAGGCTGAAGACTCTCTGTGATGATACTAAGGACTCCCTAGCAAGAGGGGGAGCTTGGGAGTCAAAATATAGAACACTCGAGAAAGGATACAGATGGAACTCACAAAGAACCTTGGTCACACCGGTTAAGTTGGAAACAAGCTCTTTAGTGAAAAGGAACTAAAACCCAATACAAAACCCATTGTCCCTCCTTTATAGTTTCTCATGCGTGACTGTGTTCAAGACACTGGAACTTGTTTTCCTTTGGGGCATGGGATCTGTCATCCTCAGTCTTCATCGATGGCTTTTATCTTTGTCATAAATCTCAAATTAAGATTCTCTCACATGTGCTCAGAAGTGGGTATGAGTGGACCTGGGTTTACCTGTTAGAGTAAGATTCTGGAATCCATAGAGGAAAAAAAAGAAAGGTTAGCAGTGCCCACAGAATGTTGTCTTTAAATTAATAACATCAGTCACGGAAGGCATATACTAAATGGCATATCTTATATGGTAATTCATTATTTCATTCATTCGTCTGTTTGCTTCCCAATAGTCTTTGAGTACTGACTCCCTGATATTCTTGGAGCACCTTTTCTCTGATGGACATTGTGATAAATGCAGGAAACTCAAAGTGAACACAACAGATAAAATCTTGCCTCTCATGAGCCTATGTTCCAGGGATAGAAAATATTTTTTATTTAATCCAGAAAAAAGGATGGAAGAAAAATCTTCCATCTTATCCAGGCAGCCTATGTCATTAGCGTTATGATATTGTAAAGGCCTAACATCGATCCTTTGGTCCAAAGTTCTGACTCCAACTTAAAATTTCCAGGCAGCTCCATGTAGGTGGACAGCAACACTGTGTCAGGCTTCTAAGATGTTTGGAAAGGCAGGTCCTTCTGCAGCACTCAGCTCTTTGTAGGTAAGTATCTGTTTTGCCAAGAAATGACTTGTGTGCAGTGAAAGATCACATTCAGTTTTTATTCTCTTGGACATAGTCTTCACTCTGGAAGACAAGGTCCCCCTGCCCTGATTTGAGTGGAAGCTTGGTCCAGATCTACCCAAGATGACTGGCTGGTCCTAGGCAAGTGAGCAAGTTGGATTGTGAGTCAGAGTCCCACTGAGGAGTGTTCCTGGCACAGAATCTTCTCCCTCAGTTTACTTCCCACCTCTTGGTGTTAAACACAAGAGGATATTTGAGCTGAGATATCTCTATAGAATCTACTGATTATTATTGTGTGACTAAAAAGTCTAATGTTCCATTCTATACTATCATCTTTCTTTGTATACAAGTTATCTAGACTGTAGTAGAGATGGAATCACATTTTCTTCATCAATTATCATTGTTATTGGGAAGAGGACTGTAACAAAGGGATGAAGGGTGATGCCAACAGTCCTTTAGAAGTTCAAATACCACAGGGGAGAAAACACATTGTTTTAACTTTCTGGATGGGAGGACAAAGGAGATAAAAAAGAAAAGAAAAAAAAAAAGAAATGAGCAACTGCAATAAATGGCATCTTGACAAATGGTGGACATTTCCCATGAATTTGATCTTCACAGGATTCAATGACAAGCACAGAGATTTAGTGCAATTGTGAAAAATTAAGGAGCCTGGGAAAATAATAAGAGATGCTCACAGACCTCAAGGATGTGCCTCAGTCTGAATGTGTTTTTCCTCATGCCATTCTAATACCAATTGTTACAGCTTTCTTTTCATGAATAGGTGAAGTACTGCATCTGTACAATGGCTTCAAGATCTTTCTGTCTGGTCCTTATGACTCTTATTTTTTCATTTGTTCATTCATTCCATCCATTAATTCATTCATTCACTAGGTAGGAGAACACCTCCTGAGTGGGAGGCACTGAGAATTCAAGTGCCTTCAGAGTCAACTTTCAAAGAGTTTATAATCTAGAAGGGGAAATAAAAAAAACATGAATACTTGATATACAATGAAAAGTATAAGGAAAAGAGTAACTGGAATATAGAGGAAAGAAATACATGGCTTCACGCTCTGGTTTCTGCTCAAGTCCATCTCTGAGGTCACAACCAACAGAAGGCTTAAGGGCACAGCTTTGTTTGGATTTGTTTTAGGCATGGAGCACAACATGGCTGGATCTCACAATCTTGAGACGAAGACCTAAACTGAGATTAAGAGTCAGACACTTAGCCAATTGAGCCATCCGGGCGTCCCAAGGGCATGGCTTTGAGTCCAATAGGTGGGTTTAGCTCTCAGCTCTTTGTCCAGTTATGTCACGTTCAGCAGATTACTCCCTCTTCCTCTCAATTTTCCCATATGTAATACAGGGATGATAATAATAATACTAAGAAAGGTATCTCCTTCTAATGGTGAAGACTGAAAAAGGCAGTGGTTCTAAAACAGCTAACAGGGTGGCACATAGTAAATGCTGAATAAAATGAATTGCGTGTTTCTCATGACTAACCCTCCCTCCTCCTGTCCTGCCTTCATCAGTGGCATTCCCATTTTCCTGGTCTTGGAGACCTCAGGAATTTTCCCTCTTTTTTCTCTTTTGCCTTGTGCATCTAACTGCCAAGTTGTGTGTGGATTGTCTCTGCATGAGGCGTCTGCATTCCCTTCCTTCATTTCTATGCTGCCACCTGATTTTGGCCACCATTTAATACTACCAGCTAACATTTTGGAGGGGACCTGTATTCTAAACTTGTATTATTTTCTTTATCTATAACACCTGTATGAGGTGGCCCACTTACACAAGGGAAACTAAAGCTTAAAGAGGTTGAATAAACAGCCCCAGATCACACAAGAAGTACCAGCACCAGAGCTGGACCACACCTGTTAGCTCAGTGTGTCCCATGCCATCCCCTTGGCTTTGGAAGGGAAATGCCAGTATCTTTACTCACATAGCAAACTATTCTCCAGCCTCCAGATCCACTTATCATCATCTTTTCCAAGAAGTAGATAGATCTATGGCTGTCTCAATGAGACAGACACACAGTAGAACACACTACTTGAAAATCCAGGCACCAAAACTTGACTTTCTGGGTTCGAACCCTGATCTACCATCTACTAGCCATGTAACCTTGAATAAACAACTTGTCCCCAGTTTCTTCAATTCTGTTTAGCTTTTAGAAGTATAACTGACAAAAAAATTATAAGGTATATAAAGTGTACATCACAGTGATTTGATATCATATATACATTGTGAAAAATTTCTACTTTGAGTTAACACATTCATCATTTGACATATTTACTTTTGTGTGCATGTGAGAGGAGCTACGTTCTATTCTCTTAGCAATTTTCGTTATACAACACATTATTATCAACTCTCATTGCCATGTTATACTTTAGACCCTCAGACCATATCCATTTTAAAATAACAAATAAAAATTTGTACCCTTTTACCAGCTTCTCCTTTTTCCCCCCACCACAATCTGAAGCAACCATTATTCTACTCTCCTTTTCTATGAGTTCAACTTTTGTTTTGTTTTTGTCCACTTATTTATCCACTGACAGGTTGTTTCCATATCTTGGCTATTGTGAATTACACTGCAGTGTATGCGGGAGTATAGATTTCTTTTCGAGATGGTGATTTCATTTCCTTTGGAATTATACCCTGAAGTGGGATTGCGGGATCATATGGTCGTTCTATTTTTACTTTCTTGAGGAACCTCCATATTGTTTTCCATAGTGACTATACCAGTTTACATTCTCACCAACAGTGCACAAGGGTTCCCTTTTCTCCATACCCTTTCCAGCACTGGTTACCACTTATCCCTGTGATAAAAGACATACTAACAGATGTGGGGTGATAACCTACAGTGTGGTTTTGATTTGTTTTTTCTTGATAATGAGTGATATTGAGCACATTTTCGTATACCTGTTGGCCATCTATATGTTTTCTTCGGAAAACTGTCTATACAAGTCTTTCTTCATTTTTTAAAATTGGAATTTTTTTTATATTAAATGGCATGAATTCTTTGTATATTTTGTATATTAACCCCAAATCAAATAGGTGGTTTGCAAGTATTTTCTCCCATTACATAGATGACCTTTTCCTTTCTTTAATGGTTTCCTTTGTTATGCAGAAGCTTTTGAGTTTTTTGTAGTTCTTCAACTTTAGAATGGAGATTATGATCATAACCATTCCAGAGGGTTCTTGTAAAAATTCCAAGAAGCAAAATAAATAGTCAAGAAAAACGTTTGTAGGCATTTAATGTTTCTATGAGGAAAAGAATAGATTTTTTTTTTACTGTTTTTGCTTCATTGTTGACCTAGCACAATGATTTGGGCAGAATAGGCACTCAAAACATAGGTTGATTAATATGAGAGCTGTGACATTTTTCTGAAAAAATTAAGGAGGTTATGCAATTAATAGTAAGGAAATATTTTTAAAAAATATTTTATTTATTTCTCAGGGTCCACAGTCTCTCTTGGTTCATCTCTCCCTCTGATTGTCTGAGCAACAAACTGAGGGTTTTGGAGGGAAGGGGGTGGGGGTTTGGGCGAGCCTGATGGTGGGTATTGAGGAGGGCATGTATTGTGTGGAGCACTGGGTGTGGTGCCTGAACAATTAATCTTGTAATACTGAAAAAATAAAATAAACATATTTGGGGGGGAAGATTTTATCTATTTATTTGACACAGAGAAAGGATCATGCAGAAGCAGGAGGAGCTAGGGATGGAGAAGCAGGCTCCCCACTGAGCAGGGACCCTGACCCAGAGCCTGATAGCAGGATCCTGGGATCATGACCTGAGCCAAAGACAGATGCTTAACCGACTGAGCTACAAGTTCCCCAATAGTGAGGTAATCGTAGGATATCAATAGGAAAACTATAAAAGCCTAGTAAGTGAAGCCATTTAAATTAATAATGTTGTCTTTTTCCTGGTTAATCTTTTAGATAATGATTTTTTTAAGTAGTAAATAAACATAGTGCTTACTAGTCAGAGATTATGAAATTTAATCTATTCCAGGACTGTTTTAGTTGAATTGGCCCTCAGACTATGTGTTAAGGCTGTGAAGCAGCTAGAATGGGGGAATTTCACTTGGGATGGGGGAAAAAGATAATATTAAGAAGATGTTCATGGATACCTCTAAGTGATTTGATTGTATCTCTTGCCTTACTGGAACAACTGGGTAACTCATTCGTCCCTGAACAGGTGAGAAATTGTTCAGTGAATGGTATTAGTTAGCCTGACTATTCTCAGTGGTTACCATCAGCAGCACCTCCTAGAACCTTGTTAGAAATGCAGCATCTGGACATCACCCTGACCTAAACAACAGTTGGCATTTTAACAGGATTCCCTGGATGTGTAGTGTGCATATAAAAGTCTATAAAACAATGGTCTAGAGGCAAAGGAATAATAGGACTAGACATAGTGTTTCAGTTATATTACATGTTGTTGGCTTCCCTGATGCACACAGGGAAATAGAGATGAGACTATTAGAGATTACAGGGCTTTAGACAACTGTAATTTACCTATTGTGGATACATAATGTTTGGCTAATAGAAATGATGATGAAACTTTCTTCTAATGCAATGATGCTAGCCTGCTTGGTGATTAAAGAATTTGTTCTGGGGGAGCCTGGGTGGCTCAGTCGTTAAGCGTCTGCCTTCGGCTCAGGTCATGATCACAGAGTCCTGGGATCAAGCCCCGCATCGGGCTCCTTGCTCGGCAGGAAGCCTGCTTCTCCCGCTACCATTCCCTCTGCTTGTGTTCCCTCTGTCGCTGTGTTTCTCTCTGTCAAATAAATAAAATCTTTAAAAAAAAAAAAAAGAATTTGTTCTGGTTAACGTTTGGGCTAGGTAGCAAATAAAAACACAAAACATTCAGTTAAATTTAAATTTCAGATAACGAGGGGATAATTTATTTCCCCAAATATGTTTATTTTTTCAGTGTTACAAGATTAATTGTTCATGAGCCACACCCAGTGGTCCACGCAATACGTGCCCTCCTCAATACCCACCACCAGGCTTGCCCAACCCCCCCACCCCCTTCCCTCCAAACCCCTCAGTTTGTTGCTCAGAGTCCACAGTCTCCAGGGGATAATTTTTTAATATAAGTCTATCCCATGCAATCCTTGTGTCCTGTATTTTATATGGCTACCTTGGTTCCAGCTTATGGGGCTGCATGCTGGAAATTTACTTATCCTCTTATATGAGAATCGTATCCAAGGAAAGTATGACACTCCCATGCTTTCCTTAAGGACCTGCATTTCTGGCAAGATGATTACACAGCTTATGCTTTTGAACCAACCTTAGAGATCCTCAATCTTGTTTTTTGGGGTTTCAAAAAGATTAAGTGACTTGCCCAGGGCAACAGGGCTGGTTATTTTGGGATCTACTTTCTCTCACATGAGTCATTTTGAATAATGGAAACTTGAACCTCAGGGTACTAAATTTGATGTAGAAACTGTTCTTACAAATGATCTACAAGTAATGGGAGTAGGGGAAATGACAAGCCAAACAAAGTAAGGGAAGTAATAAAACTAAGCATTGACTATAGAGACAAATGTACTAAAAGTTTTGAAATATGTGTTAAATTGAGGTTGTCATAAGAGATGAAGCTTTTAAATTTTTTATGTTGAAATGAAACTATGAAACATGATTGGAATTTTGTTGGCTATTTAAAAAATGTTGTAATAATCAAATTACTCTGAACGTATCATTGACTCACTGCATAAAAGACACAAGAGATTTGTAATTAGAAAAAATGTTACTGAACCATAAAATCCGAGTCACAGAAGTGAATACTGTTATCCTCGGAGTGTATAAAAAAAGAGAAAAACTTTAGCTAAAAGTGAGACCTAATTTCCTAAGAAATAATTTACACAAACGGTTTTTAATATATACAAATCAGTTCAAGAGAAAGAAAATAACAGGAGTTGCCTATTAAAATTCCAACACTTTTGAATGAGCCCTCTTTTGGCCAGTAAATGGTGACACAAAATTCAAAACCAAATAACATCTGGAAAATAAAAAGTTGCAAAAACAATAAGTGCATTTGTGTTTGAAAAAAAATTAAAATTGTTTCACTGGATCAGATGAAAAATTTATCTAACTGAAAGACTTCATTTTCTCTTATCTCCTGTCTGCTGTCTGCATAAATGAAGGGAAAGCATGTAATAATCTTGAGAGATACTTCAAAGCAATAAGTAAATGCTTTTTTTTCTTCTGTGGCAGGAAGAGAGGAAGGAATGCATTTCTGTCTAAGTATCAATGAAATCGGATGATATGAATTGCAGAAGCAATGTCTTGTCATTTGGCTTCATAAATATTTGTACTTTATTGGGTGTTATCTTGGCCCTCTCCCATCAAGGTCTTCTTTTGTGTTCTTTTTAAACACTAATTTTGGGAATTATGGATGCCAATGAACTTAGCCAGTAGAACAGAAACCAAAGCCAAAGCTTACCAATAAATGGAGCCAAACTACCTTATACTTCTGGTCCTTAAGTCATTCTAGGAATCACCAGCTATCTAGAAACTACACCCCAAGTAATATCCAAGCCAGCTGGGTAGTCTCACACAGATATTTCTGGAACTATTCAGCATTTAAGGAGTCCTCCAACAGGCAGTGGTTTGTCCTGGCACTGACTCCCAACCTTGTGAACAGAGCAGGGTGGTAGTACTTGTGTTAGAGTGGTGGGGTCAGTGAAGATGTGTATTTCAGTGAAGAAATGTATTAAGAATATTCTACTGAGTAAGGTTTACACATTGTCATACTTGTCTTCTGAGATTTTATGTCTCTGAATTTGAAAATATTAAAATCTTGAATTATTTTACTAAAAATAGTGATGTTGTGGCAAAACAACTCCATTGTAAGAGCCTCAGTTATGAATTTTTAAGGGTTAAATTCAAGGAATTATTGAATTCCTTACTGCCTTGAAAGAGGGATACTATAGAACTAAATTCAAAATGAACATGTGAGAAAGATACAGAATCAAGTCAAGGCTTTTACTAGTTGGTTTGTAGCTGACACTTCTAATAAAATTAAGAAAGACATCAGAAGTCATCAGAACCTGTACAATTTCACAGAGTGAAGAGAGATAAAATAAGTCTGGTCTTTGATTCTGTTGACATTAAACAATGCTTAAAATGCACAAACTTTATAAACAACAACAACAACAAATTTGAGTCACTGTAACCAGAATAAGTTTAAATAGAGCAGATCTTCCCTTGAAAGACCATTTGTCAAGATGAGTCACTTGAAAATGGGTGATGAGAGCCCTTGAGATGCTATCCATGTAGATGATATTGCCTTTCACTAATTACCAATTTTAAAAAAAGAGAAAAAAATGTTCCGAAATCTAAGCATAAACTCAATTTAAAATATGATAATGAAGAAACGTCACTTGAGAATGTTGTGGACTCCTCTGTCTTTACGGTGGTGCTGACACCTCTTCTCAGAATTACAATAGGAGACAACGGTTCCTTTATCTATCAAATAATGTAACAGAGAATAAATGAAAACGAGAGTGGATTTGATCTTGGCCATATCTTGACTCTCAAGCTGAATTATAAAGAGAAGAAAATTCAGTTGAGTCCAACGAAATATGTTTATACAAATGCCCTGCTAGAATGACGTGGATGGAACTAGAGGATATTATGCTAAGTGAAGTAAGTCAATCAGAGAAGGACAATTATCAAACGATCTCTCCGATAGGAGGAATTTGAGGAGGCATAGTGGGGGTCATGGGGGGAAGGGAGGGAAAAAATGAAACAAGATAGGATCCGGAGGGAGACAAACTATAAGAGACTTTTAATCTCATGAAACAAACTGAGGGTTGCTGGGGGTTAGGGAGGTAGGGATAGGGTGGCTGGGTGATGGACATTGGGAAGGGTATGTGCTATGGTGAGTGCTGTGAAATGTGTAAGCCTGATGATTCACAGATATGTACCCCTGGGCAAATAATATATATGTTAATTAAAAGAAATGCCCTGCTAGAGACATTGGTACTTTGAGTGTGTGTGCCTGAGTATGCAAATGTTTTAGTGTCAACAAAAAGTAGAATATGGGGAAATGATCTCATTCAATTCACCTGAATTATCTAACATAATTTCATACCGAGTAGAAAGAAATGGGCTTGCACATAGGCAAAGAGACTTTAAGGTCTTCCAAGACTTGACATGGTTTTTATAAGTAATTATGTAAATGACAAATTCCATAAAGCTCCAGATGAGAGCTTGGATTTCTCTCTCTATTTAATTCCTTCCCTAAAACATCATACAAAGACCAAGAAAGGCCCAAATTTCCCAATTAGTTTAATTAAAGGTTGAGTTTTTTTCAAAAGTCATCAGGCCTGAGATGTCAGGTCCTTAACCATGAACTTTAACATGGCCTACATGCCTTCCTTTGAGTTTATAATATATTCTCTCTCCATACTAAAGAAACATTTCCTGAAAGACCACTGGGTTCCAGGAACCATGGTAATTGCTGTGGGGTATTTTTTGTTTATTTTTGGCAGAGTTGGCAATTCCTAGAAAGCTCTCCCCAAAAATCCTGGCAAATTTGTCTTTTTATTTATCAGTTTTCTTCTTTAATCATCAACCTGGTGGGAATGACTAAGCACACCAGAAATTTGAGGTTTCAGACAACATTTCTATCTCTATTCAGATCACCCCCAAGCACGCACAGCCCTGTAATCTGATGGGAATTCCAAAAGTAGAAACTAATTTTACCACAAACTTAATTAAGTAAAATGTAGATAGAAAGATCTCTGCATAAGATCCTTGGGGACATTCCATGAAAAAATACACCCTTTGTGTGGTTGTTTGCTGTATCTGGTCCAAGCTTTCTTTTATTGGTATGTACACCTGAGATGTCTCCTCTTTGGGAATGAATCACATTTTGTTTTAGTAATATGGTAGAATGTTTTGAAGAATATGAATAAATATACATATTACTTGCAGAGGAATATTATTCAGCCTTAAAGAAGAAGGAAATCCTGTCATTTGTGATGAGATGAATGGGTCTTGAAGACATTATTCTAATGAAATAAGTCAGTTAGAGAAAGACAAATACCATATGGTCTGACTTAGATGCGGAACCGAAAAAGAAAAAACAAACCTCGTAGATCCAGAGAACAGATTGGTGGTCACCAGAGGCAGAGGCAGGAGTGGGTGGTGGGTAAAATGGGTGAAAGTAGTCAAAAGGTAACAACTTCCAGTTACAAAGTCAGTCAGTCCTGGGGATGGAATATACCGTGCGGTGACTAGACTTAGGAATACTTATCTTAAAAGTTTTCATCACAGGGGAAAAAAATTGTAAGTGTGGCAATGGATGCTAACTAAACTTACTGTAGTAATCATTTTGCAATATATACAACCTTGAATTATTATCTTCTATGTCTGAAATGAATATAAAAACTTTATAACTATGGTCCAACTCAAGACTCTGTTCTGAGCTAATGCACTTATTTCCCAATCACCATTGAGCAACTGCATCAGGACAAGGGAAGGAAGCACCTGCATCCCCAAAAGGTCAAGGAACTTTATGCAGATCTTTACACAGATACGGTAGAGCATGAACTCCATGGTACAATTATTGACAAACTGAATTTCAAAACCCTTCTGACAAGTCAGTGGAAGGGATGCTCAGCAGAATGCCTCTAATGCTTCCAACTTAAATGTCTAAGGAAATAGTACAGGAGGAGAAGTTTCTAGTTCCAGCTCAAAGATCTGTAGCTACATACTACTGCCAAGTGCATCCTTACTGCGTAGTGCAAGCTAAGGACCCATAAGGACAGGCTCTGGCTCACAGGGACTCACTCAACCGCACTGTGAGATATATTATAAGGTTGTAAAAGTTCTATGACATCGTTAAGGAAGACACAAATAAAGAGAATAGAAATAAATTCAAGGATGTGGAAAAAAATTAAAGACGCAGGATAGGATGCGTCTTATCAAGCCCAGTACTTGAAGATTCTGGGCTCTGGAGGTAGCCTGATTGGGTTTGAGTCCTGGCTTGCTGTGTGGCCTTGTTTAAGTCACGAAATGCTTCTGTGCCTCTTTCTCTGTGAAATCAAAATAATAATAGCTCTCCTGGGGTGGGGAGGAAAGGGTTAATATGTGAAAAGCAGGAAGCCTAGTTCCTGGAACACAGTTATCCTTCCCTCAGGGTGAGCTATCATTATCTGGTGGAAAAAGTAGCACTTTCAGCAAGAGAATATAATGATTTGTTTGGTGAAACGTGTTGTGACCACTGGCTAAGTATATGGGAATAAATATTAGATCCCGTCTTTATATTCTACACCAAAATAAAGTGAAGCTGCATTAGGAACCATAACAATTGGAGAAGAATATATATACGTCAATATTTAAATGATCTGTGGTAGAGTGGGCCTTTCTCAAAAAATAAAAATTAAAATTAAATTTAAAAAAACAGGAAGAAAACTAGAAGGGAAAGGACTATGGATAGAGTTGATTATATTTAAAAAGTTGAACTTCAAAACGTAATGAATGAAGCAAATGAAAACCTACCCTAAATGATAAGAGAAGATAAATAATAAACTAAGAAAAATATTTGCAATTTCGAAGGTGGAGCAGTGTATTATACTCTTATCTATTGTATTCTCTCTTCTACTATTATATATTATCTACGTAGTAGAGCAAGAATATATTATAGTCTCAATGCTGTTATTATACAATAAACAAATCTTGTATGTGTGAACAAATGTAAATCAATAAAACTTAAACACCTCTGCCAGAAAAAATAGGCATAGGACATTATGAATGTAAGTCACTCATACAGAAAAAATATAAATGACCAAAAACTAGGAAGAAGGTGATGAATCTAATGAGTGATTAAAGGGATGTGATTTAAAACGAGACAGCATTTTTTTACTTCTCAAATTGGCAATGATTTTTATTTGTTTTACATTTCAAGCTTTTATTTAAATTTTAGTTAACATGGGGTGTAATATTGGTCTCAGGAGCAGAATGCAGTGATTCATCACTTACATACAACACCCAGCGCTCACCTTAACCAGTGCCCTGGTTAGTCCCCATCACCCTTCTAGCCCCACCCTGACTCCCCTCCCCTCCAGTCACTTAGTCACTCTCAGTAGTTCTCTACAGTTAAGGGTCTCTTATGATGTGCCTCCTTCTCTTTTTTTTTGTTTCCTTCCCCGTGTTCAGGGTTTTTAAATGACCATACCAGTTTGGGAACCGGGCCCTCTCCCAAAATGTTGGCAGAAGTATAAATTGGCTCCACTTCTCTGTAAGGCAAATTTTTAATGCCTATCTGATGTATATATCCTTTGACCTTGCTTTTATACTTGCGGGAATTTAATTTAAAAAGATATTGTTTGATGTGAAAAGAAAATAAATTTAACCAGAAAGATACTTTTGCGGCATTTTTAATAATAATAAACAATTCAACCACCTTATGTATCATGTTACTGCTTAAATAAATGTTTATACATCTCTGGTGGCCTTGAGAATGAACCTCACAATTCTCTGACTCCAAGGAGTATAGTTGACCAAGGCCCCCAGCTACAACACTCTGAAATGCCTCTTCTATTTATGAAGAACTGAAGAAATCCAACATCCATACGATATTTTATGAAACAGGCATTCAGATAATGTGGCAGAAGAACGTCATGACTTAGGTGTTCCACCAATCTAGAGTGATGTGTGTGTACACACACACACACATACATAAACGTTAACAAATAATATGTACAGTATGATTTCATCAGGAAAAAGACAAGTGTGAATTTATGCAAAGACAAAATATTAATGTTGTTCCGTCAAAGTGATATCAGGACTTCTCGTTGTTTTCTTTTTCTCACCTATCCAAATTCAATTTTTGTTCTGCAAGAGTTATATATCACTTTATAAAGAAAAAAATATTTAAGATTTAAAACTGTTAGCTGTTTCCTTTTGTTCTTCAACTTGACTTTTATTTTGCATTTTTATTTATGATCTAATAAATGTCTCTTCTTTTGCAACTTAACCTTAGATGTGAAAAGTGACATATTAAAAAAATAACTAATTTCGGAATCGGAATAAGGGTTTGATGTCTATTAAACATGAATGTTGGTCCTCAAAAGAGTCATTCCCAAAGACTTCATTCATTAAGTCGCTAGATTAGGTGAGTGGTGTTATGAGTTCATATTTTCTTTAAAAATTCTTTTAATGTTGTTGTAAAGTTGTCTCGACAATAAACAGCATGGCATTGATTTTGTAGCCAATGAAAAGACATTCACCAGATTCTGGGGTTTTCCTGCCTGGCCTGGGAGATTTGAGCTAAAGCACAGACTGTTCTCTTGTCCAGGACAGAGCTCTGATCTTTGGCTTCCTCTTGTTACCTGGCATCAAGTCACTTCCCACTCACCGCCCTGAGAGGCTTTTACTTTTTCTCAGAGCCCTGAGGCCACAGTGTGGGTGTCCTCCCAGCTCGCCCATTAGAATGAATCCTGCCCTGTCCCCTCCCAACCCGACTCCGGCCCCAAGGTGCTTCTCAGAGGGGATTTTACTCTTAATGGTGAGAACTAGACCTTCCATCCTCCTATGTTATTTTCTGTCAAAATAGTTTTGTAAAAATTCTATCTTAGCTTTTAACAGCTGTGACAAGGTATGGACAATCCATCTGGATAACATCAGTTGACGTGTCTTTCTTTAACCTTCTGAGGACAGATTCCGTGGTGACCTTGAGATGCCTCACAAACAGCCCCCTAAGCTATTAAGAACACTTAAGAGCCCATGCTTACCAGTGGATGCATATGCCTCTAGCCTTGTGCCTCCACTTCCTAGTGGAAAAGAGGGGATTTTTTTTCTCTCTGCTCCCTCTCACTGGCTTCTCACAAACCCCTGCTTACCACTCTCTGACCTTTCAACTTGGCCCGTCTTATTACCTCCAGGCACTAGTCAGTGAACCATTGTGTCTCAAGTAGGCAAACCCAAGGTTTCAGAGCCCATCAGAATTACACAATGAAGGGGCGCCTGGGTGGCTCAGTGGGTTAAATCCTCTGCCTTGGGCTCAGGTCGTGATCTCAGGGTTCTGAAATCGAGCCCCGCATCAGGCTCTCTGCTCAGCAGGGAGCCTGTTCCCCCCCTCTCTCTGCTTGCCTCTCTGCCTACTTGTGATCTCTCTCTCTCTCTGTCAAATAAATAAATAAAATCTTAAAAAAAAAAAAAAAAGAATTACACAATGAAGAAAAGATAGTTGCTTCTACCCACCCATAAAAATTCTAATTCAGTAGATCTGGATAGTTCTAGCCATGAGGGCTTTGGTGAGTCTTTCCATTTAATGGACATCAAAATAATGGGAGTTTTAGTAAACACACATGCCCATATGCCAATCCTAGACTTCCTGCACATGTGCAGTAAATAAAGAAGGGCAAAGATTTGTCTCCTTCATTGCCGTTATGTCTCAGTGTCTAACATACATCAGCAGAGTACTCTCGTTTTGTTGTATAGACTAAACAGCATCAGTGGGAATATCACTGACACAGATTAGTGATTCGTGCAACACAGAAATCCTGCAAAACAGGCAACTGAAAAAATATTAGGCAAATGAATGGGTGATTGGAGAAGTCTAAAGTATCTTACTTCTCAAGCAACAAAAAATGTTAAATATTAAAATAGAACAAAGTGGGGGAAGCCTCTTGTGGTAGGCTCCAAAGATGTCCTTACCTAATTCCTGGTAACTGAGTACATTACACAGTAAAAGGAAATTTGCAGATGTAATTAGGATTTTTTTTTTTTTGAAGTATAGTCAACATACAGTATTAGTCTTAGGTATACAACATAATGGTTCAACAACTGTATAAATTACAAAATGCTCACCGTGATAAGTGTATTACAGTATTATTGACTATATTCTCTATGCTGTACTTTTCACTCCTGTGACTTATTTATTTGATAATTAGAAGTTTGTACCTTTTAATCCTCTTCACTCACTTTGCCTATCCTTCCATCCCTTCCTCTTTGGCAACCACCACTTTGCTCTCTATGTTCATGAGTTTGATTCTCTCTTTTGTTGTTATTTGTTTGCTTGTTTATTCACTTGCTTGTCTTTTAGATTCCACATATAAGTGAAATCTTTAACTTTTTTTTAAATACTTTTTTTATTTTAACATTTGCCCATGGCCTGAACAGGCAGACCTGTAGCTTTTTTCACTTGGCATCATGCCCTTCTGATCTATCCACGGTTCTAAAATTTTAGCTTTGTTAAGGTATAATTGACATCTAAAATAGGAAGATATTTAAGAATACATCATGGTGTGTTGATACAGGCATTCATGTGAAAGATTCCCCCTGTCACATTAACTAACACATCCATCATCTCACATAGCTTCCTTTTCTATGAGCAGCTGGAGAAAGTTCTGCTTTCGAGGGGCTCACGTGATTGGGTCTGGACCACTGGACAGCCTTCCTTTGCCCTAAACAGTCATGGGGTGACACGTCATCACACTCACAGGTTCCCCCACACTCAAAGGGGAAAAGAGAATACAAGGGCAATGGTTTCGGGGAGTCACTTTTAGAATTCAGCCGGCCACCGGGAGCTTCGAGTATAACCCTGGTCAGAATTAAAAGTAACTGTCTACCCAATCCGGTGTGTCCTGAGGACTATGTGCAAGCGACCATGGGAGTTCCATGTCAGAATGGGCCATATCCTGTATTAATTGTGCATGAACAAATAAAGGGACATTGGGTTACTGGAGTGGGATGTGGGAGGTTGAAATTAAAAGGAAAACTAACGTCATTCACTGATTTTAATCATTAGGCCTTTCTGTTTTATATTTCCTTGATTTTGAGATGACCAAATTCCATTAGTATTCACTCCATCTTGTAGAAATGCCTGCCCTCACTTTCCTCCCTCCTTGCTCTTCTGCCCTCTCCTGGGTCTGACCACTCCCTTATCAGCAGACTAAAGGGATATACTATTAGCCCCAAATATAATCAAAGTCCCATTGTGAGATCAGATTTCCAAGCAAAACAAAGCACTATAAAGAAAACAGGAAGAAGACCAAAGAACAGAACATACGAAATCTTTCCTAAGCAAGTCCTTTATTTTCTCTAAGCAGTGGATTTTTTACTCATTTGATGAGGCTGATTCATTTTTGGTTTAAAAAAAAATTGAACTTTAAAAAGCCTATCCATTTTCATGTGGCTTAGAAATCTTCTGAGAACCAGCTACTTCTTCAATCTTCTCCCTGAAGTAATTCTTATTCTATTTCTAATCTACAGGGTTTTCTGACTTCCTGACTTCAAAGTGATTTGGTAGATAGGGGTCACAGAAGCCTCTTCTCGCCTCATTTTATCCCCAAGTTCGGCCGCCCACCCAGAGCCTTTGCTGGAAGTTAGCGCTATTTTTGTCCTATCTGGTTAATGCCAAAGAACAATGCTGTGGTCCCACCGCTGGAGATCTCAGGAGCATCTGCTAAGTTACTTTTCTATTCTTCATTTCCTGTTATTTCCTGCCCTGTCTTGCATCTTCCCGAGGTCATCCAATTTGGAATTCCTAACATGTTTTCTGATATTTGCCCATTGCCTAACAGGAGACTTGTGACTCCTTGCTCTCACAAGCAAATTGATTGCTGATTGTTGATCTAACATGCCTCCCAATCCGCCACCTTCCCCAGAGAAGCCTGGACTTATGAATGGATTGTTACATCACAGTCTCATCCATAGCCTGCCACTATACCTTTTAAAAAGAAGCATTCTGGAAATGTTCATATCTGTAAACATGTGAAACAGGCTGTTGAGAATTTAATTCCCATGTATGAGTGTGTGAGGCAAGTTCAGAAAATCTGTTCATGACACACCTGAGGTAGAAATTAGATGATACTCTTTTCCTGTTACCCCTTTGTGCCCCTTGTTCTAAGCTGGTGGTGTTCATTTTGATATAAACATTTTATCAGTCATTTGCCAACTTCACATGGCAACCACTGGTGTTGGGTATTTGATAGTACTTGAAGAATCTAGAAATAGCTGAATTCTCTTTGCTGCTTAAGCATGCCTTTTCCCACAGGGTTCTCCAGGGAATAAGACAGATGAGAACCTATATATCATTTTGCCAATTGTCCCAGGGCTCAATTTCTGAGTCAAAATGAAGCAGCACTTTGGAGAAGCTCAGAAAACCCCTGCCCTCCCCAGACCGGAGCGCACCTGAGTGGGGAGCTAGAGAGGGCCAGAGGACAAGATGGCTGGGTCTGTTCAAGGACTTGGGCTCTGCCTCAAGACCCAGCTAGCTGCAATAAGAAAGGCAACAGGGAGTACACGATTTTGTGATCCATCTTCCTCCAGCCTGCTGCCTTTTCACTGCCAGCCTTCTCTCCATCTGTAAAATAGGCCAAGATCTTCCCTCTCTTTGGACCCTGCATTTGTTAGTAATGTTCTTCCCTGACAAAGCCACTTCCTCCTCAACTCAGGTCAAAACTCAAATGTCACCTCCTCTGACAACATTTTTTTCTTTCTTTCTTTTTTTTTTTTTAATTTTTATTTGACAGAGAGAAACACAGCTAGAGAGGGAACACAAGCAGAGGGAATGGTAGCGGGAGAAGCAGGCTCCCCGCTGTGCAGAGAGCCCGATGTGGGGCTCGATCCCAGGACCCTGGGATCATGACCTGAGCCGAAGGCAGACGCCCAATGACTAAGCCACCCAGGTGCCCCGTCCTCTGACAACTCTTCATCAGCCATCCTCACCAAAGCCTCATTGCTGGCCCTCTCCACATAAGAACCTGCTTCATATTCTTGGGTAGCCCTTACTGACAAGGTGTGCGTTCATTGCCTGCCTCTTCTCCTTAGAGCATCAGGGGTTCTGTCTTAGTCGTTGCTGTATCTCCAGAACCTAAGACAGTGCTTGGCTCCTGATAGAAGCTCAGCAAGTACTAGCTGAGCAGTTGCCAGTGACCCTGTTCGCCAGGGAACATAATCTAATCAATGTCTTGAAATCTGGCCAATCGTGTTAGAAAACACCTCTTCTGAGAGAGGAATGAGGAAGACAGTGGAAAGTCTTTTGTATTAGTTATCTATTTCTGCGTACATAGCAAATTGCCCCCCCAAAGTCATAGCTTAAGACAATGAACACTGATTATCTCAGTTTGGGGGTTCAGGAATTCAGAACTGGCTCCGCTGGATGGTTCTTGTTCTGGATCTCTCGTGAGGTTGCCGTCAAGAGGTCAGCTGGAAGCTACAGCATTTAAAGCTTCAAGGGAGCTGGGTGATCTGCTTCCAGGGAGTCTCATTCACATGACTATTGGCCAGAGGCCTCAGTTGTTCCCCTACATAGGCCTTGTAGGCCTATCATTTCTATCCCCGAAATAGGCCTTGCCATGGGGCTCTGTAAGGGTCTTAAAAACCAGGAAATTGGCTTCCCTAGAGCCTATGATACAGAGAGAAAAGCTGAGGCCACAAAGACTTTTATGATCTAGCTTTGAAAGTGACATACCATCGTTTTCACCATTCTCTATGGTCACACATTCTAATCCTGGTTTAATATGGGAGGGGACCACACAAGGGTGTCAATACCAAAAGGTGAGGGTCATTAGGGACTTCCTTGGAAATTATGTACCACACTTTTCTTTACATTGCTTAGATTTCTTCTGTCTGCAGAACCAGCTTGCTGTGGTAGACTGGCCTGGCACTGACCAGGGGAAGTGAAGCCTGGAACTTAATCACTGACTGTCAGGTGGTGGGTAGAGTGAGCCTGTGTGCAAGGTGAAGAGAAACTTTAAGTTTGTCAGGAAGAGCAAAGTATCTGGAGGAAATGACAACAGAGAACAGTGTCAGCTATAGAATATTGTCACAAGACGTGGAGGAGGTCACACAATGGACAAAGGGCACCAGTAAGCGGATAGAGTCCAGCGATGGGGATCCACGAGCCAACTATATTTGAAGATTGATGCAGAAAGACACTGAAAAAGTGGAGTATAAAGCTGGAACTCCATTATTTTTTTTTAATATTTTATTTATTTTAGAGAGAGACAGAGGACAAAAGCAGGAGGAGGGGGGCAGAGACAGAAAGAGAGAGAGAGAGAACCCCGAGCAGACTCTGCATGTAGAATGCAACCAGGGCTTGATCCCAAGACTCTGACCTGAACTAAAATCAGGAGTTGAATGTTTAACCAGCTGAGCCACCCAGACGCCCCTCGAACTCCATTCTTTTTTTTTTTATCAAACTCCATTCTTAAGGAATCAGAATATGACTCTGATCCCAGAAAGAGTGCCATCAAGTTCTTTACTGGTTCTAGGTCATCCTCCATTATGTTCCCCTTAAAAATGACCCCAAAGGTCACTGCCCACTGCCATTTCCTGAATCCCTGGCTCTTACTTTACTGAGAAATTTGAAATCAAGTCTGTTTTTTAATTGGCTCCCTTCCTGCAGCCAAGAGAAGTGTGAAAATCTCTCTGATACTAAACAAAAACAATAAAACTTTCCTTTACATTGTAAGACCACTAGGAACTATCCAATATCTTTATTCCACATGGAAGTCAGAGCCCAGCATTTCCCTTCTTCATGCCCCATTTACTCTGTGATGTGGCTCATTTCCTACTATTTTGATGTAACTCTCAGTTAGGTCACTAACAACTTCCTTATTTTACCATGAAAGCTGTCTGAGTCGTTTTCATGTAGGGTCTCTCTGTTACATCCAACAGGACACCATGGACCACACCTTCTTTTCGGAGCTCTTTCAACCTTTGACATTCATTCATCCCTCCACCCTGACCTTCCTCCCTCTAGAAAAGCTCCTTAATGTTTTGCTTTTGGTTCACTGCTCTTTTCACTTTCAAGCCGTGTCTGAGTGATCTGGGATATTTTTGCAATTGAAACTGAGATTTATATGCTTATAATGGTCACCTAGATTTCCCAGGCCAGAAGCTTCAGATTCCTAGAACAGTATCTGACTTCTCCACCTGGATACATTCAGACACAGCACCCTTAATTGTCTAAAATATAACATCAGTGTTTTCCCTAAATCTGTTTCTCATACACATTTGTTCTCATTGGCTGGCGGGACCAGCTAGTTAAGTCCATACTAGGAAGAAAAGTGTCATCTGTGTTAGCTTTCTTTCCATCCTTCTCCCATTCAATCAGACATCACACCTGTCAGGTTGACTTCTTCAATGTTTCTCTCCATCTTCATCCCCCTTCCCCTACCCTAGTTCTGGTTATCATGATCTATCTTGATTGATGTAGTGGGCTCCTATTTGGTGTCCCCACATCTCTTTAACCCTTCTTGAAACTTTCTTTCACAGAGCTGCCAGAGTACTCTATCTACAAACACAAAGCTGACTGTGTCATAGGCTGAAACCCTTTGATGGTTTCCCCATTGTTGTGAGTCTGAAGTGAAACCTGTCACACACTACATACAAGATGGTCCAGGAGTTGGTACCTGCCTTCCTGCCTTTCTAATTCCCTCTTCTTGCATTTCCATTAATGCTAAATAGCAGGTACTTGCATGAACACACTGCCCTCTTCTCTTTCTCTTTCCTTTTTGTAATGCTAAGACTTTTTGTGGAATACATGTTTCCTGACTAATCCCTATTCCTCCTCTAAAGCCTCCTGCCCTGACAGTCCAGGTAACCTCACCCAGAGCTTCCTGAGTACTCTCCCTTCTGATGTTGCGTTTACCCCTGTCTCCCCAGAAGTCTCACAGCTCCTTGAGGGCAGAGATTGGCCCTTTTGTCACTGCATCCTCAATACCTTGCCCAGGACTTGGCACATCAGAGGCCTCATTAACATCTTTGTTGATTAATGGTATGAACTGTCTGAGGGCCTTTTCCCCACTTTACACTACAGTGTCAGAACAAAGAATGTCTTCTGCCATGTCTTAGAGCAATTAACAAAGCATGAATGTTTCCAGGGACTCAGTCCCAGATTGTCACCTAGATATTCCATGACCTCGCAGGTGCCATAAGAGCTGAGGCAAGAAAGCAGCATTATGCCTCAGGAAGCAGCATCTCTGGGCAGTGACATCCATGTGGATGCTCCAGGGCTAACGTATATGGAGATCAGAAGGGCTGAAGAAAACCCACAATAACATGAAAACACGTCTGGAGAAAATGCTGCACTTCACAGTGTTCTTTGCAAAAAGGTCTGGTCATGTGACTGAATTCTGGTCAGCAGGATTTCAGTGGGAACTGTTTGTTAAATTTGTGTACATTGTTCTCACGTGGAATGTGTGCTCTTCTCATTTCCTCCTTCTGGCTAGAACATGAACACATTGACTGGAACTGAAGCCACCATCGTGGACCATGAACTAACAATGAATGCAGGCCACTGAGAGAAAGAAAAGAAAACAAAAAGAAGATGAAAGACAGAGTCGTTGACACTTAAAACTTCATACTGGCCTTAGGATACCTATTTCAGACTTTCATATGAGAAAGAAATATAGTTCTTATTGAAACTATTTTTTTTTTTTTGGTTACATGTAACCAAACCTAATCATAAGAAATACAGGGAGTTTATACAACATTCCTCCAGAATTATGAGATTCTTAATATCTTAACTATATTCCTGGACTTGAAGCCATAATGTTTTCACTTATTCAAGATTTTACTCATTTAAGATTTGCGGAATAAGAGGTATCCAAACAGCAAAGTGAGCTTAGGAATAGAAAACATTTTCAGGGTCCCTGGGTGGCACAGTTGGTTGAATGACTGACTCTTGGTTTCGGTCATGATCTCAGGGAGATAGAACTCCAAGTGGGACTCCGGGCTCAGAGGAGAGTCTGCTTAAGATTTTCTCTCCCTCTACCCCTCCCTCCACTCACTCTCTCTCTCTAAAATAAATAAATAAAACCTTACAAAAAACCCACAACATTTTTGACAAATATCATAGGAAAACTGATATTTGAAGAAAGACAATGCTGCTGAATGCTCTCATGGCTTCTGATGGGGTCACACATTCTTCACGCTAGCCAACATTCTCTCCTCCCACGAGAGTCTACATATTTAACTCTGTTGAGTGTGGCGTAGAGGCAAAACTGGCCAGTGAAGGAACTGGAATGGCAAATCTGCAGCTGCCAGATCAGTTTTGGGGTGAAGAGTTTCCTTTAATAGTCAAGGAGCCCAGAAAGCCTCCAGACTATAACAATCCATCTCCTGAAAACATTTTGCCATTCAGAGATGTATCTGAATTAACAAACACCCCTTGAAAAGTTGCAAATGTGTCCATCATCCGTGTGATATAGATGGGCATAATTGCTTTAATCAGACCAATAGTTAGCAGTGGCCAGTTGCCAAGGAATGGAGTTTGCAAGAAGGCGGTGGTGGGGAGGAAAAAGATAGTGGTTCATGTGGGAGAAGATAGGCTCGAATGGGACTTGGCAGCTCAGAGTCTGCAAAACAGGGAGAAGAAGCATATAGGAGAACTGGGAAAGACTGATCCCATTCTCATTTTGGCTCGGGGCTCCATCAGGGCCAGCATGCACTTAACATCACCTCGATGCTGCCCTGGCATGTCTTCCATACCTGTCATGGCAGCCAGAGCTCTGGGTTGGCCCTGGGCCCATTGGCTGATGGTGATGACCATTTACTGAGTCCTACAGGTGAGGAAACTGAGGCTCAGTTAATTTAGGTAATTCACGAGAGTCACAACTAGCCAGTCTGACCCTACTTGGTATGACCCCCCGCAAATGCAGCTATCCTTAGTGCAAGAGCAGCCAAAGCCCTTCCCACCAAGCTTCCCCTCATTCTTTCCAGCAGCTAGTGGAAAGACAAGAAGCAGCAAAGGAAAAGAAAAGAAAAGCTTTCTGTTGCAGAAGAATGCAGAGAGACAGCCAGGTTCCTCCTGTCACATGACCTCTGCCCCCTGGTCCCCTCACCACTTCTCCTTCTATCCTTTCTATTATTCTTGGGAATTTTCAGTGCTTCCCAAAGCTGGCCACTCAGGGAAATTTTGAAAACATGGCTTCTAGGCCCCAACTAAGGAGATTCTAAATTTAACAGCTTTGGTGATTGTGATCTGCAGCCCAGGCTGAAGATTGAAGAGGATAGGGGGAGGGAGAAGCCCCAGATATCTCCTTCTCAGATGCAAAGGTCTCCACTGTGTGCAAATGCTTTATGATCCAAAAAACTACCACCCCTGTAAATCCAATGAGATGAGTTGAGAGAAACCTCATTCTCTGTTTGATGGCTAATGATGAAAATTTAATTATTTCAATAGATCAGGAAACTAGATGAAAACAAAGCATCCCTTAAAATGCCTCCTGGGTTTCTTTAAAAAAGTTTTTTCCTCTTGGATAATAGGGAAGCAATCATGCTAAATTAGGAAAACATAGAAAAGCTGGTAAAATCTGTTTTGGTCTTCCTTCACTTTTGCTTTACTCTGAACAGGTGCCCAGGATTCTCATTTGGCTCCAAGATGCTCCAAACACTGCTTCTGTACCTTTTCCTAACCTGATGCTTTGTAGGCAATGCGTCCTTCTCCTCTCTCCACCTTCTTCACCCCAGACCCAACTCAAATTCAAATATCCTCATGTTCATATAGGCCTAGAGAGAAATCACTTGCAAAGCAAGCTAATAAGTGGATGCCCTTTATGGCACTGGTGACTTCATACATTCTCTGCAAAGTGTCATACTTCCTGAGCTCTTTGTCACCCACTATGTTGGTCGATGTTCTTAGTAAGGGGCCAGATGCTAAGGAGCTCAATTATTTCCCTGAAGAAGAATCAAGAATTGATGAAAGACTCTAGCCCAGGAAGCCTGGTATGTTTAAAATCTAGCTCCTGGTGAATAAAGATGAAAGTGTAGATGAGGACAAGAAGTCAGTTTTTCAGTGTTATCTTGAATCTGTCATCTCAAAGTATTTTTGAAAAAAGTAATTGCATATTGTGCTCTGTTGAAGCAAAGTGGCAGTCGTCTGTTCTTACATGAATGTTCACAAATGGTAGAAATATGAGAAGAGTGGCCTCCTGATTATTACTACTCAGAGAGAGAGAGAGAGAGAAATGTGACATGGGTCATTCAAAATCAAATCTTTGGAGACATGTCTTGAAAGAAGTTACTGTGGCTGATGTCAACGAGATTACTGCCCGTGTTCTTCTCTAGGATTTTGATAGATTTCTGCCTCATGTTGATGTCTTTTATCCATTTCAAGTTTATCTTTGTGTATGGTGTATGAGAATGGTCAAGGTTCATTCTTCTACATATAGCTGTCCATTTTGCCAGCACCATTTATTGAAGAGACTGTCTTCTTTGGCAAAGGATAAAAGCAAAAATGAACTTTTGGGACTTCATCAAGACAAAAATCTCCTGCACAGCAAAGGAAACAGTCAACAAAACAAACAGGCAACCACATAATGGGAGAAGATATTCGCAAATGACACCACAGACAAAGGTCTGATATCTAAGATCTATAAAGAACTCCTCAAACTCAAAACTCAAAAAACAGATAAACACATCAAAAAATGGGCAGAAGACGTGAACAGACACTTCTCCAAAGAAGACATACAAATGGCTAACAGACACATGAAAAAATGTTCATCATCATTAGCCACCAGGGAGAGTCAAATCAAAACCACACTAAGACACGACCTTATACCAGTTAGAATGGCCAAAATCAACAAGACAGTAAACAACAAATGTTGGAAAGGATGTGGAGAACGGGGAACCCTGTTCCACTGTTGGTGGGAATTCAAGTTGGTGCAGCCACTTTGGAAAACAGTGTGGAGGTTCCTCAAAAAATTAAAAATAGAGCTACCCTATGACCCTGCAATTGCACTACTGGATATTTACCCCAAAGATACAGATGTAGTGAAAAGAAGGGCCACTTGTACCCCAATGTTCATAGCAGCAATGGCCACAATCGCCAAACTGTGGAGAGAACCAAGATGCTCTTCAACAGATGAATGGATAAAGAAGATATAGTCCTTATATACAATGGAATATTATGCCTCCATCAGAAAGCATGAATACTCAATGTTTGTATCAACATGGTTGGAACTGGAAGTGATTATGCTGAGTGAAATAAGTCAAGCAGAGAGAGTCAATTATCATATGGTCTCACTTATGTGTGGAGCATAAGGAAAATCATGGAGGCCATTGTGAGAAGGAAAGCAAGGAGGAATGGGGGAAATCAGAAGGGGAGATGAACCATGAGAGACTATGGGCTTTGAGCAACAGACTGAGGATTTTGGAGGGGAGGGGGTTGGGAGTTGGGCGAGCCTGGTGGTGGGTATTGAGGAGGGCACGTATTGCATGGAACACTGGATGTGGTGCAAGAACAATGAATCTTGTAACACTGAAAAAATAAATTTGATTTTTTGGAGGGAAAAATAAAACCTCATCTAATTTAAGGATATACACTATGACTAGGGATACCAGGAAGTTTGTTTTATGACCACAGAATGTTAGAGTCAGAAGGAATTTTTCAGAGTATTTTTCTTGACTGATAGCAAAATTGGTTTGCCACCCCCAACAATTCACAGGAGAAGGAGGTAGCTCTGATGATTGCTGTGTGTTAAGGGTTGAGGAGAGGGATTAAACACTATGAAGCAAATGGAGAATGAAGCAAATGAAGCAAATGGGTCCTGGTGTCCCCCAGATCCCACTTTTGGTGCCCTTCAGTAATCAGCAACATGGAACCAATTTAATGACTGAGGACACTACTGGTATTTCCACAGTTATTCATTGTTCAGGATATACCACCCTAGATGAAGACCAGACTTACAGGATGGCACATTGATATAATGACATGGTGAGCAGCATCAACTAAAAGGCCCTAGAATACCCATCCTGACAGCAGAAATGCAGGAATCACAAGTTAACGCATGTGGTTGCATAAGGCATCTTTGTGAATATTAGGCAACAGTAAGACACACTTTCAATTCTTGCCCCACTGGGCTCCCCAATCCCTATCCATCCATAGCCTTCTCTTTATTTGGCTATTGCGACTTCAACATCATACAATACTTCAAAGACCTCTGGCAACTCACTTCCCCTCTGCCTCAGCTTTAACTGCCAACATATACTTTCTGTGACACTCACTCTCTGAAAGGTTGATCCTGCCATGTAGGTTTTTATTCTTAATTCAAACATTCCCATAAATCACAGTATGAGATTTTTCCCTATGACCTACACTTTGTGTTTGTAATAAAGTTGTTATTTTAAGAGCATATTGAAAATGGGCCCAAAGCACCAACCTGCAAAATTTAAGTTCAACCCCTTAAACATAAGACAGGAGCTCAGTCTGTTCTTGGACCTTCTTGGTGTTGGCCACAGATGTGGATTTTGAAAGATGGTGCTCTAACTTCTCACCAGGCAGGCTTCAGCCTGCAGTGGGAGTTGTTGGAGGCCTGACAGCCATTGCAGACTTCTGGGGTGGATGCCTAGCTGTGCTGTTGTGAAATCTTGCCATGGTTGGATGGTTCTCTTGTGTATCACTTTTTTATCAGATGAAAATGTAATCTTCTTCCTTTTGTATCATGTATCTCAAAGCACATTCACACTCAATGGCCCTTTTCATTCTGTTGCCTTGAGTAGGTATGAAGAGAATGAAGGCATGAAGAGTTTTCTTAGGTGCCTATAGCATGATGACCCCCACTCACCTCCCAAAATGTCACAATTTCTTTTTTTCCCCCAAATACTTTTATTTTATTTTTTCAGTGTTACAAGATTCATTGTTCATGTACCACACCCAGTGCTCCATGCATTACATGCCCGCCCATTACCCACCACCAGGCTCGCCCAACCCCCCACTCCCTGCCCTCCAAAACCTTCAGTTTGTTGCTCAGAGTCCACAGTCTCTCATGGTTCATCTCCCCCTCCAATTTCTCCCAATTCACCCATCTTTTCCTTCTCACAATGTCCTCCATGTTTTTCCTTATGCCCCACATGTAAGTGAGACCATATGAAAATGTCACAATTTACCACCATCTGCCAGGAGGCCATCAGGACAAATCCCATCAGCCACCATTCAGAAGCTAGGACCCTCCCCCACATATAGCACTATTCATCCTTTATGTGGCTTCATCTCCCACTTCCTCCTACAAAGCAAAGCCTACCCATGGAACACCCTGGCACTCACTTCTCTCCTCCTCTTACCCTTTCCGAATCCTGGATGCACCCCAAGGGCTCTGCTTGCCCCATAGCTCTCTTGTTGTGGTGGCAGTTCTAGCTCATTCAGCTCATCGTACTGATGTTGTCCTTTTTCCTATTATTCTTCTCCTATTATCTTATCTCTTCCCTCCACTTCTTCTCTCATTTGTAAGGTTCATTCCATCAGACTAAATCACTTGCTACCACTCTTTTCTGCAGTCATCTATAAACTCCAGAGTTGCTCACCCTTGTTTCTAGAAGAGTTTGGCTTCTAGATCACTGTCATTCTCCAATGCTACATTTATCATTATCCTTGAGGATTTTGTTACCCACTTAGATAATTCTTCTAACTCTTAGCCTCTGAGGCCCTTGGTCTCTTCCCAAATGACTGTGCCTTACTATACCTCATCTACAAATCTCATGGTCTTAGCCTTGTTACATGGTCACAGTCACTCACTGTACAATCTCATATGCTCAACTCAGTTACCTCCTCTGCTAACCACGTTCTTTTAGCTTTGAGCTCACTCTCTTGAGTATCTCAGCTTCAACCAGTCTTCAATCTGTTGGGACTGCAATGGGTTCCAATTGCCGCTGTAACAAATTACCACACATTTAGTGGCTTAAAACAACAAAAATGTATTACTTACTTTACAGTTCCAGAGCACAAAAGTCAGAAATCAATTTCACTGGGTTTAAGTCATGATGTCATCAGAACTAGTTCCTTCCATAGGCTCTGAGTGGAGAGTCCATTTCCATGACCTCTTCAGCATCTAGTGGCCATTCGTGTTCCTTGGCTTGTGGCCTCTTCCTCCATCTTCAAAGTACATCCTTCCAATCTCTGCCTCTGACCTCATTACATTGCCTTCCTCTCTGGCACTTACCCTCCCATTTCTTTCTTATAAGGAAGGAATTTGTGATTCACAGGAATCTATGATTACATTGTGTCCACCTGGATACTCCCCATCTCAAGATGCTTAACTCAATCACATCTACCAAGTCCTTTTGCCATAGAAGGTAACATTCACAGGTTCCTGAGGGGCTGGGGACACCCAATGCATGGAGCACTGGGTGTGGTACATGAACAATGAATCTTGTAACATTGAAAAAATAAAATAAAAGTATTTGGAAAAAAAAAGAAATTGTGACATTTTGGGAGGTGAGTGGGGGTCATCATGCTATAGGCACCTAAGAAAGTTCTTCATGCCTTTATCCTCTTTATACCTACTCAAGGCTACAGAATGAAAAGGGCCATTGAGTGTGATGGGGACATAATTGCAGGGGCATTATTCAGCCTACCATGGGAACCTATAATTCAATGGTCCTTTTGGACCTTTTACTCATTCTCCTGCTTCCTCAAAACTTTCTTATCCTACTTAGGATCCGTGGCAAGCATCATGACCAATCTCCTGCATATATCCTAGACTCTCTTGTGTCTCTCTTCTTTCATTGTACTTGCCTGAAAACTCCCAATTTGCCTAATGCAACTCTCTGAATTTTGAAAGCCTAAACCTGATGATTTGAATTCCTAGGCTATATTTATATGATTCAAGCCAGCCCAACATATTTCTCTGGTCTGTTCACTCAGTCTCACTCCTAGATGATTATTATACTTTCTCCATTCTTGGCTGCTATACTTGCTTTTTATTTCACTGAAAGATGGAGCAATCGGGAATCTCCCACCAGTCAGCAACCAATTGGCCTCTCTCTGTGCACATAGTGCCTTCCTTTTAGTACTATGGAAGGATGAGATTTTTCTTGTGGAAGACTAAACCTAATCCCCTTCCTATCTCTTAGGTCCCATCCCTCTTCCCAGGACATTAGAGTAGGATTATTCTCCCTCTAGCATACAATTTTATCTCTTCTGTGCTATTATATCTTTCCTGTCAGCATTTAATACTATAATATTTCCCAACTTGAAACAAAATAGCACTGCTTTGACTCCCTCCTATATACATCACCATTTCTCTATTCTCTCTCTAGCAAAGCTCATTGTAAGATTTGTCTACACTGGCTTCCTCTACTTCTTTTCTTTCAGTGCTGTTTCTGGCACTTATGGTGTGAATTTTAAAGAGCTTTGTAAAAACAATAAAAATGAATTCTCTCACAGCTTCTGTAGGTCAGAAATTCAGCCATAGTATGACTAGACTTGCTGCTCAGGTCAGCGGGATGAAATCAAGATGTTGGCCAGGACTGTGATCTCATCTGGGTCTAGATTCTTCTTCCAAGCTCACTGATTATTGGTAGAATTCAGATTTTTGTGGTCACAGAACTGAGACCCTATTTTCTTTTTAGCTATTGTCAGAAGACCTCTCTCAGCTTAGAAGTACCCACAGTTCTTTTCCAGTGGCCCCTATAAGCACTTTACTTTTTTGTGGCCAAGTTGGAGTGTTTCTCTCTGATTTCTTTTCCAATTAATGGGAGAAAACTCTACTTTTAAGGAGCCTAAGTGGTTAAGCAGGGTCCACTCAAATAATCTCCCTAAAAGCCAACTGATGTGAGAACTTACTTACTTTGGCAAATTTCACAGTAGTAGCTTAGTATTTAGTACTTTTATTAGTGATTGAGTGAAAAACTGAGAGAATGTATGTGTACCCGGGGCCAGAATTTGGGTGGTGATCTTAGAATCCTGTCTACTCCAAGCAGACAAATTACAAAAAAAAAAAAAAGAAAGAAAGAAATCCTTTCTTCTGAGCTGATGCAGTCCATCCAGGGTGGAAACTTGTCCAGTGTAGCTCCAGATGGAAAGATTTGATACCCACCTGCCCCAAAGTGAGCTGCTATTGTGCACCCTCTTCATGGCAGCCCCACTTTCTCCCATATGCTCTAATGTCTTACCATGCCACAAAAATTACCGTTTTCAACATCAGCTGTGACTCCCATGTCCCCAAATCAAATGCTCAGTTCTTCTCATTATGAATGTGTCTCCCTAAAATTTATAAGTTGATGTGCCAACCCCTCAATGTGATGGTATTAGGAACTGGAACTTTTGAGAGGTAGTTAGGTTTTTATGAGGCCATACAAGTGGAGACCTCATCATGGAGTTAGTGGGTTTACAAGAGGAATGAGGGACACTATCATTTCTTCTCTGCCATCTGAAGACAAAGTAAGAAGGTGGCCATCTACAATCCAAGAAATGAGCTCTTAACAGGAATTGAATAGGCTTGCACCTTGATCTCAGAGTTCCCAGCCTCCAGAACTGTGAGAAAGGAATGTCTGCTGTGTCAGCCTGTGGTATTTGGTTATGGCAGCCTGAACTGACTGAGATAATACTTGACCTACAGCATCAGTAGACCTCTCTCTCCCTCAGGACACACTTTCTTCTCTCTCTCTCTTTTTTTATTTTATTTTAAGATTTTGTTTATTTGACAGAGAGAAACACAGTGAGAGAGGGAACACAAGGAGAGGGAATGGTAGTGGGAGAAGCAGGCTTCCTGCCGAGCAGAGAGCCCGATGCAGGGCTCGATCCCAGGACCCTGGGATCTTACCTGGGCCGAAGGCAGACGCTTAACGACTGAGCCACCCAGGCGCTCCCACACTTTCTTCTCTTAATGTTGGGACACTAATCTTTGATTCTTTTCCACATGTTTAGCTATTCTTTGTCAGTCTCATTTGCTTATTTCTGTTCATCCTTTCTGCAAATCCTTGGGGCTCCTTGGGGCTCAGTCCTTAGACTTCCTCTCTTCTCCAGCTAGACTTACCTTCACTCTAGACTTCCTCTATACCAAATGGGTATCTTCTGCTCACATTTGTACATCCATCTGGCTCCCAGACATGTTGGACATTTCTAACTAAACTATCTTGAGTATAGCGTGTCCCAAATCAAGCTCATGCATCATCCCATGACAAAAACCAATTATAAAAACAACTTTAAAAACCTATTTTTGAAATATTCCTTTTAAATAAATGACATTTTTGCAAGCTAAACACCTCAAAAGCATCCCTCAGCGTGCTTCTCTGTCATTTCCGCATCCAATCTATGAGCAAACCCCACTGATTCTATCTTCAGAAATATGTCCAGAATCTACCCATTGGATCCAAGCCATCACCACCTTGCACCTTAAGTTGTTACTTTAATTAAAACATAAATTAAGACATTAAGACATAAATATTACACTTTAACTGTATGTTACAGCACTAGACTTCTAAAAGTTTTTCTTATTTCTACTTATGCTTCTCTGTGGTCATTTTTCCACAAGCAAATAGAGTTAACCTTTTAATAAATACATTACATCTACTCAAGGACTGCAGTAATTCCTCATTCAGAGGAAAAACCAAAATCTTTTCAAAAGCCTCCATGTTCTTAGATTTCTGTAATATCATTGCCAACCATTCCTTCCTCAACTCCCTCTGCTCTGGTCCTGCTGGTCCTTGTGCTGTTCCTGAATTCTCCAATCGAAATCTTTCTCCAGGATCTTTACTCCTACTGATGCCCCGGCTTGAGCCATTTTTCCTGCCAGATTACTGTATAGGATATTCTCTCTCTTTAGGACTTTGTTCAAAAGTTACCCTCTCTGACACATTGTATCTATTATCTTGCTTTTTCTTGATTTGTCACCATCGGATGCACAGCATTTTGTTTATCGGGTTTGTATCATCCAACCATCCCTCTACTGTAGCTATGTTCATGAAGGTAGAGAGGTATTTGTTTTGTTCATTGATAGATCCTTAGCGACTTAACAGAGTAGCTTCCAGTAAACATCTGTTGCCTAAGTAAATACATTTTACATACCATAACTTTTTTGAAATTAATGCAAGTAATGAAATTAATAACTAGAATAAGGTTGTCATATCATTCTAACTAAGCAGTAGATGGAAATGATTTATCAGGTAAAAATTATTTGTATTGTGGAATAATGATGACAATCTGCATTACATACTTTCTTACCAAATAAGTAAAAGTATTTTAAAAGCCTCCAATGAACCAACTTTTGGTTTCTACTGACTCAGAACTGGTTCTGTTGTAGCCATTAAACCAAGATTACTCATAGCCCCCAGAATTATTTTCAATCTGGTATTTAGTACAGAAGTTAGAGCAATTATCGAAACTAGTTTTTACACAGAGCAGCGGGTTCCCTTTGGAAAATACATTCCGACTTATCAAAAAATGACATTTTCTCAAGGGATTTGAACATCATGTCCCTAATACCACCTTTCCTCCTAAAGGGAATTTGGAAAGAGCCCCCTTTTTCATGTTGACAGCCTCCAGATTTGAATTACTCATCAAAAGATTGATCACAATTAGCCAAATGCAAAAGACTCAGAGCATGAAATCATGAATTCTAACTACTCCTAGAATTTGAGACTCCTTAAATTCACATTGGTGTCTTGGCAGTCAATTTATGATATGCATAAACAAGAACTCATTTCTCTGTAATTTGAATATGGCAGTCATGCCAAAAAATCGTAGCATCATCTTTTGAAAGGCATTCTGGAACTAAATTAAATCTTTAAAATTCTTAGTTCAAGCTTAATGAAGTTACCAAAAGTGTCCCGCCTTTAAAAAGTTTGGCAATAAGTAATTTAAAATTTTGCATGTCCTGTGATTTATAAATTTTGCTTCTAGAACTTTCTCCTAAGGAAATAGTTCTGCAAATAGAATTTAAATGAAAAATGTACAGGCTTTGTGAACTGAAAGACCTGGGTTTGGACATTGGCACCATTATTAATACCATTTGCATTTATGTAACACTGTCTGTTTCCATGTTCGCCTCTGTAAAATGAAAATAACATCATACATCTTCCAGGATTGTTGTGAGAATTAGAGTTGTTAGAAATACAGTCCCTTAAGCAAGTCTATATGTGGTATATACACAAATGGAGTATTATTCAATTAGATAAAAGCGTGAAGTATTGATACATGCTACAACACAGATAAACTTTGAAAACATTTTGCTAAGTGAGAGATGCCAGATACAACAACATATATTTATGATTCTATTTATATCAAACATCTAGGATAGGTAAAACTACAGAGACAGAAAGCAGATGAGTGGTTTCCATGGACTGGGAGGAGAGAGGAATGGGGAGTGATTGCTTAATGGGTATGGGATTTCCTTCTGGTTTTTTTGTTTGTTTGTTTTTGTTTTTGTTTTATTGCACTTTGTTTTATTGTTTTGTTTTGTTTTGTTTTTCCCCAAATACTTTCATTTTATTTTTTCAGTGTTACAAGGTTAATTGTTCATGCACCACACCCAGTGCTCCATGCAGTCCACGCCCTCCTCAATACCCACCACCAGGCTCGCCCAACATCCCCCCCAAACCCTGCAGAAGTTCCCCATATTCTTAGTATAAGATTGCTTATACTTCATTGCACCTTCAATGCAGCCCCAATGCATTGAAGGTGCAATGAAGTATAAGTAATACTTATATTACTTATACTGAGCAAATTCAACAAGTGTTGCTCAGAGTACACAGTCTATCATGGTTCATCTCCCCCTCCGATTTCCCCCCATTCACCCTAAGAAGTTTCTAGACTCAGACAGTGATAACGGTTGCACAACATTGCAAATGTGCCTCAGGACTCTTGAGTTTACACTTTGAAATGCTAAAATAGTAAATTTTATGTTATGTGTATTTTGCTACAGTAAAAAAAAAAGTTACCTGAAAAAAAATAAATTGCAACATTCTATTCACAGTAAAATTGTATTTATAGTCGTCTGTATCTACACACACACACATACACACACACAGGAATCTACACAACAAAATACTAGTGGTAGTTATCTCTGACCTCACAGTTGTTTAAAAAAGTAATCTGTATTTTTTTAATTTTTAAAAATAAATGTATATTGTTCTTGTGGCGCCTGGGTGGCTCAGTGGGTTAAAGCCCCTGCCTTTGGCTCAGGTCATGGTCTCAGGGTCCTGGGATCGAGCCCCGCATCGGGCTCTCTGCTCAGCGGGGAGCCTGCTTCCCCCCTCTCTCGGCCTGCCTCCCTGCCTACTTGTGATCTCTTTCTCTCTGTCAAATAAATAAATAAAATCTTTTAAAAAATATGTATTATTCTTATACTAAGAAATGAAGTTAAGGGGAAGGAGGTGGGGTCAAGGGGGATATAAATGATGGGGCTTAAGGAGTACTTGTGATGAGCACTGGGTGATGTATGGAAGTGCTGAATCACTCTATTGTACACCTGACATAAATATTACACTTTAACTGTATGTTAACTAGCTGGAATTAAAGTAAGAACTTAAAAAATTAGAAAAAGAAATGAAGTTTAAGAACGATGACTCAAGAAAATAAAAGCGCTGAATAAATAGGATGAAAGTACACCTAAGACTGACTTGCACTGTATGTTTATAAAATAAAAGTGTTCAGCATTATTTCATAATTGCTTCCTGCCTGATCACAGCTCTGAACTGCGCCCCGCTGCCTAGAGCCATTCTGCCTTGTGTACCAGAACTGATAAAGAATCAAGTCCCGTACTTCACATCTAATTTGCAAATCAGCAGAGTGGGCATAAGCCTAGAGAGTAAGCAGGAATAATGGCACCTGAATCACCGCATGACAAGATAGTTGTAACACGTACCATTACAGCCTACATAACTATGAAAACCTCATTTAAAAAATGTCCCTGTCCTCCTCCCTCCAAAGGAGACCTTGCGTACCAGACGGTGAGGTTCCATGCAAGATATTTGGCAACTCTACTTATAACTGCCTTTATTTTTCTCAATAGCCCCATGAGAAAGAGATCATTATTTGTATTTTACACACAATAAAATTTGGAGTCAGGGTGAGTCCTTTCTTTGGGTTCAGAATGCTAGCAAATGGGGGACCTAGAATTCAGACCCAGGCTCATGTAAGCCCACAGCTCATGCTCTGCCCACTGTGGCATAGAGCATCTTATCATCAGATGGATGGGGAAGCAGATGCTCCAAGAGGTAACACCACTGGGCTGAGGTCGCAACAAATGTGTGCTAGACTTGGGATTTATCCCAAGTTTCCCAGTTGAGTGAATTCCCATAAAACTCATCTGTCTCCCAGGCATTTCTCAAGGATGCTGACTACATAGACGCCATTGCTTCAGGAGAGCCATCAAGAGGACCACAATGCAACACAACCTCGAAGAATTAGTGAAAAGAGGGCTGGCACTTTAGCATAAGTGTATCTCACGTGCCAAGAGAATAATGGTTCAACGAAGAATGAAGTTCTGACATGAAGTTATAAAATGTTCCAAGTTGAAGCAGATGCAAAAACTTTATTTCAAATGGTATGATGAAGTAGGGATAATGCTGATAGGAGATCTACATTAGAATTTGAGCTGTCATGCAAAATGAATGAGCCCTCTTAAAGACAGAACAAGACAAAACTTGGTATAAGCCTTGCAGGCAGATCCCACTGCCAGCCTGGTGAGCCATCCGGAGCCTTTGTTCTGAGGATATAATCCATGTGTGAGCAGATTTTGATATACGAACCACATTCCCCCTCAGCCTCCATGGTAGGCGAAAGGTGACACTTATCTAGATAATGTTCTCTGAACACATTCATTGGAACGTTTTCGGTGTGGGACTTTTTAGCCTAAAGAGAAAACATCAATCATGTTTCTTCATTTGCAACCATTCTGACATAGCTGATTATTCTCTCGGGAACCTCCCCTGGGTTCTCTTTTGCACGCGCTCTCATGCTTCTGAATACCTTTTGAACCCTGCTTAGAGCCCATCTGGGGACTCTAGCCGCATGTCAACCAGGTGGCCTTCTTTCCCCTCGCTGCCTCATTGCAGGCATTGGCACTAAAATTACATTTCATTCCCATGTCTCTACCATATCGCCCCTTCTTTAAATATCCGACCTGCTCTTTTTCTTCAATACATTCGAAATAAATTCAAATTCAATGATCTGACCCCAATTCTTCCATGTGTCACTTCCCTGCTTCTGCCAGCCTGTGCCTCCTGTTCTTGTTTCATCTCACACCTCCCTTCCCTTTTGATCAGTGCCTCCCTCGGTTCCTTCTCAGCGGCCCTTGTAGTTTTTTGCTTGGGCTTTCTCATGTGCTTCCAGGCATGACAGCCCTTATGGCAGAAACACTTTCCATCTCAGATGCCAGCCTCTCTCTCTGTCTTACACTTGCAATTTCTGTAACACTCACTTCCTTGGTGAAACCCTCCTACACGCTTCCCAGGTGGTGCCGCCAACCTCCTAGAACATCCTTGGGTTCCATTCCCTTACCCCTAACCTTTTCAATGGAATGCTGGGATTCAGTTAACTAAGGGCATTCCATACTGATTTGAGTAACTTCAACACACTTAAAGCATGGGAACATAGGCCAGAGAAGCATGGCTTCCTCACTCATTCATTCATTCACTCATTCATTCATTCATTCTTCAACACATTTGCTGAGACGTTATTATACACCAGACGCCATGTCGGGTAATTTCTCTGGGTGTGCATGTATGTGATTGTGTTTATTAGTATGTCATAAAGAGTCATGGCAGAGATTCTCAGACTTCCTTGTTCATGGCACCCTTGTTGTCTCAGTATTATTTTCATGACATCCTTAGACTTGTGAAAGTAATAACTAATAGTTCTTCGTTTAATTGAATAGTTCGATAACAACAGCTTCATAAATGTTTATAGGTTAATGATGGAGTAACCATTTGAGCTACACATGAATAAAAAGAAAAACAGTACCATCATTTTATTTCTAAATAAACACAATTACTTATTAATGAGATGTGTGTGCCAATTGGGCACTGCACAAATTCTTAGTCCCTGGAATCAGGTTAGACACTGCTTCATTTCCCATGCTATATCGATCTCATGTTTACTTGTCTTTCATGAGAGTAAACAATAAATTTGAAGCTGAACTACTTCAAGCTATAAGTTCATGTCATGCCTGATGAAATGTTGCTGTGTTTCTCTCAAAATTTAAAATATACCACAGGACAAGGTGCCTTGATGCGCAGTTTGGGAACCACGGGGACATGGCTTCCATTCTCCTGGTCTTGATAGTCTGATAGATGAGAGAAGTCATATAAATAAGGGAGAATGGATTAAGTGCTATAAGAAAAGTCACCAGGATAGAACAGAGTTTCTCTTTGTGATTTTGTGGACCGACAGAATGTCAAAATAAATTCTTTTTTTTTTTTATTTTAATTTTATTTATTTATTTTTTTCAGTGTTGCGAGATTTATTGTTTTGCACTACACCCAGTGCAAAATAAATTCTGGCATATATGTGAGGTTACTTATTTTTTATGTCACCGAAAAGGATGTGGTACTTAAACAATGATTCTTGGAACACTGAAAAAATAAAATAAAATAAAATAAAATAAATAAAATAAAATCAAAACATATATCACCACCTACTATTATAGTTATTTTAATTATTTTTTAAATTGAAGTATAACTTACATATGGTAAAATGTATACATCTTAAGTGTTCAGTTTGGTGAAATTTGACATATATAAACACCCATGTAACCATCACCCAGATCAAGAAATGGAATCACCTAAGAGGTTCCCTCAGGCTTTTTCGCAGTGAATTTTTCAGTTAATACCTCAAACGCCCATTCCTCATCCCAACCCTCCACAGTGAGGCAACCACTATATTGATCTCTATCCCTATAGACTAGTTTTATCTGTTCTTGAATTTCATGTCAGTGGAATCATTCAGTGCACAAGCTTCTTTTTTAGAATAATGTCTGTGAGGTTCATTCACATTGTTGCCTGCATCAGTTATTGCTTCATTTCTTTTGATAAATTATATTCCATTGTATGAATATGCAACTCTATTTCTTATTTATTTTCTTTTTCTTTTTTGGAGAGGGGTGGGGAGGGACAGAGGGAGAGAGAGAGAATCTTAAGTAGGCTCCATACCCAGAGTGGAGCAGGGCGCAGGGCTCGATCTCATGACTCTGAGATCATAACCTGAGCCAAAATCAAGAGTCAGACGCTTAACCAACTGAGCCATCCAGGCACCCCACCATTTCATTTTTTAAAATAAAACATTTCTTGGGGCACCTGAGTGGCTCAGTGGGTTAAAGCCCCTGCCTTCAGCTTAGGTCATGGTCTCAGGGTCCTGGGATCGAGCCCCACATCGGCTCTCTGCTCAGTGGGGAGCCTACTTCCTCCTCTCTCTCTGCCGACCTCTCTGCCTACTTGTGGTCTCTCTCTCTCTCTGTCGAATAAATAAATTTAAAAAAAATCTTAAAAAAATAATAAAAGATTTCTCAAACTGAAAAAAAACCATCCTTTTTACTTTATTCATAGATGTGTTGCATACAAATGCTTCGTTAAGCAATATATTGTTTAGTTTTGCTTGCTTGTGAACTTTAGAAAATTGTATCATGCCATTTTATAAGAATTGCATTTTTTTTTGCATTTCCTTTTTTCACCTCACTTTACTTTTCTGAGGGTCATCCATATTCAAAATGAACTGATTGCTCATTCATTTTTAGTGCTGCATATTATTTCATTTAAGAAAATGTTACAATCTATATGTATTCTCGTATTGGTGGTCATGGAAGGGTCATTTGTATCCTAAATAGGCAGAGAATTTTTTTTCCACTGGACAGTTTTAACCTGACAAATTAATATGAAACAGTTGTCATAATTTTTAAATCACCTTTCTCCTTAAAAAAAAATCACCATTGCTGCTATGAACATTGAGGTAAATGTGGCCCTTCTTTGTAATGCATCTGCTTCCTTAGGGTAAATACCCAGTAGTGCGATGGCGGGGTCATAGGGTAGCCCTATTTTTAATTTCTTGAGGAATCTCCACACTTTTCCATAGTGGCTGCACCAGCTTGCAATCCCACCAACAGTGTAAGAGGGTACCCCTTTCTCCACACCCTCTCCAACATTTGTTGTTTACTGTCCTGTTGATTTTGGCCATTCTAACTGGTGGAAGGTGGTATCTCAGTGTGGTTTTGATTTGAATCTCCCTGATGGCTAAAGATGATGAACATTTTTTCATGTGTCTGTTAGCCATTTGTATGTCTTCTTTGG
>CM053605.1:10124242-10195351 GCA_028646535.1 Procyon lotor | reverse complement strand
ATGAGGAAGGACACTATATCATACTTAAAGGGACTGTCCAACAAGAAGATCTAACAATTGTGAATATCTATGCCCCTAACATGGGAGCAGCCAATTCTATAAACCAATTAATAACAAAGTCAAAGAAACACATCAATAACAATACAATAATAGTAGGGGACTTTAATACCCCCCTCACCGAAATGGACAGATCATCTAAGCAAAAGATCAACAAGGAAATAAAGCTTCTAAATGACACACTGGACCAGATGGACATCACAGATATATCCAGAACATTCCATCCCAAAAAGACAGGAAAGAATATCCAGTGTAAAAAAGACAGTCTCTTCAACAAATGGTGTTGGGAATCCAAAATCTATAAAGGGCATCATCTACTTTTAAGCTCCCAATATCATGTGAGGTTGGTATAAGATTTTGTCCCCATTTCACAGAAGAAGAAACTGAGGGTCTGAGAGGAAACTTGCCCCCATCACAGAGTGGGATGGCTACTCTGTGACCACAAGTTCTATCACAGTGAGTTGTCGCTCACCTGTGTGACAGGGAGCCACACTCTTGCCCCAGGTCCATTGCTAATATTGGCCTGAACCATGTGAAACTGCCACTTGTAGAGTCCAGAGGAAGTCAGGTATCGCAATTTCATCCAGTTCAAATGAGTATCTCCTACCCTGTGCCAAGAGTTCCCATTCCCATCTACAGATCTTACTTGTCTTTCAGGCCAATTTCCATTCCTCCCTCCACCAGGGGATCTTCCTGCAGGGCTCTCACGCAGAGGGAGATATACTAGTTTGTTAGAGCTGCCTTGACAAAGGACCACTGGCTGAGTGGCTTAAACAATAGAATTGTATGTTCTCACGGTTCTAGAGGCTAGAGGTCTGAGAACAAGAAGTCAGCAGGCTTGGTTCTTCTGAGGTTTCTCTCTCTCTTTGGTTTGTAGGGGGCTATCTTCCTGCCCACCCCAACACCTCCCGCCCGTGGCTTTTCTTCACATGGCTTCTCCTTGTGCATGCATGTCTGTGCCCTAATTTCCTCTACTTACTGGATTACAGCCCCCCTGTATGACCTCATTTTGCCTTAATCACCTCTTTAAAGGCCTGGTCTCCAAATACAGTCACATTCTGAGGTACAAGGATGTAAAGGTTTCAACAAATGAACCTGGGGTGGAACACAACTCAGCCCCTAAGCAGGAGATCTCTCCCTCCTGGAATCACCTCCCACTCACTGTCTGTGAGATTCACTTGTCTCTCAATTGTCTATCTTATGTGGCCTTATGTTTTGCTTCACATATGTGCATCGCTGGCCCTTTCAAGAAGTCCATATGCTTATTAAAGCCACTTCTTTCCCCAAACCCACTACAGTGTTGGGCATGCATCAATAAGATATTATTCAAAGTCATCATAGTTTGAATATTTATGCTTTATTACAGGAGGAACACTGATGGCAAAAAATCCAAAAATTTCTTCCAGCTTAAAGATCCTATGACTCACTGCTCCTTAAAACCAATTTTTATGCAGTTAAAACACACTTTGAGGTCTCTTGAAAATCTTTATTATTACCTTAATTTTCTTCATGATGAGCCAGCACCAATACTATCAAGAACTGAGCTTTAAAAACACTTGAAACTGATTTTCCCTGCAGGAGGCCCTTGAGATTTTCAGTTCGAACTGCTGATGAAGTAAACCTGGGCTCCAAGACCGAGTGAAGGGAAAGAAAAATATCAAGACCCAAACAGAATATGTAAATATGTAAATATGTCTGCAAGCCCCAACCCACAGGCCAGCTAAAAATAGAGCTTCAGCATGACCACTCTCTTACCTCAGCAAGGGTGACTTTGAAGAGTGGCTGTTGGATGTCATTGCTTGGGAAGGAAGCACAAGTTTATGGAATAAATGTAAATGTATTCATTCGAGGGAGTTCTTTTCAGATTCACGTTGGCTTTTGGCTCTGGTCCATCACATGTCTGGACACAGAAGGATTTAGGGCTCTGCTCAGAACAGCCATTGTTTCTTCTAGAACATGCAAAAATGTCCAACTTATCACATTTTTATTTGACTAGAGAATATGATGAACCAGTTAGAATAAACCCATTTCCCAGATGAATGGCCCCTGTGTGTGGTTTTATTAACCATATTTTTGCATTTGTTCATTTGCCTTCTTTTGGCAAGTATTTATTGGGTGTCTGCTCTGTCTGGTTTATGATAGGACTAGTCCGTGCTGTGCTGTTGTCAGCTACTTTGGGTCTAGGGTGAGCCCTGAGATGTAGGGAGGCAATAAGAATGGTGGTTAAAAGTAGATCTGGGGGCCAGATGGCCTGGGCTCCCAACAGGCTCCAATACCTGTGGGCTCCAGGGCTCTACCTTGCCTGCACCTCACTTGTAATACAGGGATAACAATTTGACTTACTATGTGGGTTGTTGTGACAATAAATTTATATAAGGCATATGAATTACTCTTTGTCTCTCCTGGCACATTATAAGAACTAAGAACTAATTAGCTGCTATTGCTATAACTGTTCAAAAATATTTTTGAAATGTATTTTGTTGGTATTTTCTATTATTCCCTCTCTTTTCCTCTGGGCCATTACCATTACAAATCACTGCTTTGGGGAGAAGTTGCAGCAGCGGAAAGAAGTGAAAAGACTTTGAGGCAGAAAGAGCTTATGGTGAGTTGAACAGCCTTCCACCTTGTGAGAGGAAACTCTTCTCTCCGTGTGGGAAAGGGTGGCCAAGACATTCTCAGAGCTTGAGAGAGAGGGACACTTGTGTCTTGGGGTGGAGGGTGGGGTCTGATTATACCAGAGGGTATGATGCATAAGAGGAATGCACAATAGATTTAAGGGGGCTTAAGAGCAGCTACCACATGCCCTACAGAGGCTGGAAGTAGACAAGGTCTTGGTCAGCCTGTCAAATCTTCCTGTGGCAGAGCAAGGTGGGTGGGCTGGGAGAGAAGAATGAATCTTTGTGCAAAACATTAGCTTTAAGGACACAGAAAGTCTGACTTCAAGGAGCTTTCCAGACAAGACTCTTGGGACCAATGTGCTGGGACATTCCAGACAGTAATGGAAGATGAGATATGCCTTCCTCGCCCAACAACCCAATACCTCGGCACAAAATAGGACCCCAAGAACTTAGATGCGGTCATGGTGGGAGGAGGAGGGAAATGAGTTGGGGGAACTTGCAACACTTGTCATCATTATTGAAAATGTCTTTTTTCTTTCATTATTGAAAATTTCTGAATGCAGAGACTATCATATATTCATATGTATATTCATAGCGTGCAGCAAAGGCCTGGTGCATTTTTAGGGGCTTGATAAAATTTATACTTGAATGGCAGGTACTGAATTAGACTGTAGGGCTATATAGATAAGAAGGAACAATCCTTGTTCTCCAAGAACTCTCTCTCTCTCTCTCTCTCTCTGTCTCACACACACACACACACACACACACACACACACACACACACACACACTATGGCAAAGGTCTAACAGAGGTTCAATGAAAGCACAGTGGAAGGAGCCCCGGGACCCGATTGCAAAGCTTCATGGAGGGGGAGATGTTGCCCCTAACTTACACAAGGACAGCCCCAGCAGAAAGAGTAAATGCAAAGGCACAGGGTAGTGTGGTGTGTTTGAGGGGTGACTGAGGATCAGACAGAACCAAAACCAGCTGACATTTTACTGACTGCCAACCTGAAGCCAACATGACAAAAAGCACTGATGCCCCAGAGGGCTCTTCAGAGCAGGTTCCTGCTCTGTTGAAATTTAAAGCCTTCTCTAAAGTCACTGACTTTTCAGGCAGGTCCCTCCTAAAACAAGGGATTTTCTCAACAAATGACTTTGGAAGCAGGAAGGACAGATAGCCTGGAGCCTGGACAAATGGATGCCGGTTCTAGCTCCACCACTTACTAGCTCTGTGATTTTGATTTAACCTCCTCCTGCCTGTGAAAGAGACTATTCATCTATTACCTGAGACTGAACAGAAAAACTGCAAGGCTTGCCTGAGATTTCATCTTGGTGTTGTTCAGAGTGGGTCTGAACAGCTCGTTTGGAGAGATAACGGAAGGATGTAGTAGAGTTGCTCTCAGTAGAAAGCACCCCACCGAGTCTGACATGTCCATTCAACCAGTTAGAATAAACCCATAAGCCTTAAGGCAGGAAAATATAGAATGTACTAGAAAAGCTGAAGGGAGACCAGCAAGATTGGTAAACTAATATGTATTGAATTCCTTTGTACCAGGCATTATTAAGGAGGATTGAGAAATACAGACTCACAGGCTAGTTACAATTCTTAAGAAAAATCACAGTCATACATGGGAGAAAAGACTATGGAAACAAGCATCGGTGTTGCAACGGGCTGCATGTGTACCAAAGACTTGGAGGACATTGAGATGGGAACATTCCGCTCATCTGCCTTAAGGGAAGCAGTGATGGGGAACCACATCGAAGAGGTGGCATTTGGATTGGGTCTTGAGGACTCTTTCACAGATGTGAAATAAAGAGAGAGGCAGAGAAGACAGCTTACAATCAAGCGTTAAATTATATTTTAGTGGATATTTAGCCCTAAGGTATGGCAGTAATCTGATAAAACATGAGTGATTCATCATTTGGAATAAATTCCTGTATATTATGGGTTTTTTTTCCTTTCTTTGTTTTCCCCTCACATCTCTTTTGTAGAAAATTGTTTTCTGGTGTTCAGTGGGCATTTGTTCTCTGCCTCAGTGAAGAATATTACACGCTGCCTTCTGTCCAAATTAGGAAATCTGAATCCAGCTCTTGGCTCCAACTGGGAGCTGGTAGTTGAATAGAATAGAAATAGCAGTAGAAGCTGCTAGGAGAGGTGGAGAAAGATCAGAGGAAGCACTTTGGGCTTGTAGTTGGGGCAAACTGTTTCAGAAAATTCCCATTACCTCTGCCTAACCCTCACCAAACCTTTCCGTCTGTCATCATCCTAGAGTAGGAGGAGGAAAAGCAAAGGGGGAAAAAGGGAAAACAGAGAATTAAGCAGGTATGGTGGGTGGTAGTTGGGTGGCTAGATCTGGGGGCATCCAGTCTGGGCTCAAATGTTGCCTTTGCTCTTTATCAATTATGTGACCTTGGGTAGGCTACCTCCTAACTGTTCTAACTCCCTCCTCTTCTGGATGATGGTGACAATAATTGAACCTACAGCTGAGTCTTGAGGCAAAATTAAACAAGTCATATACCCAAAACAAATATAACAGGACCTGGAACACGCATTGGACACAGTACATAGCAACCATTACCATTTGACCACTAAGCACCCTCCCCACCCCCTTTCTGGCTGAAGGGAGTTGGGCAGGACCAGAGAATTATCTGTGGTATCACTTCTACCCACTGGCCTCTGTAACTCACTGGGGGATGGACTTCTAACCCATATGGTCCAGACTTCTTAGCAAGGTCTTCCTACAGTACTGAGCTCTCCTCTTATACCTCAGACTAATGTATTTCTGGGATGGACAGCTGCTGTGTCCCTCCCAATGGAGATGGAGAAGGCCTGTCTGGGATTACAGAGGATGAAGCCTGTAGAACAAGCAGAATAAAGTAGCATATATCCAGATCCTGAGGTTCCTCGGGATTCCATAGGTTGCCAGCATTTCTTTGTATATGGAGTTTCATCCCCATAATTCTTAGAATAAACTCCCTTATTGCAACAGCCAGCATAAACTTGGAAGAAGTCAGACCTGAGGAGTCTTGGCTGATGCACAGGGGAAAAGGAACGAACCAAGAGAGACAGGAAAGGTCTCAATTAGCTTGACTTTGCTTAGAAGAAGACCAGGTAAGTGAAGCCCCCATAATGGGGAGCGAAGCAGCATTCTCAAACCTCTCGTGCTGATTACCAAAGAGACCAAGAGGTTGAGGTTGCTGGCTAGCTTTCCATAAAGGGCTCATAAGACTGTTCTACTTTAAGCTTTTCAGAGTGTCAGAGCCTATTTTTAATCCTGGATTCAGAATTTCTATCCCAGGAAGTCTTTCTTTATTGCTCTGTGGTCCTTGGACTACTTGTTCTGAGGACTAAAGTTGGTTGTGGTCATGATGTAGTTTTCCTAATGAATTAAATATAGAACAATGATCTCATGGCCCCTATATCTTGGTCGTAGTTAAATCTTGATTCTTTCAGTTCATGCTGTGTGTATCAAATGTATTATGCAAAAGAAGAGTGAAGTTTAGAATAATTCTTGAGACATCTAATGCTATCCATCACACCTTCTTTAACAAAACTAGTCAAGATGTAGTTTCTGTTAATGCCCCTTCCTTGACTTAGCCTCATACTCCTTGTCTTTTGAAATGAAGAAACATACTTGCAATAGCAAGAAGATTTGTTTTAATCTTCTTAGGACTTCAGGTTCTTTGTGCTCAATCTTCCTTAAGTCAGGAACCTCTGGCCACCAAAAGGACAAATGATCTCAGCCCACAAGAGGCCTAATCAATCACATCAACTTACCAATGAGTGAAGCTCCCTAAGGACATGCACTCCAGGCTCAGGAGAGAGATAGGCATCACAGTGCCCAGCAGTGGGTGCCGTGGAGGGAGTATGGAGTGTGCAGAAGCTGAGCAAAGCCATTAAGCCCATCTGCCCTCTGCAGTCAGGCCAAGGGAAGGAAGTATTTAGTCTGGCCCTCTATATGTACTATCAGGTTGAATTTTGAAAAGGTATGACATAGGTGAGAGGAAGGGGCAGGAGGCAAAGGACAGCATGGCTTGGATTTGGATAAAGGAGATAAGGAGCATTTGAGGGAGGGAAGAGATGGGGCAGCTGCTCTGTTTTAAGAAAGAGCTGATGTTGAGCTTTGCTGCACGTACTGGGTGGGATTTCCTTGGCTGTTTCTTGGAGACTTCTCTAAAGATGTTATCACATTATCTGTGTATCAGTGCTCTGTTCGGTGCCAAGATGGGCCCTGAGGGGCCTGGTTCTGTCCAGTGACACTCGCATTTCCCATATCTTGATCGATTTCACAGGGTATTTGAATTCCCTCTTAGTCAACTGTCATCATTATTAGTCATTTCCTAGAATACATCTGCGTGTTGTTGTAGGGGACAGTATCTCAGACAAATCTGAAAACATATGACAACCTCATTTCTTTTTTTCCTTTTAAAGATTTTATTTATTATTTATTTGATGGAGAGAGAGGGAGAGAGAGAACACAAGTAGGGAATGTGGCATGCAGAGGGAGTCCCGCCGAGCAGGGAGCCCGAGGCAGAACTCGATCTCAGGACCCTGGAACCATGACCTAAGCTGAAGACAGACACTTAACCCACTGGGCCACCCAGGTGCTCCGACAACCTCGTTTCAAATACAGCCTGCCCTGTCGAGGAAACCAGATACAAACTCAAACACGCCTGGTGTTACTCTTAGTAATCTCCATAGGCTAATTAACAATATCTTTCTGGAAACCAAAGCTGAATTGCCATCTGAGAGTTTGCTTTAAAATGATAAGAGACTGCTTTGATTGTTCAAAATCAGGAAAACTTGATACACCTTATACCAAAGTGTGATCAAGTAAATTTACTCAGCAAAGGAAGAAGGCCAGAGAGAGCCAGAAATGAAAAGACCAAATCTGTATCCATAATAACTGCTAAAAATGCCCAGGCTGCTGCTTTTCATCTAAATTCATTTCCTTACAGCTCATGTATGCTGGACTTTGGTATTTATTTTGACTTTGTCTTTTATCCAGGTCATATATTTTAATCCCAAGCATATCACACATACTGAGGAAAGTCCAGGGGAGAATTGTTAAATGTTATGACTTTTAAAGCTAATAGAATTATGTTATTATATTGAAACTACTAAGGAGTTATAATGAGATTTAAAATATGGGCAATTTTAATGCTTTCATACTTGCAGTGGTGGTATTCAGACATCAATGATGTGAAATACACTGTGCAAACTGCATTTCAGCCCATTGGGCATGAAAACAAATTTGCCTGGGAGGGAGAAGCTTAGTTGTTTGGGAGGGAGGGAAAAGTAGACCAAGGAGAGCTTGGGTGTGAGCTCTATTCCATGCCCAGCAAGTGGAAGCCCCTGGAGACCAGGTCAGTCTTGGAGGATGTTTATCGTGGGATAACCCATGGTTTGAGGACACTGAGATAAATTGTTGATTTTATCAACAGAGTATCTGGCCTCACTTTTTGAGCTTAAAAGTAGATGTGCATAAGCATTGCTTGAGAAGTTAAATTGTTAAAATGCAGATTGCCGAGGCACCTGGGTGGCTCAGTGGGTTAAAGCCTCTGCCTTCGGCTCAGGTCATGATCCCAGGGTCCTGGTATTGAGCCCCGCATCGGGCTCTCTGCTCAGTAGGGGGGGCTGCTTCCTCCTCTCCCTCTGCCTGCCTCTCTGCCTACTTGTGATCTCTCTCTCTCCCTCTCTGTCAAATAAATAAATAAAATATATTTTTTAAAGATTTGTGAGAGACCACAAGTAGGCAGAGAGGCAGGCAGAGGGAGAGGAGGAAGCAGGCCCCCTGCTGAGCTGATTTGGGGCTCCATCCCAGGATCCTGAGATCATGACCCGAGCCGAAGGTAGAAGCCTCAACCCCTGAGCCACCCAGGCGCCCCTAAATAAAATATTTTTTAAAAAATAAAATAAAATGCAGATTGCCAGGGGTACCCCAGCTCCCACCCCCCAGGATTCCAATCCATTCAATTTTAGGTGGCTTCAGATATTCTACATTCAAAACAAACAACCCCATCCCCCTGCCCCTTACAGCCGGGTGAGACAGCAGCTCTGAGGCTACACTTCAGGAGACACTGAATTCTTTTATGAAAGCCACACAATGGGACTAATGTCCAGATTAGCCATATAAAAATAGATTATTATATGATCACACCCATTGGCCATTCTAATGGTTCAGCTCTTCCACACTGGATCAGCAGATGACAGAATGGAAAGAAAGGGTGGAGTGAAGGAGATGTGCCAACATGGGCCCTCAAAACACCGTGCTAATGACCCTAAAATATCATTAGGGGCTCTGGAGTGCAGCTAACCGTTTGATTTCCCAAAGTAGATTTTTTTTTTCTCCTTCTCTTTCTAGTGCCCAAAGAGGTCCATGGGATCATCTCTTCACAAGTCTTGCTTCTAAAAAAATCTGTCCTCAGTACCCCGCCCCATTCTTTTTCCTGTTCTGCACTGAGAATGTGGTGTGTCCTTGCTTCGAAGCACCAACTTTTCTGTCTCTTCTTTAATACGTGTCATTTCCCTTCAGGTAAGGCCTGGCTTCCACACCTCCCAAACCTCCTCTTCTGAGTTGTCATTTTCACAAAACACACCAGCGCTGCCTTCTTACAAAATTATTCAGAACAATGTTCTATTGACATCAAAGGATGTTCCAACTTTCCCCGTGAGCTTTAAATCCACTGAGGTTGAATTTAATACTCATTTTTGGCTTATTGCACTGAAAGAAGGAAACAAAGACAGTGTGGTGAAGTGGCGCCAAGCCTCTCTGATCAATTACTTGTTTGTGACTTAAATGCATTTCTTAGTCTAAAAGGGCAAAAGGACCTGAAGCCCCTTATGAAGTGACAGGCATTGAATCCCCTCGGGCCATCTGGCCACAAACATGTTCTAATCATCTATTTCTGTGACAGTGAGTTGAAGAATCTTTGCTTTATTGTGAAAACAATTAGCTGAAGCCACTCATTTCCCACCAAACACTCTGGAGCTAAGTAAGCTGACCAAGGGTGTCTTCAAGGCCAGTGACCCAGCCAGCTCTTAAATCCCAAAGTTCCCTGGTAGCTCGTACACCAATTCATAAGACCTTTTCATCTTGGAAAGTCACACACACACACACACACACACACAGAGAGATGAGTTTCTTTAGAGCATCTCTGAACTCTAAGAAGGTGATTTCCATTAAGTGTTTAAGATCTTGCCCATATCATCAGTGAGAAAATCCCATCTTCGTCCCATTTAGAGATAACTTTTTAACATCAGCAAATTATTAAGTTAGCTTGTTTCTACCATAATGGTATGCTTAGGCAAATAAAACCGATGATGAGAAGGAGAAAGCAAAAGCCATATTTTAAGAGTAGTTTCAGAATACTGCAATTTATGTAGAAATCAGACAAAAATGAGAAAATATCCAAGTTTAGCAACCTACTTAGAAAGTCTAGGGGCATCTGGGTGGCTCAGTGGGTTAAAGCCTCTGTCTTCAGCTCCGGTCATGATCTCAGGGTCCTGGGATCGAGCCCCGCATCGGGCTCTCTGCTCAGCGAGGAGCCTGCTTCCCCCCCCGCTCTGCCTGCCTCTCTGCCTACTTGTGATCTCTCTCTCTGTCAAATAAATAAATAAAATCTTAAAAAAAAAAAAAAAGAAAGTCTACAATACTTAAGTCTCAGCTCTCTCAAATATCAATTTTATTTTGATATTAAGAAACTGAAGTTTTAAAAGTGATATGTATGTGCATTTCACCATATATGTAATCTATGTCTTTGGGACCAGTCTTCCTGAGTTCCAATCTTGGCTACACACTAAAGGCTGTACAATCTTAGATAAGTTACTCTCTGTGCCTCCCTTCCTTTCTTTTATAAGGTACTTACTTTACAAAAATGTTGTGAAGAATAAATGAGCTAATTTATATAAAATGTCTGGTACCTAATAAACATCCAATAGTTAACCAAGATTATTTTGTGTTCATGGTGTGGGAATCAGGTACAGAGGAAGATAGAAGCTCTGCCCTCTTGAGATTTACAGTCCAATAGAAGAGACATATGTTAACTAGTCACATAATTATTTCTAAGATTTTCATATGTGCTATGACAAAAGAATTTCTTACAGAGTGCTGTGAATATGGTCAATGAAAGGACCATGGGGAGACTAGAGAGATGTTCCCAGTGAGGTAATTTTAGACTAAGTCTTAAGGAAAAGAAAGAAGATTTTCCCAAGGAGAAGGATCAGCCTATGGGAAAGTGTTTGGGTACACAGAGAAAGCAGTAATGGTATGAAAGGAGGAGAGAGGTATGTTAAAGGACCACCCTCTACCTGTTGGATGAGTCTTGAGGATGAGCCCTGTTCAGTTCAAAGAAGTTTTGTCTTGTAGCCCAGGATCAGGACAGGGGCAAATTCCCATAGCAAAATAAGCTCAAACCTGAGTGCAGAAAACAGATAGAAATGGGAAATAGGAAAGAATCAGTAAGATCTTTGGGAGGACATTAATCTTCACTGGGAGAATGTTTTCCTGAGGTTTTTATTTTTTGTTTTTGTTTTTGCTTGTTTTTGGTGTGTCTGTTTTGTAGATTCATGGAGAAAACTACAGAATGCAATGTAGATGTTCTTCCTTCCCTTTTGAGGATCTGAAGGCGATCTTTCTCTGTATCCAGGAGCAGAGAAGCCAATGGTGTTCACTCACTGCAGACCCTGGAAGTCTTCAAAAATAGACCCACGGACATGGGACCTGCTGACTCCTGAGAGAGGATGATATTCCCAAGAAAATGAGGGGGCAGAGATTTCAGGAAGAGAGAAGGGTACAGCAGAGAAGCAGATGAAGAGGGAACAAGTGTTAGAGCTTGTATGGGGGCTGACCCCTAGAGGTCGGGGCAGGATGTGACCTTGCTTTTTGATTGGACAATGGGAGTGAGGAACCTGGAGTAGAAAAGTAAGTCAGAATTCTCAGTATTAATAATACATTATATGTTAATTTAAATTGAGGGGAAAAAAAAAAGAATTCTCAGTATTAACACCTTTCCCCAGTGTTGACTATATTTGGATTTATTACCAAAGTCCTTGTGTGATGAATGGCTTTGGCCTTTCCAGGTTCTTGCTTCTAGAAGAGAGGCCCAAAGAGATATCCAGAATAGAGAAGAGAATCATCATGGGCAAGAACAAGAGACAGTTTTGTCATGAGCTGTATCAGGGGCAAAGGGTCCAACTGCAGACAGTACTTGGCGGGAATAACCATATTAACTCCCAAATGTCCCAAACATGAATGTGCTTTATAGGATCTTGTGTGGTCATCCTTCTACTTACCATTCCACCCTCTTGGTTACCTTCCATCACTTAAACTCAAGATGTTCTGTTTGTCACAGAGTCTTTGCATCTACTGTTTGCTCTGGCTGGAATACTACTCTCTCCATCTATCATCTATAGTGAACTCCTATTCAGACTTTCTAAAATCTCAGCTCATATTTCTTGTACTCCAAGCAGACTCACCTGACCTCCTTAGCTAGTCAATCCTCTTCCATGGCTGAACATCCCTTTCTATGGACATTCATCACTGTTATCATTTCATAGTGTTCATGGGATCGTTTGGTTACTGTCCTTTTCTTTCATAAGACTCTAAGTTCTCTGAGGGCAAGAACCACACTCATTCTTTATGCAGAGTATATCTTCCATAGCAGAGCACAATGTCTGGCATTTAGTCCTGATTTCAGTAAGTACTTACCTCATGGATGAGAGGAGTGGTCTTCACTGGCTGGCGTTGTGATGTGGTGTGTGTGTGTGTGTGTGTGTGTGTGTGTGTGTGTGAGGGTGAAGCTGGGCGAGGCCCTGGGCCCCGTGGTGAGTGCCATCATATCAGAGTCACAGGACTGGCACTTCTCCTGGCCTCCTGCTGGTGGTGGGAGTGCCAATAGGGATGGGAGCCAGGTTCCAAAAATTCCAATGTTCCTTTAAGTGATTTACTTATTCCTTAAAAAAAAAAAAAACTTTCTGAGGCAATTTTAGCAGCTGATTATCGTGGTTTGGCTGTGGTTCAACAATTTTCCTGAAAGACAAGGGCTCTGGGCCATTTCCCCGTGAAGAGGCAATCCCATCCCTCTCAGATAAGAGCACATTGTCTATTCACAAGGGGCCTTCAGAGCTCCGGTTCTTGGGGGAGAGTCCAGGAGATGCAACAGCTGCAGACTCAGTGCTCCCAGGGTGCCAAAGGTCAAAGGTCAAGGGTCACTTTTTGTTGAAGGATACCTCAATCTATGAAGTCTAGCCAAATAATTGTCCCCTTCCCAACTCCTAACCCCAGCTTCCTGCCCAGGCTGTGGGTGTCGCTTGTTTCTGAGGTTGCACATGATACAATTTATGGCACAAATGCACATGAGCTTGGAGCTCTCACGTCTCTCCAGGTGACTTGGGGAGGGGCTCTTCTCACTCAGTGACTAGTGAACTTTGGGCTCCTTCCAATATGTGCTGCTTAGTGTCCAAAGGGCCAATTGTCTTGGAGAAACAATCTGTTCTTCTACCAGGAACCTGAGTTTTCTACAAGCAGGACCCTTGTCATTTCCAAGCTTCTGTGTTGAGTCACTACACAAATAGGACACCGACCATACCAGGTGCTTACAGAGTTGCTGAGCAGGACCCCATTCTCCAGTGGGTCCCCGTAAGCTTTCTGATCCAAGTAATTGGATTCCAAGGTGGTACACAATAATCGTGAAGAACTAATTCACTCACAGGAGAAAAAAAATGAGTCATTGCTATCTGAATTATCCTTTAGCCAGCAGGGCCTCCAAATAAGAGGTAACATTGAAAGCAAATGTGGTGCGCGATATGGAGAGGTGTAGCTTCCCAGAAAAGCCATTTTCTCTATAGGAGCTGGCAATAGGCCCTTTCTGGCCTCCAGAGAATTATGGCAGAGAGCCATAGATTCGGACACAAATGCCAGTTTCCTAGTTGGCTGTCTGGGGTTCATCTGTCAAAAGGTGGGGTTGGTCAGATGAGTTCTTTATAAAAAACAAAGTAGATGAAATGAGACACACACGCTCTGAGCCACCTTGTTGCGGAACTCTCCATTCACACACAGAGAGGACAGTTCATTTTATTCATTCATTCACTCGCACATTCATTCATTCTCTTATTCAACGGTAATTCACTGAGTGACTGAAATTGTGTGGAGCACTATGCCAGGTACAAGATATATCAGGCAGGGCTTTTCTAGTCCTCCACACTTGCTTTTCCCAGTCATTTCGAATTTGTTCACATTATTGATGCGTTTGAGACTAAAATTAATAAACTCCTAATTTATTCTGAGAATAACCAAGCTTAATGAAAAGAGAGAGTAATGAAAAAGAAAGTGTGAAGGAGAAAACTTGGATGGTTATTTGAATGTTCCGACTTCAGTTTCTTCATCTCTAAAATACGGAGATTAACTACACTTATGTTACACTTATTCTGTTTTATATACATGAAGTTAAACCAAAATTTTTTAGATCTGATTGATCGCTGTTCCAGCTTTTACTGTTTTGTGATCGTTTACCCCAAAGCTTAATGACTTAAAACAACAAGCACTTTATTCTATCTCATAATTTTATCAAGCAGGAATTCACACAAAGCTTACTGGGGTACACCTCCCTTTCCAGGTTGAATTGACAAAATCCACTCAGTTTTATTCAACTGGCAAATGCGATGGTCTGGAAGCACCAAAATAGAAATCCCATGTCTGGCGCCTTGGTAAGGATGCCCAGAGGGTCTGCACTTAGAAACAGTCATCAGAGGACCTAAACTTTGCTTTTCCATTATGGCAGTCACAAGTAATTGGACCTCTTTCATGGTAGCTCAGCACTCCCACAGTGTTACAAGACACCAAAGGCAGATCCCCAGATGCAAGGCTCCTTTTGAGTTAGCCTTGAAGCCCCAGAACACCACTTCTGCCATATTTTATTGTTCAAACAATTTACTAGAGCCAGCCAACATTCAAGGGGAGAGAAGAAGTAGACTCAATCTCTCAATGGGCAAATTGGTTGGCAATGGCAAATGGTTCAAACAATTTACTGGAGTCAGCCAACGTTCAAGGGGAGAGAAGAAGTAGACTCAACCTCTCAATGGGCAAATTGCATGAGTCACATGAATGTAAGTCCTTGATGGCAGCCATCATGGAGGTCAGTTACTGTAGTCACCATGAGAATTGAAAGTTAGCAGGCTTTAGACCTGGCAATTAATGCTAAAGTCCTTATGATCTTTGATTTTTCCTTCTCTTCCTATAAACTGGTTCCTGAAGAAGTTAGATAAGATGCCTTCATATTATGAGTGATTTTTAAAATCTGATCTAAAAATACTTAGATAAGCTTAAGTTGACTAATAAAGAAAGATATAGGAAAATTAAGATAAGTGCAGAAGACACGTAAGACATGAAGTTTCCTAACTACTGTGTGGATCAGCTCATGGAGACTTTCTGGTTTGAAACCTCTGATAAAAGGGATTGAACTCCCAACTAGCTGCCCACAACACTGTCTTTGTGCCTCTGGTGTGTTCATTGGATGTCTCAGGCTATGTGTCTTGTGCTCAACACTAGACTTCAATCCTGCGGGTTTGATTCCTCTGTTTTTCCCACAAAGCATTAAGAGGTTCTCAATCACTATTTGCTAAATGAACACACTCTGGTGGGTTTTGGGGAATGCTGGAAGCAGCACAGAGGGTAGGGTGCTATCAACTCACGGTATTAGAAGGAGGTAATTCCATTATCTCTAACAGCTAATGTTCAGTAGCTCATCGATGCTTTCTAATGGGCAATAAAAGTAAGAACATCCATTGGGGATTTGGTTTCTGGCCCGTGTCTTAGCAAATTAAACAACTCACACGGCATGGCAGGAGATAGGAAGGGTTTGAGCTGTTTGTTTTCACAAGGAACAAACCTTGATCTCTTTGTCTGCACACAAACCACTTCTGGCCCCAGGTGTTGCTTTCCAAGATCGCGTTGGCACACTGTGGGCTGCTGCACACCACAGATGGGGGAGGGTGGCTGGTGGCCAAGGAAGATGAATGATTCCCCTGATGAAGAGCTTAATTAGTGTGAAAATGGACAAACACGGGTTAAAACCAGAGGTTTCCTTATTTATGTTTCACCGGCAAATCAATTTCAAGATCATAAATAAGTAAAATGTGAATTGCAGACCCAGAAAGATAAGGGCTGCTTGTTTTTCCATAAAATGTGAATACTACCTAAGCAAGAGTCTACTTATATTGCATCTTCTGATTCTAACTAGAAGTTTTCATTCTTTTTCCATTATAAGAGAAGTATTTTAAAGACAATGACTTCAGAACCCTTCTGCAAGGAACCACAAAATATTCCTGTGTCTATATAATAACTGTATCATGTATATATATAACTATATAATAACCAATGCTCCTGTTTTTCGTTTCTCACTTTTTACTTCCTCAATTGAAATCCTGGTTCAATCTCTCCCTTGCTGTGTGTCCTTAGGCAAGTTATCGAATATCTCTGTTCTTTAGTTTTCTCAGTGTTAAAATGCAGTTAATAATAACACAACCATACAGCAGCCTTGAAGATTAAATGAGCTAACGTATGCTTAGAACAATGCCTGGCACCTAGCAGGTGCTCAGTACACATACTCTAAAGTTAAGAAGCATTTTGCCCACATTTTCTCTTTCAATCCTCAAAACAAGTTAAACAGCATTAGGGAAATGTTAGGATTTACAGGCCAACATTCTGAAGTCGGACTAGGGAGGACCTCCGTCTTACTAGCAGCACAATCTTTTTTTTTTTTTTTTAAGATTTTATTTTTTTCACTTGATGTAGGGAGAGAGAGTGCAGACACAGAGGGAGAAGGAGAAGCAGACTCCCTGCTGAGCAGGGAGCCCGAAGCTGGTTTTGATCCCAGGACCCTGAGATCATGACCTGAGCCGAAGGCACTCAACCAACTGAGCCACCCAGGCGCCTCTCTAGCTGCATAATCTTAGCAAGTTACTAAAGCCATCTGGGCCTTGGTTTCCTTATCTACAAAATGAGGATAGTGGCAATACCTATTTTATCAGTTACATTCGACACTGCACACAAGAGACTTCGGGGAATGCCTGGCACAGAGCACATGCATTGTTATATTTGCTGTTGCCAAGAGGCAGTAGATTGTGTTGGGCTTGCATCAAAGTCTGCTGTCTGCAGCATCCACAGTGATGTATACCAGGCCCCCACCCATGGTTGATTTCACAGATCCAATAGAGCCCCATGCCCAGAAGGTCCCCACACTTGGTTTCACCTGTCACCGTCTCAAAATTCTTAAAAAATTTTCGCACAAAGAGCCCTGCATTTTCATTTTGTACTGTATCCTGCAAATTATGTAGGTGGTCCTCCCCTACATTTTGGAATTAATTCAAGAGCCCAGCCACCCAGAGGCCACAATCATGCCAACTCTCATAGGTAGTTTGCATTGACTTTGGGACACGCTTAACATCTGAGCTTCTGTAATAGGAGTTATAAACATATTTCTCTATATTGAGCTCTGTCCCTGTAGTCAGAGAAATAGAATAATGGGGTTCAACTGGGTTCTATTCCAGTCCCCTGCTTCTCCTCAACTCCATAGCATGGAGATGGCATTATCACAGTTATGGCAAATCCACACTTGCTTCTCACAAGGGACTAAAGAAGTACAATGTTTCAGGCACACAGTTACTATTATGTCGTACTATTACATAGACGTCATTGCATTAATTTAAAAAAATACAGGAAAGCATTACCGAATTTAAATTGCTTCTTGTCATTACATAGTTCTTCAATGAATAACTATTAAATACACTAAAGTATTATTAGGAAGGAAATTGAGATTTTTTTTATGGTAATAGAGGCCTGCATACTTGAAACAATGAGGAAACTCTGTATTAGGCTGTCAGCTCCTGAACTGCAGGTCCATTTCAATTCCCATGTGAACCTTTTGGGTCCTCGTTCAGAATCCTACGCACAGGATTTGCACAGCACACGTGTGTCCTGTAAATAATACGTGTTTGCTGATCTGATCACACTTTTAAAAAAAGATTTTTTAAAAAATTTATTTGAGAGAGAGAGAGAGAGCACAAGCAGGGGAATGGGCAGAAGGAGAAGCAGGCTATCCTCTGAGCAGAGAACCCAATGCAGGGCTCCACCCCAGGACCTTGGGATCATGACCTGAGCCGAAAGCAGATGCTTAACCAACTGAGCCACCCAGGCACCTCAGTTTGATCACACTCCTGTCTTAATGTCCCAGTGAAGCCCCAGTGAAGTGGGACGTGCATTCTGTTACCAGACATGAAAAGGGACAGTGAATTCAGAGATGTTGGGAAATGTGAGAGATTAAGAGAGGGAGACCACAGAATGTTTCCATTCTTGGAAGCAGGAGAAATGATGAGTCGAGGTGACGCAAAGGCACAGTTGGGGCCCGGCTCCCACAGAAGGAGGTCGGTCTGAACAGACGCAGGCAGAGACCACACCCAGTGCTCTGGAATGGCACACTTCGCTCTAGAGTTATATTCGCGTCATTCCCCTGCTCCGAATGTTCCAGTGACTTCCCAGCCTACAAAATCCTACATAATCTGGCTCCCAATCTGCCTTCAGCCTCTTTATTTCCTACTCTCCCCACCTTGCTCTGTTCCATTGACCTTGTTCCTCAAGCTGTTCCTGGAACAGGTCTCGCACATCCCTGCCTAACTAATGTTTCCTTTCACTGGAACACTTTCTCTACCATTTTCTTCATTCCTTACTTTATTCAGGTCTTTTCTCAAAGATAGTATCCTCAGAGCTAACTTGTCCAACCGCCATAGGTGAGATAGACAGCATTCGGGTCATTCTCAAGCCCTTTATCTTGCTTTCTCTTTTCAAAACATCACCTGCATTAAAAAAAAAAAATCACTTGCATTATCCTTTGCATTTCTGTGGAGTTGGTTGTTCGTTCTCTTCCTTCATTTCTGTATTATCAATTCATTTGTCCAGTTGCCTATTGGGCTTTTTTCCTCCTCCACCAGAATGTAAATGCCATGAGAAGACAGACATATTTTTCTGTTCTGTCCATTGGACTATCTATAGATCTTAAAGTATTGACTGGCAGAGTCAATACTCACTCCATATTAGTTCAATGAATAAGGAAATGGATAACTTAATGATTTAAAAACCCTCTGCAGGGACACCTGGGTGGTTCAGTTGGTTAAGCTTCTGCCTTCTACTTAGGTCATGATCTCAGGGTCCTGGGATTGAGTCCTGCATTGTAGGGGGGACTCTGCTACCTCTTCCTCCTGTCCTCTCCTTCTCTTAAATAAATAAACAAAATATTAAAAAAATAAAATAAATTAAATTAAATAAACAAAAACCTTCTGCAAACCAAGGAAAACAGTAATTAGAAGAGGTACAATGCATGGCCTACTAGTTCTGCCTTACAAGAAGGTCTGAGGAGGGGTTGGGGAGTTGACAAAGAATGAGATGACAAGGGGCTGAAGTTGGCTTTGAAGCTGTCAAGATTGTCTTGAGCCAGCAAGGCTAGTGTATTTAGAATACTACAAGCCTGTGTCTCCTCTCCCTCTCTAATCCTAGGCAATTTCACTAACCTGGGAGTTTTGGCAAACCCACAGTGACTCTCCTGCTCTCTATGATGGCCTTTGTTGCATAGAAGTAGATCCTAGGTTTCTCCAGGCTTAGTCTCCTTCCACAGCGCCTTTGTGCCTTGGTCTGGGTTACCAGAAACGGAAGCAACGTGATCCCACGGTTGCTCTGTCTGCTCCTTGTTGTTACCAAGGAGTGTTGATTCCAATTGAAGAAGTTAGGATAGGTACCTACCAACTGAAGAAAAGGATTAACTCACTTCCCAAGAAAATATTACCTTAACCAGATCCATGGCATTCTAAGTACTTGTGATAGATGTGACTCTTCACTCCCTCCCAGTAACAAATTACATATGTGTAGTCTTGGCCATGTGACTTTACAATGTCTCTGTGTTGGGATGATGGGATGGAAAGAGAGGAAACAGAAGGAAAGATGAGGTCTATGCCTTTTCACCTCTGATTTAGACATAAATAATATTTATAAACTATCACCTGAGATGTTAGGGGTTTTTTTCCATTTTACTGAGTCTTCTAGAAACCCATAGTTTAGCAACCACATTCACTAATAAATGGATATGAGCATCTGTTTTTCTAGAGTGTGTCTCAACAGAACAATGATATTTCAGTTCATCTCCCAAATGCATGGAATGTATGAATCTGGATACTTGTAAATTCATGACCTACAACCCCTCTAAAACAAAGAAGCCAAAAGAATGACAGAAGAACCCCCCCAGGAGAGTGCGTTCAGTGCTAAGTTGGCATCCCTGGCCCCAGCTCAGTTGCAGTAATGGCGGACATCAGATTTGTCTCCACAAGATTCATGAAGCTGTACCGGCAAAGACTCAGCAAATGGAAGGCAACAGAGCATGGGCTACATCAACAAATTACCTGAGGCCGAATACTAAGAAACAAGGCAAGATTCATTATGTAAGCCAGCTACAGGTGTGTTAGTTCCATTCCACAGACTCCCAACCGGTTTTCATTTATTTCTACATTTAGCGGCACCAGCAACCTTAATATAAGAAACACTGAAGTCATTTTTTTTTTTTTATACAGTACTTGGAAAAGAAAATTCTCAAGAAGAACTTTGCAAAGGATTTTTCAGATCAGTTTGTCTCCTAGGGAAGTTTTACATTTGAAGTAATACAATATGTTCTCAAAATAGAATGAAAAGTCTCCTTGTCTGGTCATCGAGGCCATTCCATTGACTTGTTAGTACTCGGGCTTCCTTCATTAGTGAAAGTCCCTGGACTCTGTCATCCCCAGTAGCTGCCCTACACAATACCCACAACTCTTCACCAAACACCTTCCACTCTTCCAAACTATTTTACCTCAATCTTATGAGGGTCAGATTTTTCTAGGCTTTCTAGAACTTCTATTGCAACATAGAGACTACCAACCCAGGGACCCCAGCACTTTCTCATTGTTTTGTCTTCTCTTCTTAGTGTCTTTGTCCTGGTCCATTATTATAATTAATACCTTTCAAATACTCTTATATTCCATGCCTTTCTCCCTGATGTACTTTCTGAGGGAAACTCTGAACAACTGGATTTTACCTAGTTATTAGCTTTCTCTACACTGCCGACTGAATGGCTGAATAGGTCAACTCCACTGTGCATTCAACACTGCCTGTCATTTCTATCACATGTCTGCCTTTTAAGATAATTCCTACTCCTCCCATCTCTCCCCAAACCACGTCTCTGCCCCCTTCAATTTCCAGTGATGGCTTTGCCTCTTTCATCATTAAAACAATAGAAACCACTGGATGGAGACCCTCATCTTCCCACCAAAACATCTGCAAACCTACCTCCACACATGCTCATGTTCCATTTCTTTTCTCCTACCATCAAGAAAGGTCACTCTCACAATTGCTTTTTACAAATGTCTCAAGGACTCCAGTCTTTTGGCCTTTGGTCTTATAAATCAGTATTTATCTCCATGCAGAATTATTCTTAACATCCTGTGAACATCTTCCATCTCAGAAGAAAAAGAAGCTTATGTCCACAACTTCCTCACACTACCACCTTCTCTCGCTCTTCACTTTCCAAGCTCAACCTCTTGAAACAGTTGTCTGCACATCATTTCTATCTTCTCATCTCCTGTTCACTGCTTCCACCACTGCACTCTTACCAAACACTGCATTTCCCTGGTAACTTCTTTGTTGAGGTTATCTAAGCTTGCATGACCAAGCACCCCCTTCAGCAGCTGGAAACAATAACAGCTCACTAATCTAATCAGGTCTTTGGGTCAACTCATTAAGGAAAGTTGTCTCTGCTCCTCTTTCTGTCAGCTAGGGGGCTGAAGCTGGGCACTAGAATCATCTGGAGGCTCACTCATTCACAGGTCTCACGGTAGGTGCTGGGAAGATGGGGCTTTCTCAAAACATGATGGCTTCCAAGGGCAAGCATTAGGAGAGAAAGAAAGAGAAAGAGAAAGCCTGAGACAGACCCAGGCCAAAGCATTTTATGACTGAGCTTTGGAAGACTACATGAAAGCTCTATCTTGGGATTTCTCTCCCATGTTAGACTCCCTTACAGGACAAACCTGTCTAATAATAGTGCAAAAATGTCATATTGATGCTGATGGCTCCAAGACTTGCTCCAGTTCCAAAGCATTTCCGAAGCTTTGACATTTCCACCTGGATATCTGATAGGCTTTTCAAATTTAGCAAGTTCAACAATGTAACTCTTGATTTCCCTTATTTTCCTCTAGCCTTCACCATTTTAGTCAATAATTTCCTCAGGCTAAAATCCTAAATATCATCCTTGTATTTTCCATTTTCCTCAGTTCTCCACCGCCCACCCCCCCAGTCCTTTAACAAGTCCTGTTGATTCCACCTACAAAATACACCTAAAATTCATCTACTTCTCATTTGTTCATTCACCTTAATCCGAAACTCTAACATCTTTTCCCTGGACCACTGTGTAGCCACCTTCTTGTAGACAGCAACAGGAACTGTGACTTCTGTGGACATTTGACTCTTTCATACCACTTCTCACTATCCCTGCAAATATCATCTAAGAAAACCCCCGGGACTGTGCTGAGGTAAAGCTCCCGGCCTGGGTACACCAGTGACTTCCACATTGCAGTGACTCCCTGATGACAGGCACCCGAAGAAATGGCTCTCTATTATATTTGTCTCAAAGGAATTATATTGCAATCTCAGCAAGGAACGTTAACCTTGTCTAGAAAAATGTGATGGAATGGAAGTCACTGCAACTTTTTCTCCATTGGGCTAACAATTGTCTTCAGATGTGCAGGTCTTCTTAATAAGGTAGAGTCCTATGATTCAATAATTTACAAAAAATCTGTATTGATTGTCTATCCTGTGCCAGGCTTTGTTCTAGTTGCTGAGGAAACAGGTAAATAAAACAGAGCTTCTAATAAAGAAAGTCGACAAGAGAAAGCAAAGCAAATATTTCAGGAGATGATAAAAGCTGTGAAGGGGAATGAAGCAGTGTGAGGGAAATGGAAAAGATGGACAAGTCACAGGGCTCCCGTGCTATTCTCGATCTCCTGGTCAAGGAAGTCATCCCTTTGAGACAATGTTTGAGGAGAGAACTGAGTGATGGAAATGAGCAGCCATGTGGGTATCTGAGGAAAAGTGTTCTAGGCAAAGGAAAAGCAGGTTGAGCTTTCTGTGTATTTGGCATTTTCAAGGATCTCAAAGGAGACCAGTACAGGGAGCGGGTAGGAGATGAGGCTGGAGAGTTAGTCACTGATGGCCGATCGGGCAGCTTGTGTGATAAGGCTGAGAGAATTTGAGGGGGATGGCAGTCTCGTGAGAAGTAGAGGGGGCACGTTATCAGAAACAAAAAAGCTCTGGAGGAGTGTTTGTGTGGTATAGGTTTCCCTCACAAACCCCAACATCCATACAATGTATGCAGAGCACCTTACACAATGCCTGCACATAGCAGGTATCCAATAAATGCTCATTGTTACCATTTCTGTCCAATTTGGTGTTAATCGGAGAGGTTTAGGTCCTCAGTCCAGCTCCTACTGGCTTGTCTGTGTGACCCTGGCCAATCACCTAACTTCTCTGGGCCTCCCTTATGCTGTGCTATTGTGCTAATGAATAACTGATTGAGAAGCTGCATGAGAAATGCTCAGTAGAATGCGTATCACGTATTAAGGGCTTAATAAGTGTTGCTTATCATCCTCATAAGGGAATTTCTAAGCCCCTCCATTTGTTGTAACAGCATGGAGATGAGAAACATGGTTAATATTATTTTATGCCTGTTTCTAGCCTCTCTTCCCCATGACTGTCTTCCTTGCTTGGTTCACATCTCTGTTCCTCTGATCCCCACCAGTCTGCAGCCCCTTTACCGGCTTTATTTATCCTCAATCACAGTGACCAACTCGTGACCTGCTTTGTTTCACTTTATCGCTGTCTTTCTCCACCAGCTAGAATGCAAGCTCCATGAGGGCAGGGATTTTTTCCTTTAGTCCATTGATGTCTCTCTAGTGCAGAGAACAGTATCCGGTCCACCGTGAATTCATAATTAACAGGTGTTGAATAAAGGAATGAAAAAGAAATTTTAGGGGAGGGCTTCAGCTGCAAGCAGGAATGGGTACCACCCAAATCACCTTCCTCTGTGTTGGAATTTAGAATATTGAACTAGGTAACCTTACCTTACTATCAAGAACATTCAGGAACTGCATATCTTGGACTTTGAACCTGACAATTTGGAGATTTCCAGAAGTTAGACCAATTTACTTTCCGAGGAACAAGCAGCCAGAGCTGTTTCAAATCCATTGGGACCTCACCCTGCTGGCCACTTGGCAAAGTGAGACCAGGTAGCTGAGTTCTCTAAATTTCTTCCATTAATAACTGCCAAACAGCCTTTCCTCAACTGGCTTGGCTTCTCACTTCAGTCACCTATTTCAACTTGTAATTTCTCCAAAGGGCCGTTTCAGACACTTCACTTCCTGAAATTATAGAGATTGTAAATTTTAGGCCATTTGCAACACTGTCTTATCCACAGGAGTTTGGGTATAGAAAGATAGAAAAGACATAAGACTTCCTTTGGCCACATTTGGCTTAATCTGGAGAAACCTCACAAAGAACACCTTGCTCATTTCCCCAGTGCTGCAAGAGACTTGTGGAGGCTGATCCAAAAAACAGTCATTGTATTTTATTTGTCATCCCTGTATTTTCTTGGGAAAGCATGTCCTGGCATTAATTTTCTGTTGGGTTGCAGGTTTGACTTAAATCTCCACATATACTTCCTGGGGGTTAGGATTTCATGTAGCAAGTAGCAAAGAATAAGTCTCTAACAATTATTACGGTAAAAACTTTCACACTGGAAATTCGAGGTTTGGTTATTCCTGTTTAACTAAGATACATAGTGTCGCCCAGTTGTTCAGCTCTGTTTTTTCTCTCTTAGGCTTAAAAATCAACCATCGAGAGTCAAGTATGGAAATTATCACTGTTTGCAAAATGTCTCTATGAAAGAAACTTTACCTTTTAATTCCTCCTGAAATTAAGAGAATGACCTTATTTCCACTCATATCTTGTCAGAGTATGAAAACCCAGTGGAACAAAATGCAGATCTTCAGTCTGGTGGGATCAGGCTTTAAGCCAGGGGCCACCCTAGGAAAGCTGTCTTGGAAGGACTCTTGGAAGGACTTGCCGAGGCTGGCAAACTGTTGAGGAGCACTAGCATGTTCTGCACCCTTCCTCCAGGCAGGCAGGGGTTTGGGGGATGAGATCAGCTTTCTGGGATAGAGATCTAATTTAAATAATGGCGGGTTTAGATAATAGTGAATTCATTAGCTCCTCTGGACCCAGGCCGCTAGCAACTACAAGGGTGAGGTTTGCATTTATAAGGAGGCTGGGGATGGAGGTAGGGGGTAGTAGGGGTCATTTCCACTGAAAGAAATGTCACGCATCCCAGGATAGGAAATGTGGGCTCCCCTTGAAATTGAAAAGGAGAGGGACTTCCTCTGCTGTCTCATTAGCTCAGGGAAAGAGGTCATGGGATGGGGTCATAGTCTTGATCAGAGAAACATCCAGACACGTTGGGGTTGTATCTCAGGGAAAGTGGCAGTGAACCGGTGTATGCAAGTTTTAAAAAGTTATTATGTACATAAAACACTATGACGCTGGCCCAGGCCCAAGGAGGTAGGAAGCAAGCATGGAGCAGTCTAGCGATGCGGGAGAAGCTTGCGCTGGTACCTCTTCCAGGAGAAGTGATCAGTGAGGTGATCCAGGAATGGCAGAAAGGACTAGAAGGATGGGGGCACCATTACTGAGCTACTCCCACCCCCTGGACGATGTTTCCTTCCCGGTTCCCCAAACTCGCTTAAGGGCAAAGAATGTTCAGGATAATTCATTTATCTGTAGGTTGGCAGGCAGGACATAATAAAAGGATTCAATTAGCCATGAAGTTGTGTGTGCGTGTGTGAGAGAAAAGGCGATCAAGACACAGCCCTGGGGCAGCTGAGGAGACTACTGGCCTTCCCAGGACTCTGGGAAAGTGAAATCACCTTCAGAGAATCCCAGGTATTGGTGAGGTCCTTCCTACATGGCAAGGACACAGTACAACCTCAGGAATTGCATTAGTGCCCAGAGCAGTTGTCGCCCCCAAGCTGAGATGGAGGTCTCAGTAGTAGCCTGCATGGTAGCCTGCGGCTGATACCACATCTTTTACACTGTTCTAAATTAAATTCAGAGCAATTCAGCCCCTGCCCCAAGGACTATTATGTGGGCTTCCTTGCACTAAATCTATGTTTATGGGAACATAAAATACATGTTGTTCCTGTCTTCAGATTTTATTATTGACGATGATTTCTAATACGTGCCCATCAGCCACCCTTTTAATCACTGTCCATCTTTCTTCTCTGTTGCAGTCAGATTTAAAACAGCCATGACGGTTTTGAAATAGATCCCTTCCTCTGTTCAACTGTACTTAGGGCTAATTAAGAGTAAATAACTATTCCCAGCAAGGAGGGCAGAATCCAGGCAAATTTTTGACAAATGCAGCTTTCCCTTTAGAGAAACATATTCTTGTCTGCTGCCAGTAAATATTTCCATTACAACCATAAGAAACTCCATTCCCTCCCCACCCCCTCACATAGAGAATGTCATGCTGCTCTGGGACAAGAAGAGAAAAATAAATACCAGTCAAGTCCAGGAAGGAAAACACAGAAGCATTTAATTAAGAAAAGAACTATATAATTCCCTGTTTCTTTCACTGGATCCCCAGTTCCATTTGGTCGCCGTCTTCAGCTGTGTGAAGCAAATGAATGCAGTCACTGGCTCAGCTCCCTCTCAAGGCTGACATTTCCCCTAAATCCTCCACACACACACCCCACTCCCACACCCTCTGTGATGCAACACAATTCATTCACTATAATTTGAAGGTTACAGTCAATTGCTCCAAGACAAGAATGCAGATGGGATCGGATCAGACTTCCTGCCTCATAAAGGCTCATCTTGATTTCAGTTCCAGATGCTCTCCTGCAACTTACTGCCTCAAAGGCTTCTCTCTTCCACATTGCTTTGCCTGGGCCTTTTAATTTCCCCTTTTGTTTAAAGATGAGAGTTACTGTTACTTTGCAAGTTATGGATTTTAATATTTCTTATTATATTTTCCCTTCCCACTGGAAGATTCCAGTCCGATAGTCATTTTTGTGAATTTCTTCTCACTGGAGAAAATTCAAATGAAATGTCTTCTCAGCCCAGGGAAGGAGAAAGAAGTTCATTGAAAGATACAGAAGCTGCATAGGATGTGTAGTCAACTTTGAGCTATTCATCTGGAAATATAAGAAATGGATTTTTTTAATGTTTATCCCAATGTATAGAAATACAAGAAAATCTATTACAAAATATAGAGTTGAAACAAGTTACCATAATGAAGAAACAAACAAGGGTATAGTCTATTTTTAATATAAACCCACTTAAACAAGAAACTCATATGCATTTAGCAAAGAGTAGTTGAACAATGGCAATGCCACTTGCTGTTCAATCATTCTTACTAATTTCCCCCCAGCTACAGTTTCTGAACTCAAGGGTTTGTTGATTCTCCAAAGGGACCAGACACAGTCTTCAAAATTATTTTTATTTAATCCACTTAAAAATGATAAACAGATCCCTGCTTACTAATTGCTAGTGGGCTCCACAGTACTAAGTTTTTGCTCTATATTGACTATGACAACTGAGTGCATTGATCTTTCCCACAACTACTTGTTGAACACCTATCATGTGTGTCACATAGAGTTCTAGGGGCTGAGGATACTCCTGTATCCTATAAAAAAAGATGAACGTGGCCCCGGGTCTGCAGGAATTACATTCTAATAAGCTAGATATTCAATAACAAATGAATACATCATACTTCAGGAGTGATACATATTGTGAATAAGAGGATGGATATTATCAGGTGGAGCCAGTTATTTTAGTCATCAGGGAAGGCCTCTCTGAGGAGGTGACTCTTGAACAGATTACAATGCACAAGCTGGATGGTAGTAAGATCAGGTTGGAAAAATGAGCAAGGCCATGGCAAGGACTCAGAACTCTAGTTTGAGGTAGACTGAAAGCATTAGCTCAGAGACGTAGTATAATCTAGTTTACATTTTACAAAGATCTCTCCGGCTCTATGGAGAATTGACCTTTGGATAAAGTTGCCAGATGAAAAACAGGATGTCTAGTTAATTTTTCTTTTAATTGGCTCCAGCCCAAAAGGGGCTCAAACTCACAACCTCGAGATGAAGAGTTGCACATTCTACATGGCACCCCATGCCCAGTTAAATTTAAATCTCAGATAAACAACAAATAAGTTTGGCATAAATATGTCTCAAATATTGCTTGGGCCATACTTATACTAAAAAGATTTCTATGAGACCGGAACCCCTGAAATGTAATCCTGTCACTAACTTTCCTGAAAGGGTTTCTCATTTCGGTCACCTTTTTGCTCTCCTGTTCTCTTCACCTTCCACTTTCCAAATAAACTCCCCAGACCTGTTGCTCCTGGATTTCTAGTTCAGCTCAGAAGCCAAGAGTGGTGAGTAAGGTACAGGGAAGAAAAGTCGATGGGTCTTTGGCCAGTGGCTCCTTTCCCATCTGTCCCTGACTAGCCCCTGCTCACTTCCTCTTTCCACAGCTTATCAGGGACTGTCCTCCCCGAACCCACTTCAGAACATGCTAAAATCTCAATGTATTGAGATTGTCCTTTTATCTCTAAGGCAATGCCACTGGAAATTTGTGAGGACACACACACACACACACACACACACACACACACACACAGATTAGACAGGCAGTCATTATTTCCTAAACTCTGTGCTAAGTGTGCTTGGGTTTACTTAAGCCCTGTCTCTCTCTCCCCATCATTAGGAACTCTGAGAATAAGATGATCCTCCACCTAACAGTAATGTGCATTGATCAATGCAATGATCACGAACACTTGCCAACAATGGGTCATCCTGGAGACGATGAACATAATGGAGACCTAAGAAAAGGTTGTCAGTGAGGAACAAAAGAGGCATTTTTCTGTTTGATAACACTCAAGAAAGCCAAAAATTATAGACAGCTGATGAACTACAGCTGATTTTCTAGAATGATGTATTCATTGTCTCAGGCTGCCATAATGAAATACCACAGACAACAGAAATTTATTTCCCCAGAGTTCAGGTGGCTGGAAGTCCAACATCAAGGTGTCTGCAGGGCTGGTTTCTCTTGAGGTCTCTCTCCTGGGCTTACTGGTGTCTGCCTTCTTGCCATATCCTATGTGGTCTGGCATCTCTCTCTCTCTGTGTCCAGATTCACTCTTCTTACAAAGACACCAGTCAGGTTGGATTAGAGACCACCCTATAGGGCTCATTCTAACTTAATTACCTCTTTATATCTATCTCCAAATAGAGTCACATTCTGAGGGATTAGGGCTTCAATGTACACGTTTTGGAGGGACACAACTCAGCCCATAATAAGTGAGGAGACATTTGTGATAGCAGTTGAAGTTATTGTCAGTTGAAGGACCAAAGGAACAATCTGGGTTCCCAGAGTAGTGAAATAGTAGGGCTCTGCCAGTGGCGGTCACAGTGAGAAACACATGAATGGAAAGTAGGGCCAGACTATTAACTATGTCCAGCCTCCCTCCCGCCTGGAATGTGAAATACTAGCCTTATTAGATAGGCTGTTTTTTCTAAGTGGTACTAAATTGGACCATAAGGAATATGGAAGGATTATGGAAGCATGTCTAATGCTTTATTAAAAATTTAATGCAAGGGGCTCCTGAGTGGCTCAGTCAGTTAAGCACCCAACTCTTGATTTTGGCTCAGGTCATGATCTCAGAGTCTTGAGATTGAGCTCTACATTGGGCTTTGTGCTCAATGTGGAGTTTATTGAGACTCTCTCGCCTTCTCATTTTACCCCTCCCCCTGCTCATGAGCTCTCTCTCAAATAAATAAATAAACCTTAAAAAATTAATGCTTTGGGGCACCTGGGTGGCTCAGTGGTTTAAGCCTCTGCCTTCAGCTCAGGTCACGAACGCGGGGTCCTGGGATCAAGCCCTGCATCGGGCTCTCTGCTCAGCAGGGAGCCTGCTTCCTCCTCTTCCTCTGCCTGCCTCTCTGTCTACATGTGATCTCTCTCTCTCTGTCAAATAAATAAATAAAATCTTTAAAAAAAATTAACACTTTAGGGGCGCCTGGGTGGCTCAGTCGTTAAGCGCCTGCCTTCAGCTCAGGTCATGATCCTAGGGTCCTGGGATTGAGCCCCACATCAGGCTTCCTGCTCCGTGGGAAGCCTGCTTCTCCCACTACCATTTCCTCTGCTTGTATTCCCTCTCTCACTGTGTTTCTCTCTGTCAAATAAATAAAATCTTAAAAAAAAAAAATTAACACTTTAAAAAAATTAATGCCTGGGTGGCTTAGTTGGTTAAACAGTTGCCTTCAGCTCAGGTCATGATCCCAGACTCCTGGGATCAAGGCCCATGTCAGGCTCCCTGCTCAGCAGAGAGCCTGCTTCTCCCTCTCCCTCTGCCTACCACTCTGCCTACTTGTGCTCTCTCTCTATCTCTTTGTCAAATAAATAAATAAATAAATAAATAAATAAATAAATAAAATTAATGCTGAATAACTCCTGATCTGTAAAGTTTCATAATCATCAAACACAGATTATGTTTGTTTGTTTGTTTGTTTGTTTATTTAAACACAGATTATGTTTAAAAGGTTTAAAATGTTTTTTTGACATGGCAAGGACATAATAAAACTTTCGATGATGGCAGAATAATGAACATAAAAGAAGAATTTGGAAACCACTGACCAGAGTAGTGCTTTTCAAACTTTTCAAAAAATATGAATCTGATGTCAACAGAGAGTGAACCCCTGGCTGAGAGAGGAGAGAGAAATGAATGGTTGTTTTTTGTTTTTGTTTTTGTTTTTAATGTATTGGAAACTTACATTCTGTTCTAGGATATATTTCTCTTTTTTCTTTCAAGAATTTATTTAAGTTCAAGTTAGTTCATATATAGTGTAGTGTTAGTTTCAGGGGTAGAATTTAGTGATTCATCACTTTCATTTAACACCCAGTGCTCATTACAAGTGCCCTCCTTAATGCCCATCATCCATTTAGCCTATCCTCTACCCTCTGATTTTAAAAGTAGGTTGCATTTGTCCCCCAAGTCCTCAAGATAATTCACATTCCAATAAGATACATGATACATAGTGGGTAGCTTTTTCTGACCCCTGGCATTACAGTTCCATGCTTGGATTATTTGTCCCGCAGTTTGAGATTCCAGGCCTCCAGGTCTTGACTGCCCTCTCATAGAACAGAGTTGCCCTCTGGACAAAAAGGTTGACACACATCCTCATTAAGCCTCTGCCACAGAACTTGCTGCAGGCATACTAGCAGGAAATGAAGGTCTAGTGTCTAGTGCAGATTAAACCAGAATCTCTCCTTTTCCATCACAAGCAGCAAATCTTGGCCAGTCCAGCAGCTCCCACCATTTCTCTGGTGGTTAATGCATCAGTTAACTATTGCTATACTTATGCTGCATTAAAAAACAAAAAACAAAACACACACACACACACAGGACTTTAGTGACATAAAATTATAAACATTTATTATCACTCAAGACTCTGAGTTGGCTGAGTAGTTCTACTGATCTTGGCTGGGCTTCATTCAGCAGTTCCTGCATTGGCTAGGGGGGTCACTTCCATAACCGACAGTCAACTGATTATTCATTAGTATAGGATGGTCTTGGCTGAGATGACTGGCTTTCCTCCACATGGTCTCTCATCCTCCAGGAGGCTAGCCTGGGCTCCCTCTCATGCTGCAGGTGCAAGAGAGAAGAAGTGTGCCAGACTTCATGAGGCCGGGCCGGTGTCAGAGGTGAGGCCCATTCTATTGCCCAAAGTACATAAAAGGACAGCTCAGATTTAAGAGACAGGAAAATAGATCATACTCTGGATGAGAAAAGTGGCAAAATCACATAGCAAAGGGCAGAGATTCAAGGAAGGTTGGAGAACTGAAGCATTTTTGCAATCACTTTACCACAGGAGGCATTCCAAGTCATCTTTCTGTAAGCAGAGATCTGGATTCCTATTATCCTTTTCCACATTGCTTCTTTGGAGAGCTCAGAGAATGTTATGAGAACAAGGATCCAATGTTATTGGAACCCAGATGGAATCCTGGATGTGACAAATTTTAAGCCCTCCTTGGACACCAGTTTTGGCCACTTACGAATACTAGTTGGGAGAAGAAAGGGGAATACGGATTTTCCCTAATAATGACTTTCTTGAAATGCAGTGGCTAACAGGTGATAGGATTGCTCTATTAGATTGAGCTATGGGGCACCTGGGTGGCTTAGTGGGTTAAAGCCTCTGCATTCAGCTCAAGTCATGATCTCAGGGTCCTGGGATCGAGCCCCACATCAGGCTCTCTGCTCAGCAGGGAGCCCGCTTCCCCCTCTCTCTCTGCCTGCCTCTCTGCCTACTTGTGATCTCTCTGTGTCAAATAAATAAATAAAATCTTTTAAAAAAAAAGATTGAGCTAAGTCCTTGATCAAAGTGAGGTATATTAATGGGGACTTTATTTAGACCTATGACAATCTGGCATCCACTTGAGCAAAGATTTCAGTCGTGTAGAGAAAGAAAAGTCTGTCAAAAATGTGGAGGAGAAAAATTATGTAAGTCAGTAATGCTTAGATATGTATAGAGGAAAAATAAATTATATTTTTGAAGCCAGTTCAAGAAACTTCAATAATTATGAGCCAGATGTATATCACATAAAATGTAGCTTTTCCATGGAAGCACATCTCATAGTTAAAAGAAAATATACACAAGAAGCTGAGCTCTTCATTTATAAGTGTATCATTATCCTGTTCAGATATTCACTTCCCTTTTATCCATGACTCAGGATCAATATTAGAGAAGGAGAAGGAAAGCTCATGTAGGTTCAGGAAGGGCCATGCAAAGTGAATTTTTGAATGCAGAATGAAGGGATCTAGAGAACTACATTGATTGCGTCCTCTGACAAGCACATTATCTCCACATTTAATCCCCACCATAACATTGTCGGATGGACATGAAGAGCCCCTGACTTCATAGATGAGGAGGCTGAGGCTCAGAGAGCTCAAGCAACTTGCCCAAATTCACACAACTAGGGAGAATGAAAGCCAAAATGGAGCCCTAATCCAGTTTCCATGTTTTTCTGGCTATGATTGCTCCACTACAATAGATCTCTGCCATCTTGTATTTGAAAATAAAAAAGTACTGACCTGGTTTTTATTCTTCAGGGGTTTTTTTCCCCTCAAAAGTAGAGGAAGAAAGCCCACATAACGCCACATGAATGCCCCACTCTTTGTTCATGGTCTTCCTTGGAATGATCTTTGTCCAACTGAAGACGGAGAGACTAGTCCTCAGGGAATAAAAACCAACTGAAAGGGTAAACAGAAACAATACAGTGACCCCAAAGTTGACAAATTTGAGGAAGAACTCTGTTCCAGGTCGAGCTTGAGGCAGAAGGGAGACAGCCACCTACACTAGATGCACGCCCGGCGCTCTGCTGCTGTGGGCACCCGTGCCAGCATCCACGGTGAGGTAATTCTAGAGAACAGCAGGACTCATTCATTCCACATGCCTTCTCAGACAGTTAGGGTAAACAACTTTCAGATGCATTTCCTGTTAGCTTAAAAAAATTTTCCATAGTTGTACTAGTCAAATAGTATTTGAAAATTCCCTTTTTGTATTTCCTCTAAAAGTACTTTATTTTGCAAGAGGTTTGCCGGATATGATATCATCATAATTATTCCTTGACCAATTTTATCACCAACTATGTCAAATCCAGACAGTTTATCCAGCTTTACAAGGTGGTTAGTCTCACTCTGGGAATGTCCAAAATTGTGATGATGGGAACATTTCAATTCCACGGCCAGATCCTTCAGTTGGAGTAACATGTGACTCCATGTTGTCTAATGAACATTTACTCTGTAGCTTGGAGACAGAACTAATGGGTTGTGGAGTCATGAGAAACACTTATAAAGTGGATTTAAAAATCTGCAATTGGAAACATGAAAGAAAATAACTACTTGACAGCTAGTTCTTATGCTGAGTTCTTTAGAACAAATAGTTCAACATTGTCACAAATGATGACACCTCCAAAATTATCCCTTGAGTCCCTAAATAGAGTTCAGAGTTCAAGGCTTCCCATTTCCCAGTCATGGGCTTTTCTCAATGATTCTCAACCAGAGGAAGCAATCCTTCTGGGCTTTCCAGAGGTAGGTGTAGACAGAAAAAGCTGAATCCAGCTTTATAGAGCTCTGCCCTTCTGTAAGATTCTTGCCTCAGAGAGGAGAGGAAAGAAGAGACAAATGTTGGCATCTTGTTATTTAATCACTTGAGAAAATGCTAAGTCATTCTGAGAAAGAGATAAGGAAATAGACATTCAGCATTGAAGTTTCAAGGTAGAGATAATTCCAGAGCTTAGTTAGAAAATGACATTTGCTGTAGATAAAGTCTATTGAGAGAGCAGTTTCCTATCATGAGAATTTTTTCAGTCTCATGAAATTTGGCAGCTTCCATCTAAAGAAATGGAGTAGAGGCCAGCACCTCTGGCCAAAGTGGCTAGTTATTAGTGTATGTGAAGGTCTCACCTTTGTTCAAAGCAAATTTGGGCTGGCCTGGCTCACTCATGGGACTTGAGAGCCCTTGGAGGTCCATGGAGGTGCTACTCATAAGCCTAACAGCAGAAGGGTGAGCAGGGCACACCACATTATGGGGAGATGGTTGACGAATAGTGTGCTGGAGCCTTTGGGATCCCTTGGCCCTGGAATCAGCCCCCTGCTGACCTAATCAAGACAGCATGCTAGACAACATGAGGCAAGATTACAAAGGGCATTGGCATTTCACTGATGCAGGGGAAACACGATGTGAGACCTTGGCTTTCTTGAAGATAAGATTGGGACTGACCACCAAGTGAAAGTGACTGTTTAAAACAGAAGACTTACCTTTAGGATGTGAGGTTGATTTGGCATCAATACCCATTACTTCCCTGATGGCATTGTCAGGTTGCTCAAGTGCCTCACCGGGTTGGCTATGAGGAGGCTCTTTTCTTTCCAACCCAGCATCCTCTCTTCTGTAACCCTTTGTTGCCCACAGATACAACTTCTCTTCTAAACCTCCCAGCTAATGAGACTCCTCTTCCCCTCCTTCCCATTCTCACTTCTACAGAAAAATCATCAAGATCAATCAGGGCCTCAGAGCCACATTTCAGCTCTAAATGACTCTGTTTGTTTTTACAATAAGGAGGAGGAATGAGTGGGCACACACTCCTTAGGAATTTGAAAGAAATTTCCTTGCCTAGAGGGCTGATGACTTGGGCTTCAGTTCCCTTTTTTCTGAATGTGTTTCTTAAGGAATAACCCAGAAAAACCATCAGTAATCAAACATGTGAAAATTGTGAACTGATCTGAATCACCTTTCTTTCTTTTTTTAATTTTTACTTATTTATTTGACCGAGAGAGAGATCACAAGTAGGCAGAGAGGTAGGCAGTGAGGGGTGGGGGGGGCAGGAACTAGGCTCCCTGCTGAGCAGAGAGCCCGATGCGGGGCTCGATCCCAGGACCCTGAGATCATGACCTGAGCCACCCAGGTACCCTGAATCACCGTTCTAGTAAGGGCAGAACGAGCCAGAAGTCAGTTTGAGGCACCTGTTGAAGAATAGTATCCCTTGCCTTCAAGTCATCTTGACGAGCGCATTTTCATTAGCATCACAGCAGAAGACTACAAATTTTCCTTGACTTGCAATGCGATCACACCCTGATAAACCCACAATGAGTTGAAAATGCCACTGAGTCAAAACTGCATTTTATACACCTAACCCAAATCATAGCTCAGTGTAGCCTACCTTTAAAGTTCTCAGAATAGTTACACTGGGCTACAGTTGAGCTAAATAGTCTGACACCAAGACTATTTTATAATAGAACATTGAATATCTCATGTAATTTACTGAATACTATACTGAAAGTGAAGAGCAGGGTGGTTGTATGGGAAATGAATGCTGATAAGTGTATCGGTTGTTCACCTTTGTCATCATGAGGCTGATGAGGAACTGTGGTCACTGTCACTGCCCAGCCTCACAAGAGTATCACACGGTGTATCGCTTGCCTGCAAAAAGATCAAAATCCAAATTTTGAAATACGGTTTCTACCAAATGCATATTGCTTCTGTGCCACCATAAAATTAAAAAATCATTAGTCGAACAATCCCGAGTCAGGGACCATCTATTTTAATAATCAAGGTGAACACTATAAGAAACAAAAGGAAAAAAATAACAGTACAGGGATGGGGGAAAAAGCCAAAGTAAAGTAAAAAATTAATAAGGCTTTGAAAGCCTGATGTTAAAGCTCAGTTTTTTAAAAAAAAATTCATATTTTTATATGAAATTCCATTCACCAAAGATTTTCTGGGGGGTTTATTGTGTGCTAGGCAATCTGCTAAGTTCAGGAAATAGAAAGATGAGTAAGACCAAATCTCTCTCCTAGAAAAACTATGTTAAGACTCAGTAAACATTCAATAAATGTCAGTTCTCTTTTTTATGCTAGTGAGAGAAATTCTGAACTAATGAATATTTATTGTGGATGGCTAAGGGTTTCTAAAAATAATATACTGTGGGAGAGAAGGCTAGCTCTCCCCCAAATATATCCTCATCTCTGACCAGGCACATTAATAGACTACATTTCCCAGTCCCCTTTGCAAATAAGTGTGACCATGTGATTAAGTTCTAGCCAATGACATATGATCAAAAGTAACAAATTATTTCTGGGCTGAGGATTTTTAAGTGGCTGTACCTTCTCTGACCAGTTCTTGATTACCTCAGCACGTGTAACAGACTGGATTTTATCACAATGAGTGAAGGTAGAAAATGAGACCCATCCCTGAAGAAGTTTTTAATAGGGGGCTGGACATGATCAAATTTGTTAAAAGTAAAATTCTCCTAATAACACATAGGAGATGGTTTGTTGCAGAGCAAGACCACAGGGCAAGAAGACAAGTTAACAGGTTACTGCAAAAAATCAGGTGAGAAATGATGAGGGTCTGAATTAAGCAATGCCTCTGGGTTTGAAGCAAAGGAGGCTAATTAAAAATTATATCTTCAGGGGTACCTAGGTGGCTCAGTGGGTTAAAAGCCTCTGCCTTCGGTTCAGGTCATGATCTCAGGGACCTGGGATCGAGCCCCATATCGGGCTCTCTGCTCAGGGGGAGCCCACTTCCCCCTTTCTCTCTGCCTGCCTCTGTGTGTGTCAAATAAATAAATAAAATCTTTTAAATAAAAAAAAAATTATATCTTCAGGTCTCAGTTGCTAGAAGTTATCTGAAGGCAGAGGGATTGGGAAACACGCCTGTAACTCAGAGACACAGCCAGGAAAAAAGGCTCCTACCACTTTGTCCTCTTCCTCTTGCTGCTCATTCTCCATTTTTCAAACATCAGGATACACCTCTGAGTGAGGGAGTCAATGTTAGTGAAAATTCCAAATCCTGTGACTGCACGCCAATCCAAGCTATAGTCAAACACCACTAAAAATTATTTCTACAAATGTCTTTAGTCAGCATCTCATTAACTAGCCATTGGAAGGAATCTCACTAGAGAAAACTACTAATAAATAGAAAGCACACAAAGGGAACAAGCATAGGGAAGTTTTAGCCTAGGATTGGGAAAAGCAGAACAGAAAAAGATAAGGAGGAAAATAACTTAAATGCATCATTTATAAAAGTTTTTAATGAATAGAAAATGGATGAAAACAGATTTGAGTCTTAAGAACTGAGTTAGGCACCAGGATACTGCAAAGGGTTTGATGCCCTAAATCATTGCCATGATACAGGAGAAACATATTTATATCCTTGGTCTTAATTAAGTAATTGAAATCTTTTCAATAATCCACTATAGCAAAGCACACTAGCATTGTCAGTCCAAACCTCAAAAATAGAAATATCTCTTGACCTTGATTTTATAAATATGTTTTTCCTAGATCAAAGTAAGGAATGCCTTTGAAAAAGTTCAGAAATATTGTGCTTCCCAATAAGCAGATTTAGCATCTTTCCTTTGACCTCACATTTAGCTACACAACTGTGGTACTCCTCTAGGTATGTATTAATATTCCCAGCACTTACTATATGATTGATTTGTGAATCCTAAATTTGCTATTCAAACTTTTAAGAAAAACTACAAGCTCAGTGTATAACTCTTTAACAACATCACTTTAGGAAAGAGACAAATTTTTTGGCAGCCTGAGAGGTTCTAGCTTTGATTACAAGGAAAGGAAAATTTTTAAAAAATGCCTTCCTGTCTCATGGTGATCTTAGTAGACAGAAAAATAGTTCATTCTTTGAAGATAAAATGTAGAGTCAGATTCAGAAGGAAATATCTGCCAATAGAAACAGCAATGAGAATTAGTTACATATCCTAGAAAAATAAGATTTAGCCCAACTCTGTTGATATTACTTAGTAAGATTGGACACCAGAATTGGCAAAAATATTTCTTATTCAACTACTTTATGGAAATCCTATGAAAATAATTGGAAACAGAAACATTCAATTGCTTCACCAGAGAGAATGTGCATTCCTTCTCTTCTACCCTCAACATTCTGTAAATCTATAGAAAAGTTTTGGAAGGAGAATACATTTTAAAATCCTCAATATGTGAAACAGATATGAAAGTTAACTGTGAAGCAAGGTTTTATATAGCAAACTTTTTTTCCGCTGACTTTCTTCTTAAAATGGAATCGATATATTCTACTGCTTCAAAACACAAATGACTTCCAAAAGGAAATAAAAATTGAACCCAAGAATGCCACACATCTCCTCTATAGCATGAATTTAAAGTAAATTAAATTGGCTGTGTTACTCATATTAACACAAAAATAAAAATGCCACAAGTGAAAGTTACCAAAATGTGAAGCCATTGGGTGAGCGTGTGGCATTTGCAAGCATCCCAGGCTTACCAATATGATCCTAATTCCCATGGATATGAGTCTGTCCCAATTCACGTTTCCAGTTTATGGCTTGTTCTAAGGCTTTCTGTCACTAACTTCTATCAGCTGAGTTTGCATGAATTTGGTGCTCTACGATCATTAAATTCTTTAGGACCATTTATTAGCACTAAGTGAATCACTGTGCAGAGATGACTGTTTCCAGCAGTGCTGCTTTAAAGCTGTGATCTCAAACCTTTTGGTCCCAGTCTTAGTGCAGAAGCTTGGACTAACCATCAAGAAGCATCTTGGTCAACTGCAAATAGACCAAAGTAATCAAAGATGAATCAGAATTGCTTTTTAAAAGTCTCTCATCATAAGTAATTGAGAAGCACTGGTCTACACTGAATCAGGAGATAGAATCCTAGTCCATGTGTCTGCAGGTGGGGACAGGAAGATGCCAGATGAAAAGAGAAGAAATACTTTGATGATCTCAAAGTGTGTTCTTTTTTTTAAAACTAAGAAGTTTCCAAAGGGCAATGGAAACGTCTAAAACCACAGTCCACCTTCTGTATTTGGGGGTCTAGTCAAAGGAAATACACAGAGCTTAATGGTCAGTCTGGCCGCTAATTTTCAAAATTGGTTACTAATAGTGAATAGTACATAATACAAAGTCAATAAATCACCCCAAATCATATCATCCACAGATAATTGTACTAATATATATTTTTTTAAAGATTTTATTTATTTGACAGAGAGAGATAGATACCACAAGTAGGCAGAGAGGCAGACAGAGAGAGAGGGGGAAGCAGGCTCCCCACTGAGCAGAGAGCCCGATGTGGGGCTCGATCCCAGGACCCTGAGATCATGACCTGAGCCGAAGGCAGAGGGTCTAACCCACTGAGCCACCCAGGTGCCCCAATTGTACTAATATTTTGAGGAAAGCTTTTCTAAATTGTTTCCTGTATCATGCAGTTCACTTAATACATCATGATTATCTCACAAAGTTAGTAAATATACTTCTCCATCAAAACACCGTTAGTAACTACAGAATATTCTATTCTCTGAATAGCCTGTAATTTGTTTAACCAATATGTAACTGTTGAGTATTTAGATTATTTACATATATATATCGTGTTTCTTTACCTTTTACTTTCATCTCTTTGTGTCTTTATAAAGTGTGTTTTTTGTAGACATATATATTTGATCTTACTTTTTAATCCAATCTATAATCTCTGCCTTTTAATTGGAGTACTAGACTATTCATGTTTAATGCTATTATCGATATGGTTGTGATTTAAATCTACCATCTTGCCTTTGTTTTCTATTTGTCCCTCTATGTTTTGTTTCCTTTCTCTTATTTTTCTCCCTTTTATTGTATTGAATATTTTCATGATTACATTAAATCTCCTTTATTGGCTTATTACCTCTATTTTTTGTGTTACTATAGTAGTTGTTTAAGGTTTATAGTTTATAGGTGCCTGGGTGGCTCAGTCAGTTAAGCATCCACTTTTGTCTCAGATCATGATCCCAGGGTCCTGAGATCAAGTCCCACATCTGGCTCCCTGTTTAGCAGGGAGTCTGCTTCTCCCTCTATCTCTCCCCCCTCTTATGCCCTCTCTCTTTCTTGCTCTCTCTCATGCTCTCTGTTTCTCAAATAAATAAATAAAATCATAAAAAATAAGGCTTGTAGTATACATATATTACTGTGCAAGGTGTATTTTCAATGATACATAATAGAAAAATCTCACATTTCTATCCTCCTGGCCTTTGTGCCACCTTTGTCTATACATTTCACTTCTATATATGTCAGAAACCCACATAGTCATCATTTTTGCTTTGCATAATTATCTTTTAAAGAGATTTCAATGATTAAAAAAGTCCTTTATGTTTATCCACGTATATATGTTTCAGAGTTCTTTTGTTACCATTTATTGTTCTTTGTTTAGATCCCTTTGTTTAGATGAAGATTTCCATCTGGTATCATTTTTCTTCTGTCTCAGAGACCTTCCTCAACATCTCTTGTAGAGTTTGTCTCCTTTCTCTTTTTGTGCATCTCCAAATGTCTTTGGCCTTCGTTTTTGAAGGATAATTTCACTGGGTATAGAATATGAGGTTGAAAGATTTTTTTTCTTTCAATACATTAAATACAATGCACTGTCTTTTGACATGAATTGCTTCTGATAATAAATCTTCTTCCATCATCCTCTTCCTTATTTCTTTGTGTGTTACGTGTGTCTCTTCTTCTCACTGCTTTTAAGATTTATCTCTATCACTATTTTTCAACAATATGGTTATGATGCACCTTGTATTTTTCTTTATGTTATTGTGCTGGAATTTTGTTGGGATACTTGAATATATGGGCTTCTAGTTTTTATCAGAGTTTCAGCTATTACTTTTCAAATATGTTTCCCGTGCTCTTCGTTCCCTTTCACAGACTCCAGTTCTATGCAGATATAACACGATTAATCATGTCCCACATTTCCCTGATGCTCTCTTTTCATTTTTAAGAAACTATTTTCTCTCTTTGTGTTTCCAGTAGTTTCCTTGGCGTGTTTTCAAGTTCACCAATTGTCTTAGCTCGGGCTGCTATAACAAAATGCCATAGACTGACTGACTTAAATAACAAACATTTGTTTCTCACAATTTGGAGGCTGAGAAGTTGATTTGATTCCTGCAGAGAGCCCTCTTCCTGGTGTGCATGGCCACCTTCTCACTGTGTCCTCACTTGGTGGAGAGGGAATGATCCCTCTCTTAGGCTCTTTTTATAAAGTCCAAATACCATCATGGGGTACCACCCCATGACTTCACTTAATCCTAATTACCTCCCAAAGGACCCATCTCCAAAAACCCTCACATCAGGGGTCAGGATATCAATATATCAATGTGGTGGTGGTGGTGGTTGGTGGGGGAAACACAGTTCAGTTCACGGCAATAATCATTGTCTGGGGCACAACTTCTAATTTGCTATTAATCCAATCTAGTATGTTTTTAACCTCAGACATTACAGTTTTCATTAGAAATGAAAGAGAAGTTTGGTTCATGTCTTTTTTGGTATCTTTGCATCTTTACGTCTTTCAGGAGTAAATTTCTCCAGCTTCTTGAGCATATAGAATATAGTCATAACAACATATCACCTGGTAATCTCTGGCTTGATGTACTTTTTTTTTATCATTAGGGGTTGTATTTTCCTGTTTCTTCATATGCCTTTGTCAAATGCCTAACATTGAGATTTTTAACTTACTGGGTTCTGGTAATTTTTGTATTCCTGTAGGTATTCCTAAGCTTTGGTCTGGAACACAGTTAAGGTAATTGAAGAGAGTTTTAATCCTTTCAGATCTTACTTTTACGTTTAGTCAAGCAGGTCCAGAACAGTGTTTAGTCTGGCCCTACTTTTTCTCTACTACTGAGGGAACATGCTACCCCAGTAATGTCACTGAGATGAAGGCCTTCTGAGCACTCTACCATAATTTCAGGAATTATGAGGTATTCTACTTTGGCTTGTTGGAACATGAACTATTCCTGACTGTATGAGAAAAGACTGGCATTTCTTCTGTATCTTGTCAGTGGTTCTTTTCCAGGTCTCAGGTAATTGCTTCACACACATGCCCTAATCACTACTCAGCTGAAGACTTAAGGCATAGCTTTCTGCAGAGCTCCCCTTCTGTGCTTCTTTCTCCTTTCTGGGACTTGCCCCTGCAAGCTCTAGGCACCTTGGCCCTCCCAGGCTCTTATTTCCAGTTCCTCAGCTCAGGTTGACCTCTGGGATCTGCCTCAATTCTTCTTCCTGGGCAGCTTCCTGAAACCTCTATGTACACAGTAAGCTGGAGTGACCATCAGCCTCGCCTCCCTGCTTCCTGTATCACAAGGATCTCCCCACTTTGTAAAGTCTTAGAAAACTTTGTTTCCTATATGGTTTTCCAGTATTTTGGTTGTTTCAGGCTGAAGGGTAAATCCAGTTCCTGTCACTCCATCTTGCCTGGAAGTGCCCTTTTTATTGATTTTTAAATTACTTTATATATTAAGAACCTCAACCTTTCATCTGTCTTATATATTGAGGGCTGGAAGCTATATTGAACTGTCTTTGTGGAGTTAGTCCCAGAGCCCAGGTCAAAAGGAAGAAAACCAAGAAAGTATAAAACTCATATGGGTCCAAAGTCTGAGCTAGACGTAAGCTAAATTGGTTCTCTGATTGGGAAGTTGTATAACAGCAATATGTCATGTATTCAATTGGATTGCTATGTAATAGGATACTTTGATAAATATACACCTAGGAATAAAGTCTCCTGGAAATAGGTCAGGTCTAAATGTTCAAGCAAATTAAAAACAAAATAAGAGCAACTAAATATGAAACCATTGAATTTAATTATTTAATTCATCTCTTCATCTAATAAACATATTAAATATTTACTATGTGCCTAGGGTTTTTAAAAATTACAATTAATATCATTTGATATTAAATACGAATTACATACACTTCACTTGACACATGTTCAGAGGAAAGTATACATCACTGACACTTGGTAAATTTCTATAAACATGTAAGTAGTAGCAAACATCAGATCTTTCAACCCTGTGAGGCACACACAGACCTGTTTCCAGTTGCTGTTTGCCCTGAGAGGCTGAAGAAAAATAAAAGTAGATTGTTTTCAAATGAGGGCAAATAAGAGTTTATTGCAAATATGTCACTTAATTATCAAAAGAAGATGAGTGGAGGAGGGGGTAACTGGGTGATGGACATTAAGGAGGGTACTTGATGGAATGAACACTAAGTGTTATATGCAACTCATGAATCACTAAACTCTACCTCTGAAACTAATCATACATTAAATGGTAATTAATTTATTTTAAATAAATAAATATAAAAATAAATTAGCTTAATAAAAGAAAATATGGAAATATTTGGCCCCAAGCAAAACATGTACGGTATTAGTGTATCAAATATCAAATTAAGAAATTCAGTACTTCAAAGATGACTAATTCTGCCATTTAATTCTCCACAGTACTTTGTTCAGAATGAAAGTTGTGACATTTCCAAAGTTATAGATGTTGCACCCAAGGTAAAAATAGTCCAAAAATTTTAGGTTTGGATTATTCATTAGAATACACTTAAATTTCAGTATGAAATCCCAAAGTACAGCCAGATTCCCCAAATTTCACCTAATTATTTTCATTGCCAACCCAACATCATCAATACAATGCATATCAGTATCCACTATAATTAAGTCATTTGCTACAATTAATGGTCACAAATTGTTTGTTAGTAGACTATTTTAGAATTATTTTAAGTTTACAGAAAAATTGCAGACAATAGAGTTTCCATATACCACCTCCCCCCAAATAATTTCCCTTAATGTTAACCTTTTTCATGAACTACTATCGTACATGCGCCAAAATAAGGAACAAAATATCAGCACATAACTAGTAACTAAATACCAATTGTGTGGAATAACTCAAAAATTACTGAAATGGGTATAAACCTATGCCTTTTTTTTTTTTTAAGGAAAAACTACTACCATGCTGGCTAATAAATACTACCTTAGAGTTAAGTTCTAGAGACCTAGCTCTTCATTGGGTTCTTTTTAGAAGAGTTGAAAGTAAACTGATTTGGAGAGAACCTAAAATGAAATCTTGGATGAGAGCTGTTGTGCCTCTCACATGGCCTAACCTTGAACGTAAGAGCAACAGCAGTGGGTTGCCTGGGTGGCTCAGTCGGTTAAAGCGTCAACTTCCTGGTTTCAGCTCAGGCCATGATCTTAGGGTGGGATCAAGCCCCGCATCAGGCTCCATGCTCAACCTGGAGTCTGCTTGTCCCTCTCCCGTTGCTCCTTCCCCAGCTTACTCTCTCTCAAATAAATAAATAAAATCTTTAAAAAAAAAAAAAAAGGGAAAAAAAGCAGGCACAGCAGCACTATTAAATGTCAGATGACCCCAGGAAAGTTGGTTTTCCAGTTTTTCCACCAGGATTTTGAAATGTTTTGGATTTACTTTTTTTTTTTAATGTGGTAAAAATTTCAGTAAATTGTAGCTCAAATTGGACTTATTCTTATGTTTTCTTCGCAAAGACAAGCGTTCATTACTTGGCAAAACATTTTTTTCTATTTATGTATTAATGCACGCATAAAAGTAATCAAACCACACTTATATTCACATTTTTGTGAATGGCCTTTATTGAAAAGAATAAGATTTCATGAAATAGAGATCATGGTGGAAAATCTGGGATGTATAGCTTTTGTCTCCATGGCAACCAACTAACTGGTTGCACCTGGTCCTCCAGAGTAATTAATTTCTTGTGTGCTGGGATGGTCTGCTGCTTCTCAAGGCCAGCAAAAAAGAAACAGGATGACCTTTCTTTAAAACAAAACAAACTTAAATCTCACATAGAGGAATTAGACTTTGGGGTATGCTGTAATTTCACTCTTGCAGTGGGTTTTACATGTGAGCAACAAAATGAGAGGCCGGATTTTGAGTTTTGTTGAGCTTGTTTTTCAGAGAGATCTATCGTGTCAGACACATTTGTAGGATCTAAAGGATTTATTTTCCTGCTTGAATTAGTTCAGCTAAACCCCTATCTGTTTATAGGTACATATCTGCACAATGTGCTCCACCTAAAAAGAGAAAGAGAAATGTCAGAGATCTATTTACCAAATATCCAAAAAGTGGTTATCTTTAGCTACGATGGCACCTTAGAATCACCTTGAACTCTTTTAAAACAAACCAATGTCTCAGCCCCATGCTTTAGAAATTCTGACTTAATTCATTTGGGATGGGACCCAAGTGCCAGAAATTTTCAAAAGCTGATTAAATAAAATAAAACTATTTGGAAGGGGGAAAAAAAAAGCTGATTCAAATATGTAACCATAGTTAAGAATCAGGATTAGATAGTATGTATACTAACTTAGTTAGCTTTGATCCAATGAAGTAAATTCTTTGTAGATAAAGATTGGATAAATATATGGTATTTATTAAAGTAAGTTACTGTTTGCTACTTAATATTCCTTCTGGACTACAAACTAATGAAAGTTTTGGGGAATGCTTCAGGTAGTAGATTTAAAAGATTATGTTCTTTCCAGTTTTTGTGTTTTTTTTTCCCCCGATACAAATGCAACATAATTTAAGTTTTGGGGATATACCTTCCATCTGAGGAAGTTATATGTCTGGATTTTGAGCCTCATTTTAGAAGGTTTTCCCAGCTGTATGCTGGACCCAGACCACGCCAGCTCCAAGATCCGATTACAAAATTTTCAGAAATCTTGCTAGCTGGCTGTTAAATTGTTAGTAGCTTGAAATTGGCCCTGGTGGGAATATTTACACCATAGTAATTAGCAAATGTTTACAAATCAGGGCTTCATTTCTTCGGGAGAGTTGCTAAATATCTACATGTAAACTATTGGTTTTCAACTGTGAAGGTAAGATCAAAGGACCAAAATATGCCTGGGCTTCAAATATTTGTCAACTCCTTATTTTTACAGACATGGAAATTGGGGCTCAGAGCGTTTAAGTGACTTGTTGATAAAATTGTTGGTGGACCCAAGAATAGAAGTCAGTTCACTAGAGTGTCTTCACATCTGTCTTGATTCCAGTCTATAGAGCAAGTGCTTTGAAATGTAAGCTCAGAATTTTACAAATAAGCATCCATCCATACAATATTATTGTAAGGGCACAAGGTGTTTGTTGTTAAGATGCCAAAATCCTAGAAAAACTATAAATCATCTGGACAATGGAATACGATAAATCTGTAAAAAAGAATGAGTGACTTCTGTGTACTGATATTGGAAGATCTCCTGTTTACATTGATAAGAAAAGCAAGCAAGGTATAGAACGGTATAGTAATGTACTATCTTTTGTTGACAAAGGGAGAAATAAAAATGTACATAACTGTATTTGGAAAAAAAGAAATACTGAGAATAAGTAAGAATCTGTTAAAATGGCTCCTCTATGGGATACTAAGGAAACAGACCAGCAGAGACAAGATGTGCCTGTGTTGAAAACCGAATGAAGGCTTTGACAACTAACAGCTGGTAACAACCCACAGTGTTGCCTATAAACATAAACAATTTCATAGAATTTCAACATCAGATGAGGTCACACCACGACCATGATGGAACCAAGCCCAAATAAGACCATTCTGTATCATGTCTGAACACAGACAAAAAACAAGGACACCATGAAACCACACAAGCAACAAAATATCCTTCTCTCCCTGCTAATATGAGTAGCGAGTCTTTCTCTACCATGACAATTCTAGCTTCCTTTCGTTCCTCCTACCTCCTAGATAAAAATTCTCAATCACTGAATGGTTTCCATTGCCTTCTAGCACCTAACTTGGACACCAGTTAAGTTTGAACATCCCAGAGCATAATCATTCTAGAATTTACTGAATTTGTGAACAGCTATGAATACATAATACATTCATAAAAGAGAAAGCAGGTTATACCAACTTGATTTTTTATTATCTAATATAATGAGCCATATCATTATCTTTTCATTGAGTGTAAAGAAGTGAAGTGAACCATACCAATCAGAAATGGTTTAAGAGATGATGAAATGGAAGTAAAGTGAGAAAGATACATGTCTACAAAATTTAGTTCACAGCTTGAAATCTACTCTAGTTACAAATAAATGGTCTTTTCTTTGGCTAATATGAATAAGCCCAAAATAAGTATTTGGCATTCCTGCCAGGCTCTTTTGACTTCATCTCTGCAATGAGATGAGCAGTATTTTTTATTCAGTACCCAGTCACTAAACATCAACTCTGTACCAAGCATGAAGGATTCAAAGATGAATGGGATCTGGTCCCAGAATTTGCTTCCTAAGGGGTGAACCTTCCTTCTCTTTCCTCCTCCTTCTCAATTCTGTTCAGACATCTACTATCCAAAAGAGCTTCTCTGCAGTTACTTGATCAGTGTCTGCTTTCTGTCTCCAAGCTTGACTAGTGGCATTGGAAGACAGGGACCACATGTGTCTTATTTACCATTACATTCCCGGTACCCAACAAAACAAGTAGACCCCTGTACTGGGTTGAAAAATGTCCCCCCAGGGTTCATGTCTACCCAGAACCTCAGAATATGACTTTATTTGGAAATAGAGTCTTTACAGATGTAGTTAGTTAAGATAAAGTCATACTGAATTGGGTGAGACTTAAATCCAATATGACTGATGTCCTTATAAGAAGAGGAGAAGATACACAGAGGAATGCACGCGGAGGGAGGAAGTTCACATGATGACAGAGGCAGAGAGTGGCATGAAATCATTGCAAGACAAAGAAAGTCAAGGATTGCCAGAATCCGCCAGAAGTTGAGAAGACTCAAAGAAGAAAAGAGAAGGAAAAATTTGCAATGGCTTTCTCAGGTTTTCAAGATCTTTTTGAAAGCATTAAGAACCTAGGTCTCCAAGCAATTTGGAAGGTATATGGCACAGTAGTTAAGGATCAAGACTTCCAACTAGACTATCTGGACTTGAATCCTGGTCCTACCACTTGCCACCCTTGCAATGTTAGGTCAGTGACTTAACCTCTGCATGCTCAGTTTCCACATCTATAAAATGAGGAAAGTGACAAATCACTACCTTTGACTATGAAGAAGATTTAATGAGAATAGACACATAAGGTATGAACCTGCACTATTGAACATATAGCCATAAGCCATACTTGGCTATTGAACATTTGAAATGATGGCTCCTCCAAACCAAGATGTGCTTTAAGTAAAATTCACACCAGATTTTGAATACAAACATCTTGTTAGTATTCCTTTTATGTTAATCGCATGTTGAATTGAGAATATTTTAATGTATTGGATCCAAGAAAATATATTATTAAGGTTAACTTCATCTTTTGTGTGAATGAGTGTGTGTGTGTGTGTGTGTGTACTAGAAAATTTAAAATCACATATATGGTCCAAATGCACAGTTTATGTTATACTTTTATTGGATAGCCCTGAAATAAATGGTATCTGGGCACAAACAAAATTATTTCCATTTAAAAATATGTAGAATCACTATAAAATTTTAGTGTTGGACACTAATTCAGAAACAGGATATAGGGGCCCCTGAGTGGCTTGGTCGGTTAAGTGTCTGCCTTCGGCTCAGGTCATGATCTCAGAGTTCTGGGATGGAGCTCCACACTGGGCTCCCTGCTCAGCAGGGAGTCTTCTTCTCCCTCTGCCCCTCCCCCTGCTCATGCTCCCTCATGTGCACATGCTCTGTGTTTCTCAAATATATAAAATCTTTAAAAAATAAGGAAGCAGGATATAAAAGACTAGTATGGGTATAGTGGAATTGTTCTGTGTAAGAAAGATTCTGTGGTGTTATTGGCCCACTAGAGATGCCTCTCTCAAGTCATTTCTCTGTTCTCCCTCAGTTACCAGTAAGTGAGCACTTGCTACACGTCAGGCTCTATACTAAGCATTTTGCACTCATTGTCTTATTGGATAATATAGTCCTATGATTTGTGAATCACATATATAGCCTATGATACTTAATATGTTATTAAGAGCTGATGTCAAGGTTTCTATTATGTTAATATACATCACTTGCTCTTGAACGATGATAATCCCTCTGGAGTAGGAAAGAAATGGCAGTCACAGCAAATGTGTCTCTGTCACAACTATAGTGAACCCCTCTGATCTCGGTATGTCCTTGGGAATGTGATTCAGATCTAAACATTTTCTGATTCATTTTAGTGGGAAAAGGACAAAAATCCCTTCTGGAAAAAGAACAGATGACTAGAAAACCTTCTAAAGGCTGGCATTTCCTGGAAGCACCACTGACCCTTAAACCTTAAAGCTCCATGCCCTCCAGACCTGAGACAGAAATCGACTTAAAGAGCATTTCTTCTCTTTTGAGTTGAGGTGCTGAAAAAAATCCTCCCCACCCAGTTTCTTTTATATTTCAATTGAATCAATCCCTAAAGGAATTGTCATCTTCCATCAACAGGTGATATAAAGCCATGGCATCTTCACAGAGGCGAGGAAAAGGGAAGAACCAAGTGTCAATCTTGTCTGTATTGGGGTGACATCTAAGCTGTGTACTCTTTGCAGAAATAAGATGGGGCATGAGATTTTCTTGGCATTGAGTTTGTAGTCCCTGAGTTAAAAGAAACAAAACCATTGTGAGTTTTGGATAAGGCTTTATGGCATTATCTTTGGAAGACAGCAGAGTGATGGTGCCTCTTTCCATTTTCATTGGGCACCAGAACAACCTCTTCTTTCTTGTTTCAGTATAGAATGAGAGTCAGAGAACTGGCAGGGGCCGCTGGATTGAGAGTAGGTGAGGGATACTAGTTATATGTGTTTTGTTCAGTGTCCCCAGAGAGGGCCCAGGTAAGTTCAAGAGCTGGGTAGGGAGAAATTGAGTGTTTTTCATTTGGGCTGGATATTCATAAGAATGGGAATATCTTACCAGGGAACTTTCTCAAATTCCTTCGACCAAGTCTGTAGACTTGTTGCTTTTTCCCTCATCCTTAACGTCTTCTCTTCTGTAGACTAGAGAGATGGCCCCTCCACCTCTGAAGGCCAGTCCTCCATGTTCAGATTGGCTCTGTTTTCTTTCAGTCTTCCCTTTACAGTGTGGTTCCTCTGGAACTCTCCTTCCTCTCCCAGGAGCTTTTTTCTTCTTCTCCCCACCTATTTTTTCTTTTTTCTTTTTTCCTTCTTCCCTTCATGATTGAGTTGTCTGTGCTCGTTCTTTCTGCTTCCCAACCTGCTATGTCTTCCTGTAACCACTTCTACTAACTCTACCGGAATAGTTCTCAGGGAGAGAGACCAGGTGGCCAAATACAATGGCTGTTTTGCCATTTTCGTATTGCTTGGAATCCTAGTAATGTTCTCACTGACTCCCACAACCTTGAAATATTTCTTCCTCTGTGACACAACACTTTTTTGGTTTTCCAGTAAACTTCCTGCCCCACCTTGGACTTTTTCACTGGATTTTTAGTATTAGAAGAATGCAAGGTTCACTACTGAACCTGTCTTCTTCCTTGCTGATTACTTTCCAAGGCTATCTTTAACTATGCCTGGGGCTCCAACTGTCCAATTATGCACTCTGAATATTTTGTCTCCAGCTTAGATCTCTCTTCCAGGTCCAGGCAGGTGGTATATCCAACTACCTACTCAGCTTTTCCACTTGAATATCTCAAGAGTCCCTTCAAATCTCCAATCTCTCTCCACCCCTGTCCTGGCCCTGCTGAGATGGTGTACACTGGTTCTCTCCCAGCACATGCCATCTAAGGGATGGTTCCACCCCATCTAAGGGATGGTTCCACCATCCACCCAAACACAAGTAGAAACCCAAGCCTCATAGTTTGTATTTCTTCCTTCCTTACCACTTCTATCCAATCAATCATCAATTTCTAAATATCACTTTATCTGAACAATCTTACTGGGCTCATGCAAAGAGCCTTTCTACTAGAGTTCCACACCCACACTCCTCCAATTAAATTACACAACAGCCAGGACGAATCTCAACATTCACACACATTAATTCATTCCCTTACATAAAAGTCTAAAATTGCCTTTTATTTTATTTCTGTTTGGATATATCCCCAATCCTTAAAAGAGCTCACAAGCCCTTACATTATCTGACTTACTGTCCACCAGGCTTCCTCATGCCCATCTCCCTCTGCCTCCCCTCTCTCCCACCAACCCATTTGTGGCTCCTCTGCAAAGCCAAGCTCATTTCTGCTCAGAATCCTCACACATTTATTCCTTTCTTCCCACTCCCCTCCCTATGCCTGTGCATCCTTCAGATTTCAGCTGAATCTGTGTGTGTGTGTGTGTGTGTGTGTGTGTGTGTGTGTTGAAGTAGATTCATTTGTAACCCCCAACAAGACCAGTTCCCTATGATACATGCACTCTCATATAAGCATTTGAATCTTCACTCTCTGATCTTTTAAGCCTTATAAGAATTGTAGTTAGCTCCTGGGTGGCTTAGTGGGTGAAAGCTTCTGCCTTCGGCTCAGGTCATGATCTCAGGGTCCTAGGATCAAGCCCCGCATCAGGCTCTCTGCTCAGTGGGGAGCCTGCTTCCCCCTCTCTCTCTGCCTGCCTCTCTCCCTACTTGTGATCTCTCTCTCTCTCTGTCAAATAAATAAATAAAATCTTAAAAAAAAAAGAATTGTAGTTAAATTATTAATGATATATGTGCTGCTGAAGCGAACACATTAAAATACTAATTATAAAATTAGTATTTCAATGCTCATTTCTCCTCTCCGTGAAGACAGAGAGGAAAATTGTTTTCTTGCTGACTCTCTGTACACAGCATGTAGAAGTTATCTCATAAATACCTGTTTAATGAATAACCAACATCCGGATGACATAAGGAGAAGATAAGAATTCTCTTAAATATATGTCTACAATATTGCATGCTTTATTTCTTATTTTTCAGTGAATTTTAAGTGAAGTTACAGATAGTTAAGTAAAAATTTGAACAATTAAAGGATTTCTGAAGTCAAACCATGACTACATAAATTTACAGTCATTTATGACTTACTACCATCACAGTTAAATAGAAGGGGCCAAATTAGTAGAATAGGGAACAAAGGAAGAATTTTAAAAATCAATAACAGTAATAGTTGCAGTACTAAACCATTATTGACAACTTTCCAGCTATGCAACTCCCTGAGAAGTACAAATACAGCTATCTTAATTTAATCCCTTTGAATGAAACTTTTTTTTTCATTATTGCCCCTTTAGGAGCCACTTTAGACAGTTTTTATCTACTCATCCCCCCATCCCAAGACATTTTAATATCTCAGATATACTATATATCTCTGTACAGCATGTATATCTATGCTTTATGCATTAAAAAGTAAAAGTTTTTCATTCCCTGAGAATAAATTATAGTTCCCTTTGGGAAGATATTACCCTGTTGAGAATGTTTGAGTTAGAGTGATTGTCTCAAGATAACAAGGAACATCAACAAATTAATAAGCACCCTTAAATTGATTGTCAGAGGGCTGAAAAAATGTAGACTGTGTCACTGCTATCTTTCCACCTCTAGGAAGTTGTCTCCAGTTAGCTAGCTTGATCTATGGAGCAAATTATCTACTTATGGTAGCACACTGTTCCATGTGGGCACGATGGCTCAATCAATGCTGTCTTTAGGGACAGGAGGGTATTTCACCCAGAACTAATTGTCCAATGTAGGATCCCCAAATTACTGCAAACTTTGACAGCCCAGAATATTATTGAACCAAATACAAGCTTGAGAACATAAGTATGATATTATTATCACAAAGCAAAGAATTTCTGGGTAGAAAGTAGGTTTTTACTCCACTTACTGTTGTTATTATGAAATATAGAATCATGGAGAAAGTATCAAACAGAACGGTATTTTGAGCAAATAAATAAACACCCTATTACTCACCAATGATCATCTTACTAAACACCTAAGAGTCTATCAGAGTTATCACTTGACTCTCTTTTGGTGATTGATACATTTGCTACATTTCCACGGCCAAAAATGTTTTTCCCTGGACCTTTTATGGAATTTCTTAAGAAAGCTTTTTTAAAAATTAAGAGTTGCATGTGTATATGTCCGACTTTTTATTGAGCGGGTCTTAAGGCTTTGAGGGACTTTGGGCTGGAAACCATGGGAATGGCTTTTATAAATATCACATTAGCATAATAAGCAGCAGATTTTGGTTTTGCAGTGGGAATACACATGTTATTCAGTACTAAAAATAGATTATTGAGATTATCTTGAAACGAACTTCAGTAATCCCAGCACATAAAATGGATCATATGGAAAAATCTTTATGTTCCAAGGGAGTTTCCACCTGTGAGAACTAAGCAGGTGTGCCATTGGATGCATTGTTTACCTAGCTTTCAGACCTCTCAGACAAAATAGCTTCTTTTAATTCATAATAAGATTCACAAAAGAAAAGAACCTCATCTCACTTGATTATCTGGAATTACGTAATTGTCTTGGAAGAAAAGCAAGAAGGACAGCAATAAACAAATGGTTCCTTTTTTTATTCTTTTTAAAAAAGATTTTATTTTAGAGAAAGAGAGAGAGAGGCAGCGATCGTGAGCAGGGGGAAGGGCAGAGTGGGAGAGAGAGGGAAAGCAGACTGAGCTGAGATCAGCTGAGAGCTGAGCTCGATGCAAGGCTTGAGGCAGGGCTGATCCCCCAATTCTAAGATCATGACCTCAGCTGAAATCAAGGGTCTGATGCTTAACGGACTGAGCCACCCAGGAGCCCCACATATGGTTCATTTTGTATGCGCCGGAGTATTAAACACTCTATTCCCCACAAGCCTATAGAATATAGGGGAGACAAACAGCAACTCTGGGCTTTAAGCTGACCTGTCACAAGAGGCTTTTTAAATTTAAACCTCATACCTTCACTAGTTCTGATCTCTTCTATTGGTACCTGTTGTCACTTCCAAACTCCCCACCTGGAGACCAGGACCCCTTTTAGGGTACACCCTGCTCTCCCACCTTTCTGAACATTCCTTTGAATAAAGTATTTCAAGAACCCCCTACTAGCATGAAACCCCAATTATGAATTGGGCTATTGAGGCTCCTTTGCACCCAAAAGCTATGTGAGCTTTTTCAAGAGACATGTGCTTAATCTGAGGTCCTCAAACTACACCCTGGTGGCACTTGTCAGAAATTCGCAGGGACGAAGCATTAAGTGTCAACCTGAAAGCATCCAGATCCTGGTAATTATGTAAAGAGATTGTCAATAGTCACTGGGCATCAGAGTCAGGAGAGGGAATTTTAGGACATACAGACTCCCAGATTTTCTTCTAGACGATCCAGTTGGGTCAGTCAGGATGACTTCAGGCATTGTTTTTTAAATTAAAAAAAAAAATTTCTGGATCATTCTAGGGGACAACCGGGTTTGAGAACTGCTCTAGACAGAACTTGAGATAGGGTGAAGAATGTTCTCAGTGTGTGTGATGCTTGGGTGATGTTGAAAAGTACCAAGGAGGGCGGATCTTTCTTTACTCTGCTTCCTGAACCCCTGATCTTTCTGCATCTGATATTTCTGTATCTCTTATTAAAAGGGTTGATTTGTGTATGGCCAGCTCCTAGACCCACCCACTCTCTCTGCCCGCCTATCATAGACTGAACGTTTGTGTCCTCCCAGAATTCCTATATTGAAGCTCTCTGATTTCCAATGTGGCAGTATTTGGAGCCTTTGGGAGGTAATTAGATTTACATTAAGTCCTGAAGGTTGAGCCTCCACGATGGGATTAATGCCTGAACTAGGAGAACCTGACGAAAGTGGCTGTCTACAGTTCTCACCCAGAATGAAGCTGCAGGCACCTTGATCTCAGACCTCCTAGACTCCCGTGAGAAATACATGTCTGTTAAGTTGCCCAATCTATGGGATTTATAGCTGCCCAACCTGGCAAAGATACTGCCCTTGTGTAAAGCCCTTATCTATCGCTTCTTTGTCATTCCTCATGGTGCTAAATGTGACCTAACACTTTGCAGAGTGTTTAATGGATGTCCTTGGTTCACTATGATCAGATTTCTCAGCCCCAAAGGAAAACTCCAATTTTTGCCAGGTGACACTTTACTTGCTCCCAAATTCTGCTGGTTCCAGGATTCAGATAGGAAATCCACAGATGGATCATAACTTATGGAAAGATGTGTGATTCTTTTGGAGCACTATCCTTAAAATTGCTGCAAATCTATGACTTGGTGAACCCAGTGAGGTGTTAGTCACTCCATAAAGAAATCAATGTCTATCTTGGACCTCAGTATTCCTTGCAAAAACCCAGATGCCCAACATCCTTTAAAAAATATATACATTGGGTGTATGTTGGCTCTGAGTTAAATTCAGCTCCGAAACTTATTTTAAAAGCTTAAAGTAATTGATTGCTTTTTATCAAAGTAAGGTGCAAATATTCCTTACTCTGTTGCCTGAAGATCAATGCATGAATACAATTAATTTGCCTGGATATGTTGTGGAGTCTACTAGAAGCAAAGTGATACCCCTTGTGTATGCACATAGTTCATAAAAATGCTTGTTTTAGCAAGGGCTTTTGGCGTTCAGTGGAAATTTGGTTTTAAAGGCTTTACAAGTAAGAAATCTTTAATTGAGCACTTACTATGTTGCTGGGGAACATATGAGCTTGGTCAAAGAAGAAGAGACACAGACAATATGAAAACAGTAATGAGACACATAAGGATTTTGTTTTTCCAAGAGAAAGAGCAAGGAGGGGCAGAGGGAGAGAGAGAGAATCTTAAGGAGGCTCCACGCCTAGCATGTAAGATGTAAGATGTAACCATCCCAAGACCATGACCTGAGCTAAAATCAAGAGTCAGATGTTTAACCGACTGAGCCACCCGGGCACCCCAAGCCACATGGGGATTCTGAGGAGAGGGAGGTCAGTGAGAGCTAGCTAGGATCAGTAGAGGCTTCTTCAAGGAGGCAGGAGCTGAGGTGAGCACAGAAATCCGTAAGATTTAAATAGAGAGAGAAAGAGTGCATTTCAGGCCAGAAGAGCTACATGTCTGAAAAAGTCAAGGCAGGAAAGGGCAGTGTTCAAGACGATCAGGCAGACCTGGATGTGTGATCTTGGGCCCGTTCCCTACGCATGCCCAGCCTAACTTTGCTCCTGTCTTCACTGGAGGTGATAAGAATCAGATAATCAGAATAACACACAAGGAAATTTCATCTTGTGATAATCCTCCGTGAGGATTAAGTGAATTCAGCCCTTAGAGGTGTGTCTAGAACAAAGGGCATTCAGTAAAGAGTAGCATTATCATTGTACCTATTATTAATTATTATCACTGTTATTTAATCAAGAGAAGTATCCAATAAGAAAAAAAGGTGGGAGATACTATTGACCGTAGTATGTGTTTAGATCATGGAATACTATAAATTTGAAAAGAAGGAATAATGAGAACTCTGTTTTTGAACAGGTGAATAACTTTGTGGAAAAGACAGTCAAGGAGGACCCAGAAGGTAGGTTCCTGTTGTACTTATGGGAGGGTGAGAAACATTCTCCTATTAACTCAGCTATCGACTTAGACATCCTTTCATGAGAGAATAACCCTGTGAAAGGCCATCATTCACCTGCAAAGAGAGTTGGGCAGAAAGGTGTGACTTTTCTCACCTGACTTGTTAAAAGTCATAAAAGTCCGTTTTCAGTTATTATTAGAAAGAAAAATATGTTTTTTCCAACAACATACTATTCAGGGACTGGGAGTGCTTGCTCCTTTTAGCAAGGGCATTATGTTTTTAGGACGTGCTGAGATATCTATTTCTGGAGTTCTGGGGTGGCGGTGGTTATCTGGGTTTGGTTTGGGTTGGCTTTTTGAGGCGGAAGAGAGAGGAAGTGAGTTGAGAGTAAAACCCTCCTGCCTAAAAGAAGCAGCTCCCGTGATTTTAATTAGGAGGCGGTGTAGTGTCCCTTCATCTGAGCAGTAAATCAGGACTCCCGTGGATCCCCCAAGCTCCGATGCTGAAGTTCGGCTTCTCTACATTCTGGAGAGGCTGACCGCTAAGTCTTCACATCGACTGCAGACCTGACTGCAGAGCATGGCTCGGATTTCCGATCACTCTCCGCTCAACTCCCACCAGCAAATGCTACAAAACAGAGCCAGCTAGACCCTGTGGGGGCTCTGGATCCCTTTCGAGCTTATTAATCCTCTCCACCCTCAGCATTTTGACTCATTCAGCCAGAAGTGCTCAGGTCAACATCTATTATCTCCAGGGGAAAGGGTCCCAGAAATTCCAAAGTGCCCCAAACCAATCCCTTGTAGCTTCATATAGGATAAAAGGAAGGAAGGAAGGTAGGAAGGAAGGAGGGAGGGAAGGAAAGATGGAGGGAAGGAAGGAAGGAAGGAAGGAAGGAAGGAAGGAAGGAAGGAAGGAAGGAAGGAAGGAAGGGAGGGAGGGAGGGAGGGAGGGAGGGAGGGAAAAATTACTTTGGACAAGAGAAATGCACACTGAATTCCTGTCCAATCACACCCAATGCCTTCCCACCTGGAACCACTGAGGCAGGACGCAGACACATGCGTAAAGAATCCTCAGCTTTTTCTCTCATCCCAATGCCTACATTCTATACTTTTGTTGCTAATACGCATCAGAAGACTAAAGGGCTTTGGTAGGAACGTTTTGAAAGGGGCGATAAAACAATATTGCAACTTTGCTGCTTATTAAAAACCGTAAACGTTTTCATGTGGAGGAAGGTCGAAAGAGTTGGCTGAATTATACTGTTTGAATGATACTTGCCGGATTGCCTGTGGATTTAGGCATCCTGGCGCCACCTCCGCAGAGAAAATCAGAAGCCGCCCTTAGAAGAAGGGTTGCTACAGAAACGGAATGTGGGGACAGGAAGTGTAATCACCGTTTCCAAATCTGCGCTCTTGCATGCACTAGGACTTTCCCTTTGTGGCATTAAGGTGAGGGGTAGGGATGGACGTGAGTGGGGACTACGCGGGCCTACGCTCTACTCTGCATAAAAATCTCCGGAGGAAGGGGAGGCTAAGGAGTCTGCATTTTAATGTGCTGGCTTATCTCCTTGCAATTGCCCTCCATCCATGGTTTGAGGAATGCTCGCAGAGTTGAACCACTCACCTCCTGCAACGCGGCCACTATGCTGGGGTTTTGGGGGAATTTGATTTCCATTTGGTATCATGGAAGCCCTGACACTGCAAGGCACGGATTAGCAGTGCTGGCTTGAGTGAGGGAAAAAGCCTAAATATCCATGATTTGCCAGTTTCAGGATTTGTACATGATTATGACATTAGATATCAGGGAATTAACAAACATTCCTCGTTTCTTTTTCTTTTTTTAAGATTTTATTTATTTATTTGACAGAGAGAGAGAGACCACAAGTAGGCAGAGGCAGTCAGAGAGAGAGGGGGAAGAGAGAGAGAGAGCCCAATGCGGGGCTCGATCCCAGGACCCTGAGATCATGACCTGAGCCGAAGGCAGAGGCTTTCACCCACTGAGCCACCCAGGTGTCCCCATTCCTCGTTTTTTAACGAGGCTCTTCAAAGGACAGGTATTCATTTTCACACTAAACCCATACATTGGGTTTAGGAAAAAGAGAACCACATGAATTTCAAGCTTAGGGTGCATAAACCCCCCCCACCCCCGTCTATTTTTTGGTCTCTTCTCAGAATAAAAGTTAGATTTTTACCTAAGAAAAATTTCATGCTGTACAGATTTTAAATTTGTAGTTACCAACCCACATATTTCTAAGAATGCTATGAAATTTTAGTCACAAAGCAAAAAGGTATAATAAATCCTCTTGTAAATAACAATAATCTTAGGAACTTAAAAATATCTTAGGCCTCAATGAGAAACATCTATCTTTGACCACATTTCCTAACTCCAAATACCACCCCAAGAAGTCACTGGAGATGATTTATTAAAATCACCAGGCCAGTAGGTCCTGAGAAAAAGAATCTGCAGCATGAAGAGTAAGATTTGAATTTTAGTGACCGCGTGGGTTCCCTTTAGAGTCTTCCGAAGACAGTACTCCACTGTTACCTGCAGAAAAAGTTCATATCTGGACTCTGCCTCACTTGGGCTGTGTGACCCTGGGCAGGTTACTTGACTTCTCTGAGCATCAGTTTCCATATCTTTAGTCACAGAGATAACCATGTCCACCTACAAGTGTGATTATTAGAAGTAAATGAGATTTAAAAAGAAGTAGATGAGATAAAATATATGCTCAGTAAATCTGATATTTTCTCTGTGATAATGTAAACATCTAATAGAGAAAGTAAGAAAAGCAAGTAAGGATGAAATAAATAATTTAGAGTCTTATTTGTAAGTAGTTAAGAAATGTGACATATGAGATCACAATGGCTAAGACAAGGCTTTTAGAGAAACTCAGGTTTAAATCCTGACTCGGACCTTTAATAACCTTGTGACTGCGGGCAAGTTACTGAAACTTTTTAAGCTTTAGGCTCCTCACTTCTAAAAAAGGGCTTAATGTAGAGATACTGTGAGAATTTCCAGGAAAAAAAAAATATAAGCTACTTAGCATAAGGTCTGGGACAAGTCCTTGGTCCTCGGTGGCCATTCTCCACACCATTATCTCATTATTATCATTATATTAACAATGCAGAATAGATCCAGACGCTTGAATGTTCATTTCTAGACAACCTTATTTGGTACAAGTCCAGTAAGTTTGCAAAAGGTCAAATGATATGATCTTGGCTTTCTGGTGGAACAACTTTATCAGCCTCAAAAGTAACCTCTAAACTGTTTTCCAGATCACTGGAGGCCAGCCACATGGCATTTGGCTTCCAAGTCCTGGAATGATTGTCATCTTTGCAAAGAGCTCCAGCCAGCCGAATTGAAGACCTGGTGTACTCCTTACAAAGTAGGCAAATCTCCCAGCCCCTTGAGTAAGAAGGTGGGCAAGAGTTAAACTATATGGTTTAAATCACAGGGAAATACCTGTACCCACAAGAATTCATTGAATTCTGGTAAAATGTGGGCCTTATATACCCTTAAAGAGATTTTAAAAAAATGTGTATTGAGTCAACTCAACTATTTAGGTGGGTAATACGAGAAAAACTTACATGATATGCAAATTAGGTAACAGATATGCAAACCATAAACCAAGTCTTTTCCTGATTTAGAAACAATTAGGAATTGGCTCCACCTCTTACTTCCAAAGAGGATGGGGAAGAAAGTGTAACCCTCATATAATTCCATGCTATGAAATTTTCCAAGTGTGAGGAGGGGAGGGGGGCAGAAAGTAGATATCTATGATTCTGCTGCTTTGGATCATTACAAACAATGTCTGGAGAGAGAAGTACTTGTGAGTTTCTCTCCCTAAGCCTGACCTTGTAACTCCCAACACCTGTTGTGAAAAGATAGCAGCATCTCCTTTCTCAGAGTGGCTCTGATTTTTACAGGATTCTGCACTCAACACTTGTTTTAGGTGTTTTGGAATGATTGCTAACCCAGGCACCTCTGATTCATTGGAAGACAGTGATATTCCTAAAATCTATTTTATCTTTTTTTTAGAGAGATTATTTTCTACCCATTTTCTTTTACAAGCGTTTCTCATGTCAGGCCCTGTGTGAGACACTCACCTACATTATTTCATTGAATGCCGCATAATGTAGGCACATCCGCCCCAAGAGACTTGAAGCTAATAATATCGGGTATCCTGCTATAGGTCCTCAAGATGACAAATCCAAAGCTGAGTGGATGGTGGGTTGTGAAGGTCTCTCTTGACTCCAAATCCTTGTTCCTTCTCCAGACATTAAAGAAAAGCTGGAAGAGTGATTTAGAGCATCTGTCCTAGAGGCTGGGATATGATCTAGTAGCAGGAATGTACCCATATGACCACTGGTGGGAGATGGGGAATGAGCGAGGTTTAAAGAAAGGAGAAGTTGCTTCTGCTGGGAGCTATCAGGAGAGATTCCTGAAAGAGGTGCATTCCAGAGGGCTAGATTAGCAGGAGGTGAAAACACGTAGGGAGATTTCCTGAACAGCTCATTGTAGAATCTGGCGAGAACGTGCATTGTGGGCATTCTGGAGGGGTAGACTGCACACGTACTCTACTGGTCAATTCTGTTGGCGAAGGAGAGTCTTCTAGTAGTACTTTAGCAAGAGAAGCGGTGCAGTCAGAACTGTGCTTTGGGAAGACTCGTCTGGAGCTGTGTATAGGAGAGAGCAAGCTGGGGGCACACAGCAGGTGGGAAAACCCATCAGAAGGAGTAGTCGGGGTCCGAATGAGAATGGAGGGACCGGCCAAGACTGACTGCCTTCACCGACTTTCCAGCACACGGCACTGTGCCTGCTACTAACTTGGTTCTCAGTGTAGGAGGATAGAAGCCAGAAAGTAAAAGCCAGGGAGAGTGAGGGAAGGAAGAAAGGAGGAGGGGGCGGCGGGTGGGGGTGGGTGGTATTAGATACATTGTCGCTTAGGATTTTGGGAACTTGTAATGACTGTTACCAACTGGTAACTATCAACCCCAAAACAGAAACAGTGCGGGTAAAAACTGGTTAAATTCAAGATCTGTTGTCTGGCTAATTGCGTTCTGCCAATGTCCATTCCATTCCCTGGGTTTGATAATGTACCATTGGAGAAGGCTGTGCAAAGGAATGTGGCACTTTGTGCATTTTTTGCAACTTCTTGCAAGTTCATAATTAGCTCAAAATAAAAGGTTTTTTTGCTGAAGTCAGTGCACGTTGTATACTTTCCTCCCTTGTTCTATCAGACAGCTGTCCTTGGCCTTGCTCTCTCTGGCAGTTTACCAGGCAGAGCTAGAACAGGGCGACCCGGGGGCGTGGCTGGTGGGGACTGCCTCGGAAACCTGTCCCAGTCTCAGGGACATGCCCGTAATCTCTGACATTCCTCAAAACCCTGTACTACACTAATCTCCCAAAAGAGTTGTTATTTTTTTCTAGATATATCAGAGCTCACAAGTTTTGCATTTCAAAGCCTTTCTTATTCTGTGACCCAGTGCAACAAAAGAGCAAAAAAAAAAAAAAAAAAGTTACTTTTCTATTCACATTTTCTTTTAAATTTTCTGTATCTCAGAGTTGTTCAAATCATTGTACATTATTCTTGGAATGCTCTATAGGTCCTTATTCTTTTCTGATTCTCTTTCATTTCTGTGACAATTTCAGCCCCCTACTTTGCCACACAAAACCCATTTTTCTGCAGAACTATTAGTATGCTATAAATTCCTACTTGCCATCTCCTATTTTTAAGACTTCCTGAATATATGATGAGATAAACATATTCCTCTAAGATGCTAGAACAATGCCTGTGTCACATTAGTACTTAATCAATTATAAACATTTTTTTTTTTTGCCACCTCTCCTTAATGCCTTTTAGAAGTGTAGTTTGTTTTTTGTTTTTTAAAAGAAAGGTAGGCTGCAACATGCGGTGCCTCATTTGGACATGTCTGGAGTCTTGGAAACCTGACCCTACATTCTTTTACAAATGGTCCTGGGTACCATTTGCTAGGGCCACCTGCCGAGCCAGCCACGTTAGGCAGATCAGCCCTGGTGATCAATGGGATGACAGATATCACAACCATCTTGCCCTTACATCCTACAAGTGTGATTTTTAAAAATTCTTTGGCTTAGACTTTCAGTTTTTGTTTTTGATGTTACTAAATATCTTGCTTTATTTTGAATCTAATGAAAGGAAAGTATGCAAAGGTAGAAAATACCGAAAACAGAGAAAATACCGAAGCAATATCCCATACTTAAAATAAGTTTTCAGTGAAAAGGATTTAAAAAATTCTTCAATCTGGAACACCTGGGTGGCTCAGTGGGCTAAAGCCTCTGCCTTCGGCTCAGGTCATGATCTCAGGGTCCTGGGATCGAGCCCAGTGTTGGGCTCTCTGCTCGGCGGGGAGTCTGCTTCCCTCTTCTGTCTCTGCCTGCCTCTCTCTGCCTACTTGTGATCTCTCTCTCTCTGTGTGTCAAATAAATAAATAAATAAAATCTTAAAAAAAAATCTTCAATCTTTAGTGCCTACTGCCTCTAAACAAGGTCCCAAAGGATGCGATGTACTTCTATTAGTCTCCATTCTCTTAGCCGGTGGTTAGTAATTATTTAACTTAGAGCAAATTAGCTTAAACAAATAAACAAAAACCTGAGTCACCCTATTTGAAAACCAAGCCTTCCATTTTTTTATTTTTGGCATTCCAGCCTTGCTGTCTGGAGATTGTGTTTACCATAGAGGTAAAGAACTCTCATTTTCTTGGACTACTTTGGAGAAGGGGGTGGCTCCTTCGAAAGCTGAGGTCCTTTCCAAAGTTAACTGGGAGGGAGGTAGGTCTTTTATGATGAAAGCAGGAACTTCGAGCCCACATGAACCGCAGGGAGGGGATCCTTCTTGGTTTCCTCATGCCGGTTTGTTTATGCATGTTGCCGCACAGGCAACAAATCTCAGGTGGGGGGCGTTAGTACGGCATTTCTACATGGAGATAGGCTGGGGGCTGAGCACCTGAGAAACCATGCCAATTCTTTGGAGCTGAAGAGTATATATCTGTAGTCGTCTTCACAGGCTGCTATAACATGATTCTACAGGTCAGGTGGTTTAAACAATGTTTATCTTCCCACAGTTCTGGAGGCCAGAAATCCGCAGTCATGGTGCTAGCAGATTCAGTTGTGGTGAAAGCTCTCTTCTCAGCTTGTAGATGGTCACCTGCAAGGCGATGTCCTTACATGGTCTTTCAGGCACCTAGGGAAGGGAAAGAGAAAGAGAGAGACAGAGATGGTTCTTTGGTGTCTCTTCCTATAAGGACACTAGTCATAGGGAATCAGGGCCCATCCTTGTGACTTCAGTTAACCCTCCTTAGAGACCTTATCTCCAAATGCAGCCACATTGAGAGTAAGAGCTTCAACATATGGGTTGAAGTGGGGGACACAGTCAGTTCATAACAACATCCTATGATGGTGTGTGGAGCGGTCACCTGGAAACCATCACTGGACATCATGACTTCGTCATGATTGTGCCCAGGTAAGAAATATCCCCTCTCTGCAGCTCCTCAGGGTTCTAAGTTCTTGTGCTATTGTGGGAGGCACATCTGGGCAGGATCTGGAAGTTACTCTTTAAGAAACATGCTGCATTTAACCTTTATCTGTAAGCCTCTGGATTTATTTCTCATTTGCTCTCCCTTGGCACATGTAAAGTCTGCCGTGAGGGCCCCTTAACGTGCATTCCGATAAATCAAGGGGAAGGGACTGTGGCTGCACTTGGGCTAGAGATCTGGGCAATGGAGCACCCGCGCCCCGGAGTTACAACATATGGTCACCACTGGGGGTGACACTCAGGGGCCCACGTGAGCCCCATCTGGAGCATCTCCCATCAGGTCAAATCCTGAAGGTTCAGAGGTTATTAATTTAATAAGTTAGGGATATTTTCCATAATCTCTCACTTTTCTTTTAAAAAGATTTATTTATTTATTTGACAGAGAGAGAGAGATCACAAGTAGGCAGAGAGGCAGGCAGAGAGAGAGGGGGAAGCAGGCTCCCCATTGAGCAGAGAGCCCGATGTAGGGCTTGATCCCAGGACCCTGAGATCATGACCTGACCCAAAGGCAGAGGCTTTAACCCACTGAGCCACCCAGGCACCCCTCTCACTTTTCTTTTCTACTGGTATTTCTCCATTTATTTCCCTTGGGTTTAGTCTCTCAGATTATGACCTTTTTTGGGGAGAAAGTCTTTACAGAGGTAGTCAAGTTAAAATCAAGTCACTAGGGAGGGCTTTAATCCAGTGTGACTAGTGTCCTTTTCCTTAGAAAAAGGGGGAATTTGGACACAGAGAGAAATATACAGGGAAGATGATGTAAAGACATGCCCGTAGAAGGACAGCATGTGAATGTGTCCTTATGGTATCAGCATCTGAGGAACGACCAGAAGCTGGATAAAAGCATGAAACAGATCCCTCCTTAGCACAAGGGAACGTAACCCTGCCACCACCTTGACCTCAGACTTCCAGCCCACAGAAGGATTAGACAAGATATTTCTGTTGTCTAAGCCAGCAGCTTGCGGTACTTTGTTACAACAGCTCAGAAACACTTTGGGGAAACAGGTTGAGGCCGGTTCCCATTGGCATTAGATTATACAGACCTTACTTAGTCGTTGCATTATTAGCCACTGATCATCTGGGATATTCACGGTTGATTAAAGAGCTTGTCTTCAAGAGGGGAAAGCCTGAGCAGGACCAGATGGGCATTTCAAGAAGAACTGCTCTGAAAATATTGATTGCAAGGTAGTGAGGGAGGGTGTAAAGACAAAATTATGAAGATGACAAAATGAGAGGAATGGAGACTGGATCAGGTTTGCCAGGACTAAAGGAGGGAAGGAAGGGTGTGACCATAAAGAAGTCTGGGGAGTTCCCTAGCGTTGACCTGGTGTCTTGTGTCTTGAGGCTGTGGAGCTTAAACAGATCCATCTGTGGAATTAAATGTAATAGAGCCATGCACACCCCCCCCTCCCAAATAATAAGTGCACTCAAAGGCTCGTGAAATTCAACTAACATCTACAGTCTAATTAGTTGCATTGTTCTAACACCAACTTCCTGGAGTTACAGTTACGTAAGATGTTAGTTACCATTGGAGGAAGCTGGCTGATGGCTACCCAGGTCCTCGCTATCAGATTTTTGCAACTTTTATGCGAGTCTATAAATATTTCAAAATAATACATGCTTTACCAGAAAGAGAACTTGGCGGCGGGGAGACAGAGACAGAGATTTTTCTTTTTTTTCTTTTTTTTTTTTAAATATATATTTTTTTAAGATTTTATTTATTTGACAGAGAGAAACACAGCGAGAGAGGGAACAGAAGCAGAGGGAATGGTAGCCGGAGAAGCAGGCTTCCTGTCGAGCAGGGAGCCCAACACGGGGTTCAATCCCAGGACCCTGGGATCATGACCTGAGCCAAAGGCAACCACTTAACGACTGAGCCACCCAGGCGCCCCAGAGATTTTTCTCTTCTTCACTCCTGCTACCCACCTGGCATCAGCCTTTGACCTCAGCGGCCCCCAGTTTAACCAGCTGTTAACTTGTAGCCACAGAATCTGAATATCTGAATGATCCCAACCAATGTTGAAGGACAGATTTCAAGGGCGGAGAGAGCAAACTATTCAGCAAGTATCATGGAACTTTAGAATTTCAATTCCTAATGCAATATTGATTTAACCCTCTCTGGTAATTTCTGCTCTAATTGGAACCCTGCTGAATAGTGGAAAATAATGTAAAAAGGGAGCTCTCTTGGAACTGTGACACAGATGCACTCCAAAGTGACATCGTGTTTAATCAGCTGTCAGCTGGCGGTGGCTGCAATTATCAAGTGCAGATTATCTCTAATCCTGTACCGGCATTATTTTTAATTTTTTAAAGAAAATGAAATAATTGATTCTGATATGTGGTTCCAGACGTAGTCATTAGTGTCTTTTAAATTTCTCCCTGGTGTTGCTTTAGCGATCTAATCAGATCTAGTGCTTTTCAGTACCATTTCCAGGCAATATTCATATATTCTGTTTTCAAGATTTATTTTTAAAAAAAAAGATTTATTTTTAAAATGAGGGTACTTAGGATACTTGGTAACTGAACAAACAAGTTAGAGAACAGGACTATGGATGCTCACATTTCTGGATGAAATATAAGTGCGTGGGTACACGCACATTGCATTTATTTTAATATATGCATGGAAAGAATCTTAGAGAACAGACCCCATGTTCTTAACTGTGCTTATCTCTGAAGGACCGAAATTGCAGGAGATTCATTTTCTGAGGAATATGTTTCCATAATATTTAATCAATAGGGATTAAGTTATAATTGATGCCCTTCTCAATCATACTGGCCAACAATATGCATATATTGATCCCATTCCCACATCATCACACACACACACACACACACACACAATCAGAATGTATGTTAGCATTTCACTCACCCTGCAATAATGATGCACAGGAAAGTTTGGATTATAGGGGAAAATCATAGACATTGTCCTACTTATTCTTGCATTTGAATCCAGTCATACATCTCAAGGCTGCTGATCCTTTACATCCTATTCCTAACACGTTGATCTCTTTGTCTACCTCAAAACCTTTGAGATGATAACATTGACTGCCATCTCCCCTCTAGTCCTAAGTGCTTGGTGTTTACAAGGAGTCTGAACCTGAGCTTGTTTTACTCCTATGGTAGGGAGACCTTGTGGGAATTCTTCCCCCAGCACCATTTTTCCCAGGCCCCAAGCCCTTCTGTTCTGCTAGTAATGACCAGGGAAAAAGATGCCTAGCAGCGTGGATAAATTGTAAGGAAGAAGAGGGATCCGAGTGTTCAGCAGCCTGGCAAGCATGCAGAAGGACTGATGATGCTTGTTGTTGGATAAAGCATAATCAAAGCATGGTGACATCATTTCTGTGAAAGAATTGAGGACCTCAAGAAGAAAGAACAAGAGGTCACGGCCTAGAGTGGCTTTTGTACATCTAAGTTCAACACACATATACGGGGAGACTTGAATTCTTCATGAATGGAGGAAAGGGGAAGACCACAAATACAGTGTGTCACCAATTTCCCAAATAAGGAAAGCATGGGAAAGAAGCAGGGGCTACCTTTGCAGATAAAGTATGCTGGGAGGGGAGGGGTCAGGTCCTCAGAAGGTGCCTCAGCAGGTAAGCCTTCAAGGACTGTGTCATGCTGAGAAGTTGGCCCTTTGGGGGCCACAGAGCCAGGATAGAGGATCAATCTATTGGCAGTCTGGGCTCCTTCTGCTGAACGTCCCTCCTCACCCCACCCAGATACATACAGAATCGAGTCAAGAGTTAAGACACAATCATGAAGAAAAGCCACAGCCCTCACTTTCTGTGGGAGAAGCCAGAGATGACAGCAATGAATGTTCAGCAATACTGTGGTGAGGGGATCACAGCTCTGAAACGTGTATGAGTCATAAACTTGATCTCTGATGAGAACCATTGCCCATCCTAAAACTAAAAACACACACAGATGTTTGCATAGTCTCGGGGATTTCAAGAACCCTCTTTAGGAACTTTCAAATCATTAAATTTCCTTGGAAGAGGTTAAAACCCAGTGGAAAATCAGAAGGTGCTTAGTGTGGAATTTAGAATACGTAAGATAAATATGGGGGGATAGAAAAATTAAGGACAAAATAGAAACCAAAATTAATAGGGTTAGTCAAATAGCAAAATCTCTTTGGGTCAGAATTTGAACAGAAAAGTCCTCTGGTAAAGCTGAATGTTTCTTCAAAGGAACAATAGAAAGACCCCATGGGTCAGTGATGAGATTGAGAAGCTATCCTCTATGAAACAGAGGAATGGGAAGAGGAAAGAAGCCTGACAGACTCTACAAACACCCAAAATACAAATTAAAATGACAGAAAGAAACTTGGTCAGTTTACCCAAGAGAACACAAGGGAGATTGCAGGTAATTGAGCTAAAATCAGGAAAATAAAAGCCAGAAATGAGATGCAAATTGCAAGACACAAAGAACTGTACAAAGTTCTTTAAATACAGAAGTCATGAGAGATAGCTACAGGGATGTTAGCCTTTCAAATTGCTTTTGAATAACCACTGATAAAAAAAAGTCTCTTAACCAATCTCATAACTTTTGCTATTGAAGAATTGAGTTTGCTGAGTTTCTAGCCATCAGTAATAACAATAATGATGACAAAAACAATAGTCATAGTATTACCAGTAAGTCATAGGCATGAAACACAAGCCCTAAGCATGACACTTTGTTTCATTCATTCATCCATTCCATCAACACCAATTGTCAGACCATTTTAGTGGACACCGGAAATGAGTAAATCCATATAAAGCACACACTAATTATTAGCTATTAATATTGTATAGATGTTTCTGCTTGCCGAGCATTCACTCTGGTATGTGAGTCCTTTTTCTCCCTTTGGAAGCCATTCTCTGTCTGTGTGGATAGGATGGGGTTGACCTCTGCTCCTAGTTTCTGGAAGGTCTCCTGACCCTGACTAAGACAGTCAGTAACACATCCCTCAGTCATGGGGACAAACTCATGGATGCACCTGTGACCCAAGCAGACCAATGAAAACTCTCATTGGGATATTTGCTGATATGCTCTCCAAGGCATAGGGCACTGGGGATCAGATAAGCCTGGAGCAACCAGAGCCCTCTTGGTCCTTACAAAGGTAGAACCTGTCTAAAAAGAAAAAGAAAAATCACCCAAAGGACAAAGTTTGAGTCCAGGAGCACAGCTAAGATGAAACCAACCATTGCTATCTCTAGCCTTTTCAGGTACATGACCTGGTGATTCTTTTTTCTTGCATAAGTTGGTATGAATAACATCTCTAGCTTTCAAACCAGAGTCCTAGCCTGAAGGGTTTGCTATGTGCATGCCATGTGCTGGAGAAATACCGAGTCTAAGACGGATGAGGACTCTGTCCTCATGCAGCCCCGAGTCCACTAAGGAAGCCTGAAAGGAACAACTCACTACAATGTATTAGGAATCATAAGGGAGGGGTTCAGGTGTCCAAGGTTCAAGTTTAATAAGAGAGATGCATCGCACTTGGTCTGCAAGATCAAGGAAGACTTCGCCAATGAAGAGACACTTACTCTGAGACATGAGGGATCAAAAGGAGTTCCTCTGGTCGAAAGAGATCACACCCAAAACCCCAAACTCATGTGGATAGAAAATCCTTCAGCAGAATTCCTACTCTATACATTATATAAAAGGTAACTTTGAGCTGGCTAGGGGAATAGGCAATATCAGAAGAGCAAAGTCAAGGACACACATTATATGGAAATCAAGGCATCTACAGATTTTTTTAAATGCGAGATATATTAATTTCTGTAAATAATGAGAAATTTTATATAAAGGAGACAGTTTAAGAAATGTAGAAGTGTTCACGAACGTACAATGTCAAAGATCATGTCTGTGATGGGTCTCTGGGGACCTGACACTATTAAGGCAGTTTAGATGGTTGAATGGTATTCTACTGAAGCATTGACACTTTAGGAATTCCTGAGGACTAAAAATTCTGTTAGTGGCCTTAGAAAAGTCATATAGATTTTTAAATCGAAAAGAGTTGTAACTAGAGGGTCTCTAAGAACTCTTGCACTAATTAAATCATATGCTGTGTCTCCAGTCTAGCTCATCAAAGCTTAATTTTGACATATTGAAGTATCATTCAGATATGAACCGAGGGCTCACTTTCCCAAGTTCCTATTTCATGAAGGCCTTTTCACTGACTATTCTCTATTTGTAGGACGGTAAGCTGCCTAGAGAACTTGACTTTTAAAGAAAGATAGAAGCTCAAGTCCATGTTTCACATTGTAGAGTGTAGAACGTTGGCACAGTGTGATGCTTCTAAGAATCAAATGGCTCTCCCAGAGCAATTCACAGAAATGTGTCTGGATTGAGAAATGATAGGAAATTAAATTAAATACATGAGGTACAAGTATAAAATAATGCGTCTGGTTTCAAAACAAGCATACCAGGTAAGAAGATCTCTTTAAAAGAAGTCCTATGGGAAATGATACTTCTTCCCAGACGCTTGCTCAACAACACACAAGATATTTTTGGAAACTCCTTTTTTGGAATTGCCCTTAGAGACATTGCTTGTTCTTTTGACTACCCTCAATGGTGATTCAATTTGTCCTTCGAAAGCATCACTCGGCATCAGAGAAACACAAATCAAAACCACAGTGAGATACCACCTCACACCAGTCAGAATGGCTAAAATGAACAAGACAGGAAATGACAGATGTTGGCGAGGATGCAGAGAAAGGGGAACCCTCCTACACTGTTGGTGGGAATGCAAGCGAGTATAGCCACTCTGGAAAACAGTATGGGGGTTCCTCAAAAAGTTGAAAATAGAGCTACCCTACGATCCAGCAATCGCACTACTGGGTATTTACCCTAAAGATAAAAATGTGATCCGAACGGACACGTGCACCTGAATGTTTATAGCAGCAATGTCCACAATAGCCAAACTATGGAAAGACCCTAGATGCCCATCAACAGATGAATGGATAAAGAAGAGGTGGTATATATATACAATGGAATACTATGCAG
>CM053605.1:10097530-10115221 GCA_028646535.1 Procyon lotor | reverse complement strand
GATCTCTCTCTGTCAAATAAATAAATAAAATCTTTAAAATATATATATATATATATATATATATATATATATATATATATATATATATATAGCAAATCGAGGGAACTGCAAATTATAGGATTCTGCCAGGATGCCAAGAAATCAGTAGCAAACAGAGACTTATTGACCACATTTTACAAATCCTGATCTGTTAATAATTGGGACATGGCTTTATCTTTTAAAAGAGGCAGGGGGAGAAATACCTCCAATGTTCCAGCTTTCGGAGTCATCTGGACAGATGAGATTGTATCAAAGTTGCAGAAACAAGACCTGGAATGCTGGCTGAGTATTTAGACCTTTGAAAAATACAAATATTCTAACAAATATTATCCAGAACATACCTTTGGTTTTTTGTTGTGTTTTTTTTGTTTGTTTGTTTTGTGGGTTTTTTGGTGTTTTTGTTGTTGCTGTTATTGTTTTGTCATTCTGTTTTATTTTGTTTGGCAAGGAAAAGGTCACAGAGTCATTTTAATCCCTTACTCATTTTGACAGGAACATCCATGCAGAGGCCAAAATTGCCAATCAAGAGTATTTATCCACATGGGAAAATCCTAAGGACATTAATTATAAATGGTTTAGCAACATGTCAGATAGTTGAAGGGCAACTTTGAGATTGGAAATTTTGATCCTCAGAAAATTAGAGCTTTTCCCTTCACTCCTTTGGAAATAGCTAAATCATAGATTCCTTCACTACCAAACCAGCAGCTGAGACTTATCTTACCTTTTCCCCTATTTAGAAGCTATCACCTATCCTATATCTGTAAGTATGGATAACAACTAGGTCAGGACTCTCTCCTGGAAAGTCCTGTGTGGGGCATGGGCATAGACCCAACTCTAGTTGGGGTGACCCTGTGTGTTACTGGTCCACTTGCTAAGGTAACTCACTTGCTGACAGAAACTTCTTTCATTATTAAGTGCATACTCACCATAAAAATCAGCTTTCACTTGGAGGAGTGTGCTGTTGCCAAGACTGCAGGGAAGAGGGTGGAGTATTTAATTCTCAACCACACCACAGGGAATCCTGCTAAGAACCTCCAAATGCCTCCCACATGTCATGGGTGAGCTTCCTGCCCTCTTACGATTGCCATTCGGGTGTTGACAGTGTTGGCCAAGGTCTGCCTGTTGCTGAGGTAAAAGCTGCAGATGCTCAGATTCCTCCAGAGAGAGCACAAACACACTCTTTAGGAAAACAGAACAGAACATAAGCTGCCTGACAAAGGCTCGATTCTAGAATAAAAATGTATATTTTTATGAGCATGTTGATACAAGGCCCCATGTGGAAATTTAATTCAGATAATCGGGATGACGGTGAGATGTAAATGCAGGGACTGGCAATAATCATTGTCATTTTTCCAAGTCTCACGTTGATCGTCTCTCCCTTTGTCACCTCAATGAAGGAGCTTCAAGTGCCCATCTCATCTACATGGTGACATTTTCTCATATACTGAACAGAACCATGGCCACTAAATTATCACCTTGACTCAGAAAAGAACCCATTTCTAAAAGAGCCAAATTGTCCGTGATTTACCTCTTTCCAAGTAGTCAAGAAAGCTCACAGTTAATTGTACTTGATGCTATCTTCCAGTCTTTGTGGTTTATCTGCTACCTCCAAGTCATACTGAAATTGGAGTTTCCTCAGTCAAAAGAAAAAAAAAACAACTAAGAATGTACTATTTAGTTACTTTTCAATGTTGTTTGTTTCATAAGAAAATTCCCTATTAACTTAGGATTTTCTTTTTTTTTTTTCTTTTTTTTTTTTTTTTTAAAGATTTTATCCATTTGACAGAGAGAAACACAGCGAGAGAGGGAACACAAGCAGAGGGAATGGTAGCGGGAGAAGCAGGCTTCCTGACGAGCAGAGAGCCCGATGCGGGGCTCGATCCCAGGGTCCTGGGATCCGACCTGGGCCGAAGGCAGCCGCCCAACGACTGAGCCACCCAGGCGCCCCAGGATTTTCTTTTTTAAATCTTAATTATTGAAAGGAAAAAAAATCTCTCGTCCCCGACCCACTCAATCCAAACCGTATAATGCTGTTCTACAACTAGCTGAATATTAATTTAAAAGTGGACAAAGGACTTAAGACTCTCACAAAAAAGAAAAACAAATGACCAGCAAGCATATGAAAAAGTTCAGCTCTTCTTATTATCAAAGTAATGCACATGTCATTGAGATAATTTTTCCTCCCATCAAGCTGGTGAAGATTTTTATTTCAGATGATCGCACTCTGGGTTGGCATGGATGTAATGAGGCAGGCTTTCTCGTGCACCACTTGTGGAAGCATTGAGTGGTAGAACCTATCTGGAAGCAATCTGTCCTCATGTAACAAGGGTTTCAAAAGACAAAAAATAAAGCTTGGCTCAGGAATTCCACTACTGCGAAGCTGTAACAGATTTGATTAATTCCCCTCTAATATCCATTCTCCCTGTCATTTTTAGGTGATTAAATTCCTAAATTTTAGCAGGGCACGCAGCTGCCTGGAATGAACACTACATGTCCCAGCCACCCTCACAGCTAAGTGAGGGGCTTGCTGGTTAAGTTCAGGTCAAAAGGAGGTACTGGAAATATTCTGTGCAAGCTTCCAAAAAATGTCCTTAAAAGACAACTGATGTAAGTGTATTCTCCATCCTGCTGTGATGCTTGGAATGTGGATCCTGAGACAGGAGGTGAGCTCCTTGTTCTATTAGTGTCAGATCAGAAAACTGGAAGTAGCCTGGGTCCCAGACAATTGTGGAGTCACCATGCCACTCTAGAAACTGAAAATACTTTTCCTTTGTCTTGTTAACGTCTCTGCAATTTTCCTGGTTTTTATTAAGATGATGTCTAAGCCCAAGTTCTGGTTAGAACGTCCTTTTGAGTTACTCATCTCTGGGTGCTGATGTGTGTGTGTGTGTGTGTGTGTGTGTGTGTGTGTGTGTGTGTGGTGTGTTGTGTGCACAACCTACATGCTAAGAAACTTCTCTTTGCTTTTTTTTCCACTGGTCTATCTATTGCCAGTCTAATTTCACAGGGCGGCAGCTGAGAACCCAGGAGAGAAGAAAGAAAAGGAGTGCTTTTTCCTCTTGTACACTGGAATAGTTACCTTACCACCAAAAACTAAGCAACTTAGAATCCAAAATCACTTCTGTTGAGTCACAGCTAGAAAGAGGCTGGTGGAACCTTAAGTAATTATTGGCCTGTCATAATAAGTAGTCCCAAGAATTATGCCTCATATAATAAATGTATCACTTCACTGACACTAATCACATTCTCAAGGTTGTAAGGAGCAATCCTTACTTCTTATTTAAATGAGAACAAAAGACTTTGACATTGCATAGGGTTTTTTTTTTTCATAACCTTCAGAGACACTTTTTAAACTCTATTCTATTTGCTTGACTTCATGCAATGAACGGTTTGTAATTATAAGCAAGTAAGCTAAAGATATATCTTTCAACTGACAAAAACAAAATGTAGGAAGCAAGAATAAGCTATTGAGGCAAAAATAGACTCACATTCTTGCTTCTCACTCCACCACTGCAGGCTGAAACTTAGTAAGACATCAGTTACCACTAATAAATTGTTTTAATAAAAGGGTCACCCCTGCTTCTATGGAGAGACTAATTTTCATGTACATTCCATCAGAATACAAAAAAAAATTACAGGCATATCATTTTGCTCAACTGTGTCCAGGAAAGCCTAAAATTTCAACTGGAAATTATAGTACAAGAGGAGTACATTTTCTTCAAAAAAGAAACTTCACATGAGTCTTTGTATCAAGAGAGCCACCCCATAACCATCACCTACCTAGAGTTTTTCTTTTTTATCATTTGAATTTTCATAAATTTACTTCTGAAAAAGGAGTACATTTAGAGTTAAACTGCATGAAAAGGGGAAAAATAACAGCAGCAACAAGAACAGCCACAAGAAAGGAACCCTGGGACTTATCCCACTGTTTGGCTATGGCCATAAAATCTGTGTTCCAGAAGTAAGCAGGAGGCTCTCAGTATTCTGGTAACCAGGTAACCGTTGGTAACAGGAACCTCCCCTGGGAGCTATCTCCCCTCCAATCACTAGAACCCCTGGGCCTCCAGGTTTATAGAAGTCATGATAAATGAAATAACTCTGTAAGAAGAAAGCATTCTTATAGGTCACTAACCCCCCAAGCCCTGCAGCTTGATAAGTCAGTGGCAGCACAATTCGGTTTATCAGAACAAAGATCTGGGTTATGGGTCCCAACATCCCATCTAAATCAATGATCTTGCAACAAGCCACCGGGCCTACACATTGGACAAGTTTATTTTTTGCTTTTTAATTAGAAAATTTTCCAAACTCTTCTATAATACAGAGAATAAGATAATGAATCTCCCAAGTGCCTGTCACCCAGTCTGACAGGTGAATAGTAGCCCCCAAAGATACCTGGGTCCTTAATCTGTAAAATCTGGAAGTAAAATCTTGAAAATAGGGGGCCTGGCTGGCTCAGTCAGAGGAGCTTGTGATTCTTGATCTCAGGGTTGTGAGTTCAAGCCCTACACTGGGTGTAGAGATTACTTAAAAATCTCTTAAAAAAAAAAAACCCTTTAAAAAAAATATATGTACACACATACACACACACACACATATATATACACATACATATTTATCTATGTTTATAGAATCCAGGAATATTTCTTTATATGGAAAAAGGGTCTTTTCAGATGTGCTTAAGTTAAGGATCTTGAGATAAAGTGATTATTCCAGATAATCCAGGCAGGTCCTATCACGTAATCACAGGTATCCTTATAAGAGGGAGGCAGAGAGAAATTTGACTTCAGGCAAAGGAGAAGAAGGCCATGTGCTAGAAGCAGAGGGAAGCAGGGGCCATGTGGCTGGCTTTGAAGACATAGGGAGGGAATTTGGACCAAGGCATGTGCTCATGATGCAGGGAAAGGCCAAGAAATGGATTCTCACCTCGAGCCCCCAGAGGGAGTGTGGCCCTGCAGACACCTTGAGTTCAGCCCACTATAAAAAAAGATAGATCAGAGAACAGATAAAAATGTTCCAGAAAATGAAAAAAAATTGACATGAAGAGGTGAAAACTACAAGGATCACGCTCAGAAGATAAGCGGAACGAATTAAAAAAAAAAGATCAGAGAACAGATAAAAATGTTCCAGAAAATGAAAAAAAAAAATGACACAAAGAGGTGAAAACTGCAAGGATCATGCTCAGAAGATAAGCGGAACAAGAAAACCCAGCTTGTCATAGAAATAATGGTTATTCACAAACGTGAAGACTCAAGAAGACAAATTGGAGGAGAATCAGCAAAATCAATGAGAAGGGGCTGAAAAGAAGTATCCTAAGGAAAGCGGTGGGGAGGGGACAAAGGCCAATGTCGGCTTATGCATATTTGATGACTCTGAAGAAGGAGATTCCACATACAGAACAGAAAAAATATGCAATTCAGCAAAGTGTTTGTAAAATGGAAGATTTCATCTACTGGTTGAAAAGACAGACTGTATCTCAGGAGAAACTGATCTGGGGGCGGCTTGGTGGCTCGGATGGTTGAGCTGCTCTGGTCCTGATCTCAGGGTCCTGGGATCCAGCTGCAAAGGAGGCTCCTGGCTCAGCGGGGAGCCTGCTTCTCTCTCTCCCTCTACCTCTCTCTCTCTGCATGTGCTCTCTCTCTTTCTCTCAGATGAATAAAAAAATTAAAAAAAAAGACAAACTTACTTCAACCCCCTCCACACCAAGATGTGTTCCAAGAAATGTGTCGGGCATTAAGACAGAAAGTCCCTATTTGGCTGAACTCCGCTTCCTGCATGCAGTACTAGAAAAAAGTCCAACAGTGCATTTGAGCCTGAGGAAGAAAATCCAACACAACCGAACTGCGTCCTAATCACACAATAGGCAAGTATTAAAATTCATGAAATAGACAAATCCTTCTTTAAAAACAAGTGAGGGTGCCTCGGTGGCTAAACTGGTTAAATGTTTGCCTTCAGCTCAGGTCATGATCCTCGGATCCTGGGATCCAGCCCCGCATTGGGCTCCCTGCTCAGCCGGGGGTCTGCTTCTCCCCCCAACCCCCTGCCCTGCTCTGCTCCAGCTTGTGCTCTCTCACTCTCTCTGTCAATTAAATAAATAAAATCTTTAAAAAAAAGGAAAAAGGGTAAGTGAGACAAATCTATCTGTATATAAGACTAAGCCTAAAACCATCTTGAGATTCTGGTTATCAAACAGAATGTCAAGGCCATAAGATCTGAAGATGAGAAACAGAATGATCAGTAACAAAAGTAGGGAGGTAAAGACAGGGAGGAAGTGGAAAATTAACATGCAAATAAACAAAGGGTTTCGTATTTTATAAAGTCTTAAAAATAGGAACAAAGAATAATAATAGAACCAATCAAAATTGGATTTATTAAATTATCCTGCTTTATAGCTTTGACCTTATGACCATGTGAATACTCTAGATAATTATAAAACAAAATTAAATTTTATGAAACTAATACGTTGAGAACTGAAACCCAGATCTGAAAGCTGATAGATTAAAAGGGACTTAAAACATAGTAATCCATAGAAATACCTGGATCTTATTTGAATCATTATTTAAACAAAGTTTTTATATCATTCAGGATATAATTGCAAAATGGAGTAGAGGGAAGGCAGGAAAAGATGGAAGGGAGGGGGGGAAAGAAGGAAGAAAGAGAAAAGACAAAAGAATGTGGAAAAAACTAATTTCATCATAATGGGAAATTAGTCAAAATTGAAGATTTAAAGGATTAAGTATATTACACAAAATTCTAAGGTAATCCCTAGAAAAACCAAAAACTGAGTAGGAACATTCCAAATTACTAGGAGCTGTGCGCACTTGAGCACAAACACACAGTTGCATGCACAGGAAAAAATACTTCACTTGGAGAAATACACTAAAATAAAGAAAAACAAAGGACATGTTAAAAAAAACCCAAATAACATACCATGTCTAAGATAAATGTCATTGTCATATCAAAATTGTAACAGGATAAATCCATCTATGAAAAGAAAAGCCCTCAGATGGGGTTCTACGTGGAACCCAACAGAATAATGCCTGTTTCAGAATGGTTGAAAAGCAAAAGTACATTCATGCAAGTGCAGACCAGGGAAAGGAAGGGCCGTGGTCATACTATCAGATGAGGTGGGATTCAGGTGCCAACGTGTTAAATCCATCAAGAAAAGTGCGATAGAAGGCAGATCTTAAAGTGATAAGTATCTGTGTGCTATTGGATCAAAATGCACAGAGAAAAAGCTATAGGAAACACACGAAGAAATAAAGGCACGTCAGCAAAAGGAGACTTGTATATATATTTCAGATCATGACAGGTGGGGTGAGAAAAAAAAATCTAAGTCACGTAATAACAGTGTAGATCTGATTAATTCGCATCAACTCCAGACACTTAAAACTAAAACTCACCTTCTTTTCAAAGCCTTGGAATACTAGGCATTCTATTTATGGGAATTTACCCTGAATATCACAGGGAAAAAACCACATTCTCAAGAGTATTCATTGTGGTGTTATTTGTAATAGCAAAATAATGGGAAGAACCTAAATCCCATACATTGGGGATCGAATAAATAACTACGGTCATTCACTCAATGATAAAAGATACTGATATTAAAAAAAAAAAAGGAAAAAATTTGCATAAACTGATATGGACTAATTTCAATGATGTATCGTTAAGGCTGAAAAAGAAAAATCCACGCTCGAGAAGCTGCACCATTTGTACAGGGAGAGGGGGAAATAAGAACCTACTATGTATGTGCTTATTTTTGCATACAGATAAATCAGAAGCTAATACAATGTGTTACCTTCTGAGTTTGGGTGGGAAGAGGTGGAAAAAATACAGGTGGGCAAAAGGCTCCTCAGAATAGATCTTTTAAAATAGTTTTGACTTTTGACCTATGTTAATGTTTTGCATCTTCAGAAAACAAAAGTAAATTAATACAAGTGGGAAAAAAAATCCTAAAACTTTTTTTTGAAAAAATGAACCTGACTATGGGATCCCCAGATAATCTCATAGCTAAATTCTATCAAAATATTAAGCAGCACCAATGCTAGTGCTATTTCAACTACTCCAGGGCATGGCAGGAATAAGAAGTAGGAATCTTCTACATTCTTTTCGTAGAGCGTAACACTAACATCTGACAGAGCACACCAAAAAGAAAATTAGAGAATTTTCAATTATGATTCTCAAAGCAAAATTAGTAAATTGTTCATTTTTGAAAATAGGTTTCAGCATCACATTAAAATAACGTTACTTGATGAGCAGGTGGGATTCAGAGCAGGAATGCCAGGAAGTTTCATTACAGGGAATAAAATAACGTATTTTGGCATTTTAATAAATCAAAGTAGAAATAAAAAGAAGATTGTCATCCCCATAGTTGCTAAAATCCATTGGATAAAATTCAGGATATATTTATTTAATAGGAAAGGAGAGATGGGTAATGTCTTAATATTGGAATAGAATATATACATCTTTTTACTTTTTTTTTAGAGAGGGAGAGGGAGAGAGAATCCTAAGCAGACTCCACACTCAGTGTGGAGCCCCACACAGGGCTCCATCCCAGGACCCTGAGATCATGACCATGATCATCCAAAATCAGGAGTCCCATGCTTAACCGACTGAGCCACCCAGATGCCCCTAAATATATACATCTTAAATATATATATTTATGTATATACATATAAACTTGTACATATTTATATGTATATATATATTTATATTTATGTATTTATACATATTTATACATATATATATACACATCTTAATTACATAAATGTGCTTATTTATTTATGTGTCTCTGCAGAGTTATATCCTCTGTAAAAAAGAAGTTATCTGATGACATGCCAAAGGGAAGCCTCTTTCAAGACCTGGTCAACTGGAATGTTCCATATTCCTGAGCAGGGTACTCAGAAAAGGTTTAGGACATAGCATAAGCCAATGGGATCTTGACCCTAGACTTTTGTTGGGGCTCCCGAGAAAAAAATCTTCCTCCCATAAAGTGTCAGAGCTTCAAACTGTGTTTACAGAGACAGATCAAGCTTTGAAAGTTTTGCAGAATCCAACCAGACTTGTCAAAAGAATTGTTCAGGGATTTCTATCCCACATATCGACATAGCTCAGCATAGACTAATCATGGTCTAATTAGCCCATTTCTAATAGGACTAGGAAGGAATTAACCAGATGCAGCATTTCTAGAATATGTAAAAAAAAAAAAAATTCCTGTAGGTCAGCAAGAAAGATAGGAAATACAATTAAAAAAAAAGATAAAGGATATTAATAGTTTAATTCACATAAAAACTAGCCAGAGTGATGTTCCACCTTTCTAATTACCAAGGAAAAGCAAATTAAAACACTATTGCACTGTCTTGAGGTTGTTAATAATTCAATAATTAGAAACCTACCACACGCTAAACTCTGGTGAGGATGTTGCAAAGTGAGAGGGGTGGGTTACCAGCAGGCTCAGCCCGCAGAGGGCAACCTGGCAAGGTTCTTGTAACTGAGCCCTCGGGATGCCCTGGGGCATGGCAGCTGCAGGCCTGCGCGCGTGCAAGTACTCCCCACAAACGCTACATCACAAATGCAAAGGAAGATGGAAACTCAAGTGAGCAGGCAAAGTCTTGCTTCCAACAGCAAGGGACATCTAGGTGTCTGTCCAAATGTGAACTGTCAGGAAAATAGAACAAATGCAATGGTCAGAAGGAACTAACTAGCTTCAGAGATAGATATCCAAAATACGATGTCCAATGAGAAAGGAACGAAGTGAGATTTAAAGCACAATGCTATTGCAGTAGGTTTTTCAAAGCACAAAACACTGTGCATTTGACGCATATGCACACATGTAAATAAAATCAATGATAGACGGTCAGTTGGAGGTGTGCACATGGCGAGAAGAGGAGGAGGGAGAAGGGGAGGAGGAGAAGGAGGAGAAGAAATGAGACTGGGTATTTTAAATGAAGGGAGGAGTAAAATTTAAAAAATGTAAAAAGCCACATATAGACTGATATTATGTCACAACTTGAGGAGCGCAGCCAACTAGATTCATATGAGATTAAAAAATAAATAATTTTCAGGTTATTAAGCTCATTGGGTTTTTAAAAAATTTGATTAAAACGCATATAAAATGGTGATAGTCATGGTTTCAAGTTACCAAAAAAAAAAAAAAAAAAGAAGCTACACAAGAAAAAAGAAAAGTAATACTAAAAATAACCCTCCAAAAATAAATGAACTGACCAAAGATAGCATACTGGCTGAATGAAATGTTCTCAGGCTGTTAAAATTTACTGTTAAGATTAGCACAAATAAAGCACAATAAAAGTTGCGAATTAATATATAGAGAACTGGTTTTGGAAAGAATGCAAAGTGTCATATTTCAACTGAGTTAAATGTCAAACAAAAGATAAAAATGCACAGAAATATTCCAAACTCATGGGCTCTATGGATGCCTGTGGGATTATGGATGAAATCACCTTTAGTGACAGAAAGTTTTTAAAACAAATAACAGAAATATGAGAATGAATATTGACAAAAACATAAACTGAAAATAAATGGAGAGACACATCATAATTGGTTTTTATAGCAAACCTCTCTGGGTTTCAGCTTGCTTACTCATCTGATTGGTTTTTTAATTGTGACAAAATGCACATACCATAAAATTCACCCTCTGAACCATTTTTAAGTGTACAATTTAGTAGCACTAAGTACATTCACGCTGCCGTACAACCTCACCCCCCTCCTCCTCCACAACTCTTTATCTCTGTACCCATTGAACAATAATTCCCATTTCCCCCTAGTTCCACCCATGGCGACCACCATCTACTTTCTGTTTCTACAGATCTTTTTTTTAAAAAATTTTCTTTCTTTATTTGACACAGAGAGAGGGAGAGAGAGAGCACAAGCAGGGGGAACAGGAGAGAGAGAGGCAGACTCCCCACTGAGCACAGAGCTGGATTCGGGGCTTGACCACAGGACCCTGAGACCAGGACCCGAGCCAAAGGCAGATACTTAACCGACTGAGCCACCCAGGTGCCCCTCTGTTTCTATGAATCTTTGTCCTTTGGTGTCTGGTTTATTGCACTCAGCATAATGGCCTCAGGCTTATCCATGTTGTAGCATGTGCCAGAATTTCCTTCCTTTCTGAGGCAGAATGTTACCCTGTTGTATATATGTACCACATTTTACTTATTTAACCAGTGGCTTGTTTCCACCTTGGTTATTGTGAACAAAGCTGCTCTGAACATGGGTTTGCTCATCTTATTCTTAAATGATAGCATTTAGGCTTTGATCAGATGCTCCCAAGCAACCCCCTCGAGAGACCGAAGGTGCAGATCCTGGAAGGATCACGGAAGAGATGTGAATCTGGATGACAGAAAGGTCCCAGCTGTTAAATCCAAGGGGCACATACATGGTTGTTTCTATATGTCCATATATTGAAGATATTTTATAATAAAAGATGTAGAAATATTTAAAAAGTTCAATATGACATAAAATGCCTAGCAAAAGCCTGGGCATTAAGAAACCATCTCCCACCCCCCTCCATGCCTCCCAGATCTCCATACATATTTCATGGTGACCTCAGGCTTATGCCATCCTCCCACTTGTCACCACCTGTCCTGGTCCTTGATTTTTTACCTGTGACCCAACAGACATGCACTGGCTGCGAAAATGGCGGAGCATCGGCTGAAGCCAGCCATCAGTAGGGGGCTTCTTTGAGGACGACAGGCTGAACCAAATCTGTCTGCAAAGGAAACTCAGCATCTAAACAGAACAGCTGCAGCAGAAACAGCAGCAGCCTCCACCCAGGAGCACAGCCATGGCTGACTGGCTGGAAATGAGAGCCCCTTCCAACCCCCCCAGGCACAGGTCGTTGGCCCAAAGGCCCTGGGACTGTCTGGTGGCATCTCTTAGCAAGAAACACTCACAGCTGCCACTTACCCTCACCTGCTCGAGTGGGCACTTCCCAGCAGGTGGGTTAAACAGAGGATGCTTCCACCTTGACCCTGAGCCCGTGGCTCCGTGCAGCTGCAAAGTCCTTCAGGGCTGCACTGAAAAGCAATGAAAGTGGGAGAGTCTGCAAATCTTCCCTCTCTGCTCTACTGAACAATTCCCTTCTCCCTGTTTCCCTGCCTCTGTGGTCTTCTCCTAGTACTCCAGGGCCGTGAGCCCAGGATAACAGGGCATAAATGAATGTGTTGTTAGTCCAGGTTCCCGCTGGTGCTGCACCCCTGGACAGAAGTCTAGGCGTTTGAACCCCCCAGTCTCTCTTTCACCCTCTTGGTCCCCTCTGATTGTTTCATTGCAAAACCGGTGTTGCTACTGCTCTCTCCTCCTGATCCTTGTCATCGCCATCATTGTTTCCTTCGGATCAGTGTCACTTCCCACTGCAAACGTGTGATGAACACCCAACCCTTAATGGCGTCCTGCAGAGCTAAGGAGCTGTCAGAGCTCCTCTGCCTCGGGAATGCCTTGTAATGGAGTTGATGATGCAACACAGGGTCTGGAAGGAAGAGAGCGAGAGAGAGGCTGGGCAAGAAGGAAGGAAGGGAAGCAGGAGGAGGAAGAAGGGACTCCACTTTCACCCCTCTATCTTCTCTAGGGAAGGTGGGTGGGGAGCTAAAAATTCCCAGCTTCGAATCATGGCTTGGTTGACCAGCCAGCGCCCATCCAGGAGACCACCCAGAGTACCTCATGAGACCAAAAGATGCTCCTAGTGTTCTTATCATTTAGGAACTCAGAAGGGTTTGGGGAGTCCTGTGTCAAGCATATAATAAGTAAGCCTTATATAAACGTTAGCTGCTATTCTAAGTATATGAAAGAATAGTGCTTACACTGAAAATTTCAGACATGTTCTCTTGGCATTGAGTTTTGATTTCCTAAAATATATATCCAGATATCAAGGTTCCCCCCCCCGAGAAAGAAATAAATTAAGAGCAGTAATAAACGTTTTCTTCTCAAGAAACTGCATCTTTTATTATTTCATTTATATCATGGATCATTAAATGATTTGTATCTTCTTGATCCCATTTTCACACAGGCTTGGATACTTACAGATGCTGGAAGTAAGGATTTGGGAACTGATCTCATGAAAATTTCTTGTCTTGGTCTTTTAATTTTTCTCTCCATGAAGTTCAAGGTTACATAGCTGTTTGAAGACAGAATTCTGCCTAAAATTTCTGACTGTGTCAATCATCTGATCAAGCAATTCTTTCTGCTGTAAACCAGATAGCTCTTTTCTTTTTCAATAATAAGATTAGAAAATTGTGATAAGCACCCTCTTCATTCCATACAGTACTTACTGCTAAGAATATCTGAATAAGCCTTTTATCCAATTTTTAACTATTAAAAATAGAATGACCCCACATTCCCCCCACCCACACCTTACATGCTTGGCAAGAATATTTCCTGCCCAATATTAGAAAATATCACTAAAAGTTATGAGTGTTATGAGGGAAATTTTAGGGGTAAGAAGAATGTTCTAGGTCTTGATTATGGTGATGATTATACAACTGTGACCATTTGTCAAGGAATGTTGAATTGTATATTTAAAATCAGTTAATATTATTGTAAGCAAATTATTCCACAATAATGCTAATTTAAAAAAAATTTCATAGAACAGAATTCTTAGGATGTGGAAATTTGATCAACTATAGACATTAACTCAGTAAGAATATAAATCATAAAGGTAATAAATGACCACCAGCCAAAAAAACACGATAAGTTCTAGAGTCTAGAGCATTAAAGGGAGGGGATAAGACAGGCCAAGCTTGGGGGGAAAAAAGAGCAGGAAAAAAATAGTATAAGGCTAGCAACCACTCAAATTAGTGACTACCACTTGATGAAGGTCTCAGAGAGGTAGGCACCATCACACAATACAGGTGCATGTCCACAGAAGATGAGAAGAATTTAAGACACTTTGCCTAAAGCCCCAATAATATAAGTGATATCTTTCCAGTATGGATGAGTCTCTGGCCCTGACGCTTTCCTCAATAAATGAAAAATTTATAATACTTTTATTTTTTAATTATTTATTTGAGAAGGGGAGAGAGAGCTTGTGAGGGCAAAGGGTAGGAGCAGAGAGAGAGAGAGAGAGAGAGAGAGAATCCTCAAGCTACCTCCCTGCAGAGTGACACAGGGCTCAATCCCGGACCCTGAGATTATGACCTGAGCTGAAATCAAGAGTTGGACCTTTAACCGACTGAACCACCAGGTGCCCCCAAAGTTTCTATTACTTTTAGATGAATGTAATATTATTCCTGTGAATGGTATATTTGCATGTTTGTTTCACTTTTGGTCAATGGGGAATGTTGACTTCAGAGGAGCATTGCCTAGGAGTAGCTGAGTTTGGCATGAACCCGTCTCACCAAAGAACTGCTATGTTGGGACCTTGATTTCCTTGCTCAAAAGAAAGACGCAAGCTGCAAATGGAATTCTAGTGATTTCCCACAAGGAAATTTGAAAGATTTGCTTGTAAATGAATTTTTTAAAGATTCATTCATTCACTCATTCATTCATTCATTTATTTATTTGACAGAGAGAGATCACAAATAGGCAGAGAGGCAGGCAGAGGGACAGGGAGAAGCAGGCTTCCTGCTGAGCAGAGAGTCTGATGCGGGGCTTGATCCCAAGACCCTGAGATCATGACCCGCGCCAAAGGCAGAGGCTTTAACCCACTGAGCCACCCAGGTGCCCCTTGTAAATGAATTTAAAAATCAGATTTATTTTAAGAACTTGAGGGCTTGGCTTTTTGCCCCAAAGCTATCAAATGAGAGATGGTGTGTAGGGGTGTAGAGATGTGGGGCAAACAGGTGCACAGCGATCTGTGAGGAGTTGGGTGGACAGGTCTACCATGAATTCACTTTTCTCTAAATATCTGGCCCGCACCCAAGATTTCGTCTTATTATTTGACCCTTTCAGGGAGGAAAGTCCTTGAGTTCTTAACTTAAAGGCTTGCAAATTTTTCTAAGACTAAAGCAGGAAAATGAAGAAAAGAAACCTAAGGAGACAGGATGTGCATTTTGGAAGGTATTACATGATGACTTTTCCCCAGCTCTAATGGCGCAACTCTCTCTCTATGTCAATGAACTAAATTCAAAGGCGATTTGCAAAGGTTAAATACTACAAAAATGAACCAAGAATGCTTGTTATAATAGGCAGAGTTATTATAAATATATGACATCTTTTTCTCGCGGAAGCTTATGTTTTTCAGTGTAATCAAATTAGTGGGATGAATTTTCACAGGAAAGCGAGGGAGTCTCAGGAATGTGGTCCTTTCACACTTGTCCTTAGCTCTACAGATACAAGATCATGGCTTCTAGAATGAGGTCAGATCTGCAGAAGGCGCCTGGGATAGTTAATAGCAGAAGTGGCTTAGAGCTCCATAATAGGTATGACCTGGGGATTTTTCTGATGAACACCGTCTAGAAGTGACCTTTTCTTTTTTTCTGACAAGCTACCTCTGTTGCAACCACAGTGTGGCAGGAAAGTCTCCGCTGTGGCATTCTCTGGGGAAGTCCGGCCTCCTACCCCCAACAGGCGGGGTAACTCAGTTCCTACATCCTCAGGCAGCACTTGAAATATGGCTGGGGCAAATCGAAATGTGCAATAAATATGCTGGGTTTGGAGGATTTTGTAGGGAAAGAATGAATATAAAAGATCCCATTATATCATTAATATGTTGAGATGATCCTCTTTGGGATAGAGTAGGTTAAATGAAATAGATTTCTAAGTTTAATTTCACCTACGTCTCCTTTTTAACTTTTACCGTGGATATTAGAGAATTTTAAATTGCATGTGTGTCTTGTGGTATATTACATTGGACAACGCTGTCCTAAAGGGCTGGCTGCTGTTTTGTCTTTCTCACCGTGGCCAAGGTTCTGTGGCCAAGTTTCCGTGGCCTCACTGCTTCCATACTGCACAGTTGTCATCTTCAGAGACTCTCTCCTCAGACCCAGGAGGTTGTACCTGTGAGGTATGAGCAGTACCTGCTTAGGAATTTGGTTTGGGGTTTGCCTGCCCCTTTCCACCCAATTCATGCTTCCAACCACAGCCCTGCATGCAAATGGTAATGGCCTCCACGAAGGCCATTTGAAGCCAAGCAAGCTCTTCCTGAGCTTGCTTACTACTCCTTTTTTTCCTGCATCTTCGGGAACTTGCACAGCCAGCATGGGAAACCTCGGCTGAGTTTTCACACCATTTCCCTTTAAAAAAAAATGGATTTAGGGGCACCTGAGTGGCTCAGTCTGTTAAGCTTCTGCCTTGGGCTCAGGTCATGATCTCAGAGTCCCGGGATGGAGCCCCACATCGGGCTCCCTGCTCAGTGGACAGCCTTTATCTCCCTCTGCCTGCTGCTCCCCTTGCTTATGCTCTGTCTCTCTCTCTCTCTCACTCTCTCTCGCTTGCTCTTGCTCTATCTCAAATAAATAAACAAAATCTTTAAAAAGATGGATATGAAGTAAAGTAATTAATTGGAGTCCAGTTGAATAAACAAAATACAGTAGAATAGGATAAACAGCATAGAAGAAATTTTTTTTTGTCTAGATGAAAACTTTGTACAATATATTTTTCCTTGGTCAGATATACTATTTCATTTCTCTCTCCACAAATAAGAATATGTAGGGGTCTTTTTGTACACTTACTTTCTATTTATTTATTTATTTTTTATTAACATATAATGTATTATTTGCCCCAGGGTACATGTCTGTGAATCGTCAGGCTTACACATTTCACAGCACTTACCGTAGCACATACCGTCCCAGTGTCCACAACCCAGCCACCCCATCCTACCCCCCCCTCCGCCTCCCAGCCACCCTCAATTTGTTTCGTGTGTCTAGGAGTCTCTTATGGTTTGTCTCCTTCTCCTGTTTCATTTCTCTCCCCCACCCCCCCACAAACCCATGCCTTGCCTCTCAAATTCTTCATATCAGAGAGATCATGTGATACTTGTCTTTCTCTGACTGACTTATTTCGCTTAGCATAATACCCTCCAGTTCCAACCACGTCGTTGCAAATGGCCAGATTTCGTTTCTCTTGATGGCTGCATAGTATTCCACTGTATATATACACCACATCTTCTTTATCCATTCATCTATTGATGGACACCTAGGTTCTTTCCATAGTTTGGCTATTGTGGATACTGCTGCTATAAACATTCCGGTGCACATGCCCCTTCAGATCACGACGTTTGTATCTTTAGCGTAAATGCCCAGTTACACTTACTTTCTTAACAAATCCATCCTTAATAAATCCATGACTTGTTAGTTCCTTCAAACTCTGGTGTCTGCTTACCTCTCCCTTTCTTGGCTTGTTCTAGGATGTTGCCCATCAAACGCCAGGCCTCTCCCCTTCTCTAAATACACCAAGCCACGCCTCCAAACCACAGTCTACACTCTCCTAGAATACCCAGCTTTCCCGAGGTCACCCCACCCACCCTACTCGTATTCTCTGAAGACAATGTAGCTGGTAAAGCCAGAGAAATCAAAGTTTTTTCACAGTAAAATAAACATAAAAATTTCTTAGGTGTCATAAAGACTTAATGAGTGAAACTCATGGCTAGAGTCCTTATTTAAAAAAATACATATCCTGCACAAAAAGATCCTCTTATGGGAAGAACAGAAAGATGGCGACCTGTCTCGGGAAGTTAGTTATATCTGCAAACAAAGCAGAGGT
>CM053605.1:10072588-10097030 GCA_028646535.1 Procyon lotor | reverse complement strand
AGTGGAGTCCCACTTGTGGAAAATGCAAGTCACATTAGTGTCAGCATGAAGGTCGGCCGTGTTCCTATGTGAAAGCCACCTGTCTTGTGTGTCCTGAGATCCTGTGTTCGAATCCTGGCTTTGCCCTCTCGCAGCTGTGTGACCTCATGCGAGCTACGGAACCTCTCCGGGCCTCAGTGCCACATCTGTGAAAGGGACTCCTAACACCCACCTCTCAGAGCTGTTGTGTGTGAAGACCGAATGAGTGAAAACCCGTATGGCCCAGAGCACAGCCTGGCACGTGGTAAGTACAGGAGACACTATAGCTATGACCGTCCCACCACTGGAAGCCTGCACACCCTGAAGGGACCACTTGAGATGTCTACACATCAGGCGACTTCCACAGAGCCCCAGGGAACATCGGTTGGCTGCTTTCTCCACATGTGGAAATGATGGCTCCTCGGCCATGAGCCCCTTCCAGGCGGGGCCTGGCTAGGAGCTTCCTCCTCACTCCACGGCTGCTCTTCTCAGAGAAAGGATCACAGAATCACTCATTCCTCCTCCACCTAAGAAACTCGCCAGGCTAGACACTCGATGCTTCTCTTTACATCTTTCCCTGGGGAGAGAATTGACCCAAACAGCACCAAGGCCAGCTTCTCAGTCGTTCTGCCTGGGACCCTCTTGAGACTCTCATGAGCAGAAAGTAGGAAGCAGTCTCTTTGTCTTATTTTATTATTATTTTCAAAGATTTTTATTTATTTATTTGACACAGAGAGAGAGGGGGGAGAGAGAGAGAGAGAGAGAGGGAGAGAGAGAGAGAGAGAGAGAGAGAGAGCACGCACAAGCGGGGGGGAGCAGCAATGGGAGAGGGAGAAGCAGACTCCTTGCTGAGCCAGGAGCCCAACCATGCGGGGCTCGATCCCAGGACCCTGGGATCATGACCTGGGCCCAAGGCAGACACTTAACAACTGAGCCACGCAGGCACCCCAGAAGCAGTCATTTTAACAAGATAAAAACTGAGAGGCTGCAACACATTTCTTACAGCCTGGCTCTCCCTGATTGCTGGGCCCTTCCGTTAGCATCAGTAGGCTTCCTGTCACAGAGAAAAATACTCATTTATTAAATTTATCATGCCCGTGTCCCCTAAAAAGGAATCATACGCACACACAAACACACAGAGGAGAAGACACACAGACACCACCTTGCCTCGAGCCCAAGATATTTACAATCTTAATTTTGGTGCATGGTGGGAAAGAGCAGTGCAGATTCGAGGATGACAGAGTTGTGTCCCCTCTGCTTCAACCAAGAGGTGGTAGACAGAGCATTGTGCAAAAGAACAGAGGCAATCCAGGAGACATCTCTACTTTTGTTTCTTTCCTAAATTATGGGATCATAATTAAGGGCAAGTTCGTTTTAAGAGGCAGACTTCATTGCCCGCATTGGAAGACCGACCTCCTTTCCATTTGCAAAGTGCAAATATTCCTGTGGCTAAATGGTGTGTTCAATCACTTTCGCTCCAAATGGACCAAGACCCTCCCGGGTGTAAGTGAAAAGGAAATTTGGCCCATCGCAGCTGACAAGAGTCAACTCAAGTAAATGGCTGGCTCCCTAATTGTACACCTTTCCTCGGAGCTCTGATCCCATTGCTATTTTTTATTCTGTAAGAGTGCTGATATTAGGACTGATAGGGGGAGGTGGGCAATGTGAGCCATTTTCGTTCGTTTGGCATGATGGGCTGAAAAGCAACCGAAACAGGACTCTCCAGTGTTACTTATCGCTTTCGACTTTGTGACAGATACTCTCTTGGAAGGAAGCTGGAGCAATTTAACACCCCTTGATTAATTGATTGTTAAATTAATTTAACACCCCTTGATCTGGAACCAGAGGAATATTAAAGGGTCTTGCACTGGCCAGCGTGCAAGGCCAGAGTTCCAGAAGCACTTGCTGTTGGGCTGGTTTGGAAACAGAACACCACCCAAGGACACACACCCGCAAGTCTCCAAGCCGCCAGGGGTGTTGCTGTGCTGCTGTCGTTGTCTTTGCGGCGGTAAAAGTCTAAATGAAAGCTACCCTATTAATATTAATTCGCAGCCAGCATTCTAAATGAATGAGGCAGCTGCACCGTGTGCAGATTCCTAGCTGTGTGTTAATTATTAATTTTTTTAACCTCTTAGATTAAAGGCAGTTGGAAAAAAAAATGTTTAGCCTCCTGTTTTTCTGTTTAATTAAAATCAGTCCCATGTTTATCTGGAATTTCCTTTGTATGCCTCACCGGCTCAGAGCCAAATTAAGAAAATAAAAATAACTTCAGGGTGATGCTTGGTTTGAAGGTGGAGAGTTAGATTAGACAGTTTCTCGGCTAATGATCTGACATCCAACTTTACTGGGAAAATTTAAGGAATCAAAAGAAAACTTCTACTGCCTCCAAAAGACCATATCTACGCACTGACCCACATCCCTCTTGTTAACGATGAATATTCAACATCAGGTTATAAATTGTGGCTTATGTTTAATGTGATTACTGATGTAGTTGAAAGCCACTCTCTTGTCTGCTTTCCATTTGTTCCATCTGTTCTTTGTTCTCTTTTTCCTCTTCTCCTGCCTGCCTTTGGATCTCTTAGCTGTATCTCTCTGTATATCCTTACTGAGTGGCTCCTTTTGACTCTGTAGTATCCTCTTTAACTTATTTATCAGTCTATCTTCTAGTAGATTTCCTGGGTGGGATAAGAACTTTGAAACAATGTACTTTCATTTATATTCTCACTCCCAGGCTCTATTCTACTGTCATAAATTTTACTTCTATTGTTTTTAAACACCACACTGCACTGTTAATATTTTTGCTTTCAACGAGAAACTAAAATAACAAGAAAGTGTTTTTACTCACATAGATCTCATTTCCAGGGCCCTTGTTTCCTGTGTAGAACTTCAAGCCATGTGTTATACACACAACTAAACCCAAAATGAAACGTAGACCTAAATGCAGAATCCAACTCTAAAACTTCTAGAAGAAACGTTAAGAGAAAATCTTTATGACCTTGGTTAGGGAAACATCTCAGAGATGACCAAAGCCATGAGCCATGAAAGAAAATACTGGACTTCATCAAAATGAAGAACTTCTTCTATTCTTTCTAGTCTGGAAGACACTATTAATAAAATGAAAAAGCAAGCCACAGTCTGGGAGAAAGTATTTGCGAATCTCCTACTTGTATGTGGAACATATAATATATAATATAATATATAAAAATATAATATAAATTATATTTATTATAAATAGTTAACATACATGTTATAAATAGAAATTATACATGTCTATAATTATGACTGTAAATATTTAACACATAAATGCATTACAAATAGAAATTATGTGTAATATATATAAATATCAATACAAATACAATTATATATAAAATGCATAAATACAATAAAAATAAACATATATAAAATTTGAATGTAAAACATATGAAAACTGTAATAAACTCTAATATGAAAATAAGCCTACTAAAACAAATGGGCATAAGATTTGAATGGATACTTACTAAAAAAGATATATAGATACATAGATATATATCTATATATATAGTTGGCAAATGTGACATTCACAGATGCTCAGCATTGCTAGTCATTAGGGATATACAAATCAAAACCACAATAAGATACTACTACAAACAAACTAGAAATGTCACCGATGTGGGAAGCAAGGGCAGAAGAAAAATTATTAAATTTCCTTACTACTTGAAGTCCATTGACAATCCCTAACACAAGCAGAGTGACATTCTCCTAGGAACTAGGAACTCAGCTGCCTGGACGTTGTTGACACTTGGCCAAAGGCAAAACGCAATCTTATCCTAACACCCAGAATCCTGTAAGTCTAATTTAACATATAAAAATTCCTTTGGAAACTTCTTTTATCTCTACCCCCTCCCAAAATACATGTTGGCAAACATGTATCTTGGCTCCAAGTATATGACTCATGGATATACATCTGAAGAGTTTCGTTGAGTAAGGGACAGGCAGGGATAGGTAGGAGACAGGTAGGGGGCTACGCGATCAGGCTCACAGAAATCCCAGAAATGCTGAGGCAAAACGAAACCAGACCACCCTGCCCTGGGGGTTAGAAATGGGGTCTTTTAATGGCAGTCACATGGAGACCATCAAAGAATAACCAGACCCCAAAGAAGAAGTAAGGCATTAAAGATATCATCACCGGTTCTTATTCAAACCAAGACATCATAAGAAAGATAAGGTCACAAGTTCCCCGGTCAGTTTTTTTGTTTTTTTTTTTTAAATACTTTATTTATTTATTCAAGAGAGGGAATGAGGGAGAAGCAGACTCCCTGCTGAGCAGGGAATCTGATGCAGGACTCGATTCCAGGACCCTGAGATCATGACCTGAGCTGAAGGCAGACGCTTAACCGACTGAACCACCCAGGTGTCCCTCCCTGGTCAGCTCTGAACAAAAGACGGTCAGTGAAGGCCCACATTGGCAACCCCATCGGGACCCCTTTCACTCCTGAGAGCTTCTTCGTACCCTTGTTTAATAAAACTCTATCACTGTACTCACACCCCTTTGTCCTCGAGATCCCTTCCTCATCTCCCACTTCACCCCTACTTACAAAATAGACTGGCCCTGTCCAGTGTTGGCAAAGGTGTAGAGGGACGGGAACACTCATTCACGGTTGGTGAGAATGAAAAATGGTTCAACCATGACGGGAAAATTGGTTTGGCAATTTCTTAAAAAGTTAACATCTGCCTACCATTTGCTCCAGCCATCCGACTTCTAGGTATTTTCCCTAAGACCAATGAAAGCATATATCCATACAAAGACTTTTCCATGAATGCTGCCAGCAGCCTTATCTGCAATAGGCAAAAACTAGAAGCAAAGCACATCCCCATCAGCAAAGGGGTGGGCGGACTGGTATATCCGTACATTGGACCGCCAGTCGACAGCGAAAATCAGAGAGAGGCTGATACATAAGACAACATGAATGATTCTCAAAAAAAATTCTGCTGAGGAAAAAAGACAGACAAAAGTGTGTTTACTAAGCAAGTCCATTTACATGAAATTCTAGAAAATGCAAGCATCTGCGGTGACAGCACATGAGCAACAGCCTGGGGGCAGGAAAGGGTGGTGGTTTGGGGAAAGGCAGGAAGGGGGAATACCCGAGGAGTGCAGGAAACCCTTCAGGGGTAAAAGCATGCTCCTCATCTTGATGATGACAATGGTTTCACATGTCAAAGCCTGTCCAATTATGCCTTTTAATTAGATGTCATTTACAGTACCCATTATACCTCAATAAGGTTGTTAAAATAGGCAGAGCTCTCCGCTTTCCTGTAATTTACGTGCAAAGGGGCACCAAAAAAGGTATTTTATTAAGTTGAACCATAGGCAATTGCTGATTTTGTAGGCAAAAAACAAAAAATATTGTCCCTTCCATGTGACGCAACCTCATATGTGTCACTGCCGCAGCAGAAACTGGTAAGGGCTATGGGGGAAATGAAAAGAAAAGCGGGGTGAAACAATCCAAATTTCGAGGCAGAGGCACAGTTAGCAAATTGTGAGGAAAGTGTAGTGTGGACAGCACAGATCCCTTTGAGACAGTGACACGGAGCAAATTCAAAGGAATGAGGGAGTGGGCCGTGTGGCTCTGTGGGGGATGGGGAGAGAGAACGTTCCAGGCACAGGAAAGAGCAGGGTTAAGGCCCTAAGGAGCAAGCGTGCATTGCCTGCTGAAGGAATAATAAGTCCAGTGTGGGCAGAAGCCAAAAATAATTTTTTAAAAAAGATTTTTAAAAAAAATTTTTAAAAGGAACTCACAGAACATAATGCAGGAAACAAACCTTTGAAAAGGCAGAGAAACATGCAAGGATAAACAGCAGGAACCACAGACGGAGTCAGGCTGGAGAGACCCCCATCCTGGCTGCAGGCAGGTCCCCTTCCCTCCCTGCAAGGCGCTCCCGACAGGAACACTCACACCTCTCTGCCCAGCTTCGGGGAGATCTCTGCTCTAGTTCAGTCTTTGATTATCAGCTCCAGAGTCACTCTTTGGGTGGGCAGATCTGTTCCACCACGTCTGGGATGCGTCCCCAGTCCTCCATGCCAGGGAAGGAGAAACAAGCATCTGAAATTTTCAGCTTTTGCCGCAGGAAGTAAGCTCTGCCATCCCTTCTCTCCAACTGTTCTGGAGCCATTCCTTGTGCATGAGAAAGGAGAGAAAAGGAGGTCCAGGAGCAAGAATAAATAACACCCAATTCCCCTCTCTAGTGGAGGGCCAGGGGAATGGAGCCGTCTAGAATTTACCTGCCAATGCGCCACCGACCATGGCGACTGGTGATGGATTCATGGTAGTGGGCAGAACAAGACAGACGCTCATAGCCCACTGCAGGAAGCAAGAGAAAATATAACACAAACTCTCGGATAGAAATATAAAATGGACATTAGTCTCCATTGGGTTTGCAACCTTGAATCAGCTACGGTGAGCATTCCCGGGAATTCAAACAGCCTCTTTCTCATTGACATGACGGGATGGTTGCGTTTCCTGGCCGAGGAAAGCCTGGCCCCCTGCACCCTGCCTGGGCCAGGCAGTCCTTCTCTGTGAGCATCAGAGTGAGGATCAAAGGTCTGCCAGACTGCAAGCTTCTTAAGTCAGGAGGTGTGACTTGGAGGAAGGAGAAATGCAAGCCATGAAAGTGATTTTCAAATACGTGACCTCACTGTCAGCCTTGAATGCAATGTACCATTGGGCTCAAAGAGGGGAGAGGAGGAAACAAAAAAAAGAACAGGGAAACTTCCAGAGCTGGTATAGAGTCTGGGCCAGCTTGGTGGACTCGGGGCCCTGTGGTCGGTAGTAGACCTCTGAGCCTGGGAGTGATGTTCTCCAGTCACTGCCTTGAAATGCTTAAATAACCTTATCTTTGCATTCATGTGAAGTCTGAAAGGCATGGGCACAAGGTTCAGGGCCTTCATTTAGGTGCATCCTGTCTCCCAGGAACAGGTGTTGGGGCCATCTCTCTGCTGCCTTTGCCCTTTGGGGACTTGAGCTCAGGCTGTCACCAGGCACCACAGGCTCAGGGTTGAGCACAGCTTGCCTGGCTGTATCTAGCTCCATTTAGAGCTGATAGGAAAGCAAGGGACGCATCAGCCAGGTAAGTGGAGAAGCAGCAGCCAGAGAGGGCTGGCAGGCAGGCAGAGAGCTCCTGCACCCAGACAACTGTGAAATGGTTCACAGCTTGCCTTTGGCATCCACAGTGTGGAAGCCTTTTCCTTTTCCTACCCTGGGCTCTGCATTAATTAAGCAAGAGGTCAACAAGCAATTAGAGTGTGCCACATACACGGTTGGGGATGGGAGCTAATTTACATCATGTGGTGAGGGTCAGTGCCCCCTAAAAAGTGATATTTGATTTGAACACAAAGAAGCATCTGATTTGAGGCCAGCCTGAAAGATCTGGGGGGTGGGTTGGGTTGGGTACTTACTGCAGACAGAAGGAACAAAGCTTGCAGGGGAGAAAAAGCTTAACTAACAGTGACATGAGCACAAGAATTGTTTCACCAAGTAACGGCTATGACTCATGATATTTAACTGAGGAAAGGCTTCCTCTCTTTGACCTCAAAGTAGGAACTATTTAATCTACTAAGTTACAGGCTTGATCAACCCCTGATGGGTATTTTCATTTACTTTGTCCACTGGAAAGCACTGATGGGCTGTTGGATACTAGCTGTGACCTCTATTAACTACCGTGAGTTGAGATCAAGTACCTCTTTGTTACCTCCAGCTTTCCCTAGAATACCATTTAGAATAAATGTGTTCATTCAACAAATCTTGCTTAAGCACCTCTTATGTTTAAAGTCTATAAGAGAAGCATCGAGGAGTAAAACCTCCAGGTTCTTTGCAATCTAACAGTGGGCAAAATGTATTTAACCTTGAGAATTTGATTAATGCTACAAGAGATAGAAAGTCTAGCCTTGCAAATCTAGTTGGGATAGAATCCCTTTTATTGCAGGTTTAGTGGTAGGAGATTCTGAGAGCTGATCAAGGATCCCCTGTATGTCAAAGAATCAGTTTATATCAGGCTAAAAGAATCTTAATAGAAAACTCAGTATCTTGTTTATCATAAGTTTTCCAAATTCTTCCTTAATTTAGAAGATTTTCTAAGCATGTTTTAAAAATTAGATTCCAGGGGGTCCTGGATGGCTCAGTCGGTTAAGCATCAGACTTTTTTTTTCTTTTTATAAAGAGAGATTGAGAGAGAGAGATCACAAGCAGGCAGAGAGGCAGGCAGAGAGAGAGAGAAGCAGGCTCCCTGCTGAGCAGAAAGCCCGATGCGGGGCTACATCCCAGAACCTCGAGATCATCACCTGAGCCGAAACCTGAGGCTTTAACACACTGAGCCACTCAGGTGCCCCAAGCATCAGACTCTTGACTTTGCTTCAGGCCATGAGCTCGGGGTCCTGGGATCGAGCCCAGCGACAAGCTCCATACTCAGCAGTCAGCTAGAAATTCTCTCCATCTCCTTCTGCCCCTCCCTTTGCTTGCCCACATGCTCTTTCGCTCTCTTGCTTTCTCTCTAAAATAAATAAATAAATCTTTAAAAATTAGATTCCAAGTACGCTCATTTATTTTACCAAGTTTCTCCATGAATCGATTTATAAAATGGGTAAGACAAAAAGAGAAGTCAGAGAGACATTCATCATTTTTTAAATTCCCACTTCTCGGGAATAATGCAATTTAAAACTCCCAAGGTGACTAACTCACAATCCTTATAAATCTTGTTCTCACATTCTATTTGAAGATTCCTAGGGCTTAGACCTCCACATATTTTATAAAATACCTTATTCCACGCTTACATTCAGAAATAATAAAATTGAGGTTCAAAGAGTCAACTGGCTTAGGTAAAGCTACACTTCTCTCTTTCATTGTCCAGCTAAGATTTTCTTCTCAGAATACATGTTGGCATTTAATAAATCAGTTGGCTTGTAAGTAGTCCTGTTTTCCAACTTGGCAATAAAGTGAAAGGTACAGAAATAGACATGAAAATAGCACATCTCCAGGAGAGCCTCTGTGAGCAGGGCCCCACTTACACTAAGAAACTGTGATCCTCATAGAAGTCCACTTCCTAATTCCCAGAACCTGTGACTATATTAAGTTACTTGCAGGGGCGCCTGGGTGGCTCAGTGGGTTAAAGCCTCTGCCTTCAGCTCAGGTCATGATCTCAGGGTCCTGGGATCGAGCCCCGCATGGGGCTCTCTGCTCAGCAGGGAGGCTGCTTCCCCCCCTCTCTCTGCCTGCCTCTCTGCCTGCTTGTGATCTCTCTCTCTCTGTCAAATAAATAAATAAAATCTTTAAAAAAAAAGTTACTTGCAAAAGGGAATTAAGGTTGTTGGTAGAATCAAGGATCCTGGAGTAGGGATTGCATCTAGTGAGGTTAGTCAGGTAAGGCTTCCCTGAGCAAGACATGACTGGCTGAGATCTCAAGGTAAATCGGAGTTAATGAGGCCACACAAGCCAGAAGAAGCCATCCAGGTGGAGTAATAGCGTAGACAGAAGTCCTGCAGCCCATGTAGCTTGGAGGGTATGAGGGACAGACCCACAGTGTGACTGGAAGGGAGAAATAAAGGGAAACTGGTGTACAGAGGGTAGAGAAGCTGGTAGAGAGATGAGTGTTCAGAGTCATGTAAACCAGATGAACAAACTCCGTCCTCATCCCAGAAACAGTGACAAGCCGTGGAATGTGGGCCTCAGCTCAAAGGGAGGTTAGAGACAATTTATTTTCAGGATACAAATTAACTTGGGTAAAATGCATTCTCAAGGAAAGATGCAGAATAATCCAGTAACGTGTTCAAACATGTTGTTTTGGAGGAGTTGCTCTTAAATCTTGCATTTTGAATAAATGTAACTTAACGATAAGTATTGCTCTTCGTAGAAGGCTTACGTGTTATAAAAAAAAAAATTCAACATTTTTTACAAATTGAAAAATTCATAGCATTTTGATTAACCAAGTATATTCTCGGAAGAACTGAAAATAAGCTTGTCTGGATAGAATGTTAATGAAGTGTTCCCACCGGGATCATTGAGAGTGTGTGAGAGACAGGTGGGCCGTTCATTCTGTAAGCTCTGAGAGGACTGGAATCCAGTGTCTCTTGGAGATTCCGGGGGGGGGCTCTCTCTGCACTATTGGCTGAAGAGCCGATGGGGTCACAGGACATCTACGGCAAAAACCCTGTGTATAAGGACTGTAGAAAGGAGCGCCTGGGCCCAAAGTGTTTTCCTACCTAAACACACACACACACACACACACACACACGCAGACAGCCAACAAAATGAGTCAATCAAATCACACATGTACATTTCATGAACGGACTTTATCAAAAACAATGAAATTACATGAAACTGACACCATCCTAGGAAATCCAGTGTATACACGCTCTGTTTCTATGGCAACCAACAAACAAGCCATGGCCCTGATTCTCCAGTATAACAAATTTCTTGGAAGTTGGGATGATTCAATGTTTCTAAGCATCCCAAAGAACCTGATGAAGTCTCTTTAAAATATGAAACGCACAAACTGAAAAAATAAATATATATATATATATAAAATACTTGCACACACTCTCTCTAAATCTGATTGTCCTTCCATTTGTTCTCATTCATCCTTGCAGTTCTGTGTTTTAGCAGAAAATGGGAAGGCAGATTGCACATGTAGTGGAGCTTTTCCTTCTCAAAGCTCTCTTATGTTTGTTAGCTACTTTTGCAGAAACTCAAGTATTTTTTCTTGTGCATGAGTTAGTTCAGCTAAATCATTATTTTGGTCTGGATACATTTTTTGCACAGTGGGCTTCAACTAAAATGTGAAAAGGAAAGATCAGGATACCCATATAGTAAGTTTTCCTAACCCTGGTTGCATATTAACATATTTCAAAATTATTAGGCCCATGCCAATTCCTAGAGAATATCATTTAATTGTCTGATATTTATTAAAAATACTTCTTATTCTTTTTTTTAAAAAGAATTTATTTACTTGAGAGAGAGAGCACAAGCAGGGGGAGATGGAGAAAGAGAAGCAGGCACCCCACTGAGCAGGGAGCCCAAGGCGGGGCTCAGTCCCAGAACCCTGGGATCATGACCTGAGCCAAAGATAAACACTTAACTGATTGAGCCACCCAGGTGCCCCTAAAAATACTTATTATTTTATATTAATTACTAAGTGGTACAAATAAATGAAACCTATAGAAAAATACCTAAGCTTGCTGATTTAGAGATTAATGTTTTTATTTTTATTTTTTTTAAAGATTTTATTTATTTATTTGACAGAGAGAGATCACAAGCAGGCAGAGAGGCAGGCAGAGAGAGAGGGGAAAGCAGGCTCCCTGCTGAGCAGAGAGCTCCATGCAGATCCCAGGACCCTGAGATCATGACCTGAGCTGAAGGCAGAGGCTTTAACCTGCTGAGCCACCCAGGCGCCCCGAGATTAATGTTTTTAATTAATCCCATTCTTCAGTTTAGGAGTCTAATATGATTTAAGATCCCCAGCTATGAGTTTATTCCCTGGAAGTTACAGGCAAAGAATTATCAGCTATGGGGAATAAGAACAAAAGAATGATTTATAGTTTTGTAGAATTTAAAAATATTTTATTTTAATTAAGTCAAGTATATTGAGTTCCTTTATTTTACAGATTTAAAAAGGAAACAAAGGAGACTCAGGTAGTTTCTGTGACTTGTAAATGCAATTGTTGATGAAGCCTGAACTACAGCCCAGTTCATCAGCCCTCACTGTCTTATCTCTCTTGACTTGACAGTGATCTAGAGATAGAGGGGCCCCTCCCCCACAGATATTGAATACCTGACTGTTCTTTGATTGATCTGCAAGCATTGCAGGGTGGGGAGGGATCTTTGAGCTGGAAATCACCGTGACAGCTTTGCAAATACCACATTCACATAACAAGCAGCCAATTTTGATTTTGCAAGAGGGTAAAACTCTGCTTGATTATTATAAAACTCACCAGTAATTTCCAACAAGCAAAAGTTAATTTTGGTCGATAGATCCTTGGATTCCCCCAAGAATTTATTGCACTAGGAACGAACCAGACACATCAATGGCCATGGATCATGGGACACATCATTTGCCTTTTGCCTAGCACCCAAACTTACTTAAACAAAACAGCTTATTTGAATAAGGAGTAGGACTCCTGAAAGAAAGTAACTTGATGTCACTTAATTAGGGAAAGCACTTGTAAGAAATCTTTCAAACCCAATAGTTAACCAGATGGTTCATTTTGTATCTCTTTAGATATTCATGACTGTGTCACCTTCAATGTAAAGAGCGGGCAAATCTTCATCAAAGTCTTTTATGATTCCAAGTATCAATAGAATCATGGGGAAAGACAGTCTTGCTCCCTGTCTCATTTAGGGCATCTCAGAACTCATTTGTGTCCAGAACAATCTAAGCTACTGAAACTCAGGGGCAAAGATACCTGAATATTGCTGAATTTAAAAACTGCAAGGAAAAAAAATTAAAGTATGGGGGCTGGGGAGAGATTGAATTTTAGATCCCAGGAGCAAAATGAGGAAGTATAAAGAGAAAGATTGCAGGGATTGATTTTTTTTCCTTTGTCTTCTTCTGCAAATCTTGATTTATTGAAACGACTGAAGGAAACTCTGCAATTTAAGAAATTATTGAAAATTCAATAACCTCTAGGCGCCGGGGTGGCGCAGTCAGTTAAGTGACTGACTCTTGGTTTCAGCTCAGTTCATGATCTCAGTCTTGAGATCAAGTCCTGTATCCAGCTCCGTACTAAGACTCTTTCTCCCCTCTTTGCCCCTCTCCCCACAGGTTCATGTGTGAGCTCTCTTTCTCTCTCTCTCATAAATAAATAAATCTTAAAAAAAGAAAAGGTAAGAAAAGAAAACCCAAAGACCTCAGTACAGTTATTTCTCATGGAGAAATCTCTTCAATATGCTAAATTATAATTTCTTTGCGACACACCTAAAGATAGTAGGATACATTAAAACAGCTTTTCACTTGACCGGTGGGTATATTTACACAAGAATATTTATATACATAATGGTCTTCCTTCGTCAGGTAAAAGTATGCACTTGAGAGACCCTGTTCTCTGGACTGTCAGCTTCCTGTGTACATATCAGATGTTGGATTCAGAATAAGCACAGAAAATTAAACATTCCTTAACCCAAAAAATCACAGTCAAGCTGAGAGAGATTCCTAATATTGAACAAGTCAGCATTTGGGAAATGTTAACTTTCTAAATTAAGTTGCATTAGTGACAACCGATCATCAAGGGCAGACTTCTTGGTAGGATATGAAGACCTTTAATGATGTGGCCCCACCCACAGGTCCAACCTTCTCTCCTGCCCCTGTGATACCATGCCCATTCCGCTCACTTCTCAAATCTAGCCCTAGGGTGGCTCCACAGCTCTCTGCCTTTCCACTTCTGTCTTCATTATATAGAACAAGGTGCCCCTTCTCATCTGATTTGCAAACTTCTGCTCATCTTTCTGCCTGAACTCAGAGATTGCTTCTTCTGAATTTTTCCTTAATCGCTCCCAATTGTCTTCCTGCTTTCTTTTCAGTGCTATCCTTACATCCTTGCACATGTTCCTATTAAAGCACTCATCCCCAGCACATCCCTAACCTCCACAACGGTGCCCGGCTGGAAACTACACCAAATAATCCGAATTATAAGTAACAGTTTAGAAATGTGGCTCATCTGAAGTCTAGCCCCTGTAGCAGGAATCTAGGCATTATAAGAGTTCATAGCTCTTGGGAGGCAGAGAGAAAATATGGTTTAAAAGTGAGTTGGAGAGCTGGAATGGGGTAAAGGACAAATTAGAATTTTTATGGGGAGTATGGAATGGGTGTCCCTGAGAAGGTCACGTGAGCGGAGATTTGAAGGAGATGGGGAAGGAAGGAAGAGCATGTCGTGGACTAGCACAGTGCCAACGTGCCTGCCCCAGAGCGAGTGGGGTGAAGATAGTGCGAGTGGTGTCAAACTGGGGCGGGGTGAGGGGGGCAGAGCATGCCTTTGTAAGGACAATGACTTTCATCTAAGGGAAATGGCAATGACTGTATGGTTTTGAGCAGAGGAATGAGAGATCTGCTTTGTTGCTTCGGGATCACTGCCGCGGCTGGGTTAGAACGGAGGAGCCCGAGCAGAGGCTCGGAGACAGGGTAGGAGGCTGTTCTAATAACCCCCCGAGAGCAGGTGCAGCCATAGAGGCTGAACAGGGAAGAGCTGGAGTCTGGGAAACCATGGTCCCAAAAGATGAAAAACAGTCTCAGAAGAGATTTGGGATTTTCCAAGCACGTATGTCCTTGGAACATCTCTTGAGAACGTTGCCAGCTCTAACTTAGACAAGATATTTGGAAACTGATGGGTTACAAGTATATTAAGAACACTAAAGCATCTCTTGTTTTCCTGTCAATGTCCTTCTCCGTCATTATCTTTTTATATTTACATTTGTGCAATTTGATAGGGATAGGCAATCAAACTACAGTAATGCAGAGGTTTTTGTTTTGTTGTTTGTTTTTTATGTAAAAAGACTATTTCCACCCCACAGGCATAAGGGGATGGATTAATGCACACCGTGGTGACTTATATTCACATTTCTCAACTCCCAAATGTAAAATCCTAATGTCCCCAGGCAACACTTACCTCTCCTCCTGCACCTTGGCCTTCGCAAGAAGGGTCAGCTGGTATATTTCTTGCAATGTGGGTCCTGGCATGGATACCTGTACTTGTTAAACATTAGAGATGCAGCCGTTGCCGATCTCTCATACGCAGGGGGAGCGAAGGGAGGCATTGCCCATGGTCGTACGTAGGTCATCAATAGTGATCTCAGATCCCCACACTCGCTGTAAAATCAAGATTCCAAAAATCCATAACTGAATATGCATACTTAGCAATAGAAAAGAGTAGACTATCCACACACACACGGGCATGGATGAATCTCAAACGCATTATGCTAAGTGAAAGAAAGCAAATTTAAAAGTCTACACGCTGCTTGATTCCATTTAGAACATTCTGGAAAAAATAACACTGTGGGGACAGAAAACTGATTAGTGGTTGCCTGGACATGAGAAAAGGGGTTAACTCTAAAGGATTGGGAGAATCTGGTGGGGTGGGGATGGAAGGGTTCAGTATCCTGGTTGTGCTGGTGGTTATACACCTGCCTGTTTGTCACACTGAAAACTGTCTACTCAAAAGAGTGAGTTTGCTGTATGTAAATTTCACCTCAACTTACAGTATTTTTTTTTTTTAAAGAATGTGCATAGGACTAGTCTCACACCCAAGCCAAATTTAAATTTGAAACTTACTGGTAAATGTCTAAAGCAATTTCTGTTGCTCAAGGAAGACATAAATTTAAAAAGCATTTGTATTTTTTATTTGTCTAGGGGCACCTGGGTGGCTCAGTCAGTTAAGTGTCTGCCTCCAGCTCAGATCATGATCCCAGGGTCCTGGGATTGAGCCCCGCATTGGGGGAGGGGGGTGGTCCCTGCTCAGCAGGGAGTCTGCTTCTCCCTCTGCCCCCTGCCCCATGCTTGTGCTCTCTTTCTCTCTCACTCTCTCTCTCTCTCAAATAAATAAATTAAATCTTTAAAAAAAGCACAAAATACAAAGTCTTTAAAATGGGATTTCAGGTCACTAGAAGATGACCAGGTCACTGGCCTGGATGATGACTTTGCAAGACTATCACTTATTTGGTTTTTCCCTTGTCAAAGATGCCCTCCAAAAGTCCCAACTCATCTAAGTGGGTTGCCAGGGGTATTAAAAAGCCAATTGAAAATCCCCTTGTGTGATTTTTGTACAACTGCTAATTTGCTTTGGCAATGGTACAGGATCCCTGGGCTTTTTGACCTGTGAGTAAATGATGTATCTGCAAGGGATTCTAAAGTCATAAGACTTGGGACTGCCATGTGCTGCATTTTCAAGACAGTGGCACATAATAGAAGTGTAAGGCAGCACGCCTGTCTCAGGGAAAGCCAGTCTAGACGAAATGATGGGATATCACATAACAAATAATACATGAAAATTAGCTGCTAATGGGACTTTGCAGATAGGAGATCAACGAGCTGGAATAAATATCGAAGGCTTGAATATGAGGTTGAATAATTATTGGAGGCTTCGGGAGGAGCCAGGAACCGAGCTAAATCTGGAGGTTTGTGCAGAGACCATAAAAGAGTACATTTCTGGCAGCAGGAAGGACCAGTGTTCTAAAGACAGTCAAAGGAAGAAAGGGAGGAAATGATCTGGCACCAAAATTGCCTTTCCTCCCAGAAGTGGGGTAGTGTCTTTTCCGCTATGGGGTAAATCTGGTTTTGAATGAGTCTGGCACACCCTGAAACCTAAGCGTGGCCTGCTTCCATTCAAGAGGGTTCAGCGGCCGCACATTAACTGCACCACAGAACTTACACATCCGGGGGTCTCCACAGAGTTGGTTGACAAAATATGACTGACTCCCATTATTACAGGCACGGGATAGGATGTTTTTGGTCGAATAGGGTGAAGAGGTCTCGATAACATATTTGCTGAGTGCATAATGCGTAAATGACACTGTATGAGGTGCTCTGGAATAAGTGGCATTTCCTCAGTTCCCTGGGGCTTTCCCAACACGAAGGGCAGTTTTCAGAGTAGAAATACACGTTTGGGTCAAGATAAAGGAAAGCGTAAGATGTTCAAACTACTTTCTATCCTTTAGTGCAAGAGGAACTTTCGTATTTAATTTGAGTGTGTTCTCAGATGAATGATTATTTTTTTTTAATGGAAGCTTGAAATTTGAAGGTATTGACCCCCTCATGTTCAAGACTGTTCTGAGTTCTATGTCCTAAAGCAAAAGATGTATTTCCTTAGAGAAGAATAAGAAGAGGAAGAAGAAGAAAGAAGGAGGAGGAGGAGGAGAAGGAGAAGGATGGGGAGGAGGAGGAGAAGGAGAGGGGGAGGGGGAGGGGAAGGAGACTCAGCAAATGAGAAAAAAAGTAAGGATCAAAGAGAAAATTCTAATCTTTCAAAAATGTCACTTTTAATTATTTTCCGTAAGACTCTACCCAGAATCATAATCATGGAGTGTGGGTTTGTTAAAAAAAACAAAAAAACAACAAGATAACATGTGCTGGTTGGTTGGTTGAGGGCAAAGCGTAAATGTGAATTAGAACATTGGTTCATCAAATGACACTATCAGCTCCAAGAAGACTTTATTTTGGCATCAGCATGGATGGGCTGAATCCTGGCCCTGTCCCCACTTCGCTGTGTGACCACGGATGGATTACCTCTCTGCATATCAATGCCCTTACCCTAGAGTCGAGAATAATAATGCCTGCCTCCAGAGCTGTCATTGTAAGGAAATGAAAGTATGTGGAGCTGTCCAGCTGAGCTCCTGGCACATAATCAGTACCAGTAAATCAATGCTGTCTCCATGACAGTGTGAACATTTAATTTAGGAAAAGAAGGTAAGGATGGAATTATGCAGTTAATACAGACCCTTTAATCTAATCCAGTGACATGTGGAATTGATGAACAGACCAGTCATCTAGGAAGGGACATCACAGAACAAGTAAGCAGGGTTTGGAGGTCAGACGAGTTCAAAGGCTGACCTGATCCATTGGGGCAAGCCACTGAATACATCTGGGTTCCTCCCCTGTAAAATGGGGCTCACATGGGGATGTTGTGAGGATTACATAGGAGAAAGAACAGAAACTACTGAGGATAGGGCTGAGGCCAGCTAAGCCCTGGTTTATGGAAGACATTATTCATTAACTATAAGGAACTATTCAAGGAGCATAAATGTTCATTTCTGGGCAAATTTGCTTTTTTTTTACAAGCCCCAATAAGTTGGCAAAAGTTCAAGGTGCGTGTTCGTGTTCTTGGACTTCTGGTAGAACAGTTTTATTAGCTTTGCAAAATAACCTCTGGAAGGTTTTCCAGATCACGGTAGGCTAGCCAGTGAGTCCTGGATTGGTTGTCATCTTTGCAGAGAATTGCTGCCAGGTGATCGGGAGATGTAACGTCCCAGAAATAAAGTAGAGAGCCCCCCTCTTCCTTTTCATCAGAAGGTAAGATTGATGGGCATAAAATTAGTGACATGTGTGTAAAGGAAGCTAAGAAACCTCTCGGGTGTAACTGACAGGGAAAGGTACGGATGGTAGATACAGATCTTATATATCCATAGAACCATAAAAAGGCATATGCGCTCAACTCAGTTCTCTAAACTGATAGAAAAACTCAGGCCCAGCATGCAGACTGGGTGAGGAATATGCAAATTACATAGCATTTGTCAAATCTACCCTTCATGATCCTAGGGGAAAACAGCAAGGCTACTTCTAAAAGGAAAAGGAGAATAATTGTGATCTTCATCAGTTATGCAAAATTATCCAAGTGTATTTCATTTGGAACGAAGGTAGACATAGATGGTTTCACACATTTCAGAGTTTTGAAATTATATTTTTGGAGTGAGGTTCTTGAGAGGGTTGGGTACATGACACAATTCTTTTCCATTGGCTGCATTTAATTATTCTTATAAACTTTCTTCTGAAAAGAACTCAGACATGGAAACTACGTATTTTTTGATGTTTTTTTTCTAATTTAAGTTCAATTCATTAACATGTAACATATTACTGGTTTCAGGGGTTAGAGGTCAGTTTCATCCATCTTGTGTAACGCCCAGTGCTCATCACATCATGTGCCCTCCTTAATATTCATCACCCAGTGACCCATTTCCCCAACCCCCTCCCCTCCAGCAACCCTCAGTTTGTTTCCTGTGATTAGGAGTCTCTTATGGTTTGTCTCCCTCTCTGGTTTCATCCTGTTTCATTTTTTTGGAAATTATTTAAAAGACAAAATAAGAGACAAACATGGAAGGAAAAAAAAGTTAGAGTAAGTTTGTGGTTTCCCATTTAGTCAGGACCACTTTCTAAATTATTTTAAACCAAGAAGTGGCTGCATTTTGGAACACAGTAACCATTGTTGTAGGTTTTGAAATAGCTTTCACAATTCTTAAATTTTTTTAAAAAAGCTTTTATTTTTCATCTCTACATCCCACCTGGGGCTCGAACTCACTACCTCGAGATCAAGAGCATGCTCTCCCAACTGAGCCAGCCAGGCACCTCTAGCTTTTCCAGATTTTAATACAAAACATGATTAAAATGTGGAAATGTAGAATTTTAGAACAACGTAGTAAAAGATGTGCTCATCCTTGATCTTGCACCAATTCTATGTTAAACCATTAGAGGTTCTCAAGACTGGAGATCCGTGTTCCTTAGTTGCCTTCCTTAGGAGAAGCCCACACCCTGTGTACCTGGGAATGTGGACTCCCCAGCCTAATTTTTCTAATCTACTCCTGATTTCTGAGCCCTTTCCTAAAAGGATACACACTTTTTCATGTGGCGCCTGGGTGGCTCAGTTGGTTAAGCATCTGACTCTTGGTTTTGGCTCAGGCTCTGATCTCAGGGCTGTGAGATTGAACCCCAACTCATGCTCCCTGCTCCGCACAGTCTGCTAAAAGATTCTCTCCCTCTGCCCCTTCTACCCACTCTGGTGCCCACGCTCTGTCTCTCTTTCATTCTTTCTCTCTCTGGGATAAATAAATAAATCTTAAAAAAGAAAAAGAGAGAGAGAGAGATTACCCACTTTTTCTTTCCTGTTCTTTCTCTATCTCACAGTCCTTCTCTTCCTCCATGAACTTACCTGAAAATCTCTATTGTTTCTATGACACTGAACCACCTCCATAAAATTACCCACCAGACTTCTCAGGAAATAGGTCGGGTCCATTTTGGAGTTAATGTGGAGAGTTTCACAGACTGTGAGCAAAAGAAAAGCATGAACACAATTTCAATTTCCACTCCGCTGATGACAGATCCCAAATGTAGAAACAAAATGAACTCGTGCTGGAAGAAATACTAGGCTTTAAACGGTTTATACTCTTTCCAACAGGTTTAGATTGGCCGAGTTATCAGTTCTGGCCAATATTATACATCTTCAAAGAGAATGCTTTGTAAATGTAATTCCGGCTGACTCTAGGTGCCTTTGGACTTTTTATAGTGATTTCGTGCAAATTATAATCAATAATAATAAAGATTATAAAAGTGATTTGTAGCATTGTGAATTGAAACCATATTAAGAATGAGAAATTAAAAGAACAAGCTTGGTATTTTTATGATCAAGATGAGTTAAATGACAGATATATAAGCTATCACCAGTTATCTAATTATATATATGTATATTAATGAACAGATTGTACTCATGCAGATGATTTATGGTTTCTGACCTTAAAAATATAATGGCAGCATTTTCTCTAAATGCTCTGCACACTGCCAGTCCCCACCAGTTCTTGCTTGGACTTTGTGGCATTGTTAACTTCTTACTCCTCCATAGAACATCATAGAACATAGACCACACCCTCTATAATACTCCAAAATTGCTATAAATGGTTATTTGCTGCTTGTTTTTTATATTTTTCATCACTGATTAAATGAACTAATTCCTGTAAATTGCCCAAAATGGCGTCTGACACAGAACAGAAATTCAATAAATGTTTCTACTACTGATCAGACAGACCCATATGCCCCCCTCACTTAAGATTTTGTCGAAGCATGATTTTTTAAAATTTGGATTATGCTATAGTTAGGGCTTGAGTTTTCGTGTCTTTGTCTCCTTAATATTTTACTTTATTTCTACAAAAAGAAACTTGAAAGGAAACATGCCAAAGAAAATAAACTTCTATTATTATTTTAAGCATTCAGACTTGCTGTTTGGAAATTATGGAAAAATATTATGACCTAATGGTCTAATTCTGTATAAAATATAAGTGCGTATATGTGTATATACAGTCATTTTATATGGATCTCACGCTCCTAAGAGCATTTCATTTTATAGTGCATAGTAAAAAGTCTGGAAAAGGAATAGATACTAGATTTGGGATTAGAGTAGACCTATCTTTACTTTTTAAGCAATACGGTTCCATAAAAATTTTAATGTTTCAGAAGTTTATACTTTTTATAATCATAAAAACAATATAAAAATTTTTAAGTACTTGCTTCTCTTTCCAACTATATTGGTCAATACAACCCACATTCCCTTTAGATACCAACACTACTGTGTGTGTGTGTGTGTGTGTGTGTGTGTGTGTGTGTGTGTCTACACATACAAATAGTACAGAACCCAAATCCCATGTAATAAAGGTGCAGAGATTAATGAGAAGAATGAAAAGTATTTTCCATTTTGTTCATAGCCCTTAATACCACCCTAACCCTTTGTCCATTAAGGCTTGCTCCCTACCCACTTTCCTGAGACTCCCACCTGGCTTGGCCTAGAACACTTGGTCTCATCCTCTTGGCTCAGATCCTGCCTCTATCTCAATGGACTTTGTGTTGGGAAGTGGACTCCGATGTTGGACCCTAGATACTTCTCTATGCACTTGACTCACTCCTTCAGCTGTCAGAATTCTATGGGAACCCCGTCCCTTGCTCCAGCCTTATCATGAGAACTCAATTCCTGAGCCAATTCATTCTTCAGGGGGCAGATTTTCTGGAAGTGTGATTAAATTCTGGGGGGAAAAGAGGAATTGAAACAGAATAACCTGCAACACTTATACTTTACGTAAATCCCCCAAACCTAGAGAATGTCTGGCTTTAACTGGAAACGCCACCTCTTGACCAAAGCACGGCCAAGTCATAGGGATGTCATGTAGGTGATAGACATGAAATCATACGGAGACGCGAGAACAGGCAGTCATTGTCTGGTTTTGCTTTTGGACATCCAGATGGTCTACAAAGACCATCAACAAGAATGAAAGATTTTTTTAAAAGCCGAATAATAAAGGGAACATGGGGATTTCATCCTTAATCTCCCCCCAGAAAAGAAACAATTAGGAGCGTGAGATCCACCTCTACAGATTAAACCCAGTGGGCCATGGGGGGTACCCCAAAGTAGCAACGGGGCCTCCAAAAATGGTCAAGTCTGCTTCACTAGGGCAAGTTTGCCTCCAAGACCACCACCCAGACAGAAGGAAAGTTTGTTGATAATCTAGTCTCCCTCCTGAAATCCACGTCACAGGAGATACAGTGTTGAGCAAAGGGCAAGTGCAATAATCAAGAAAAGTCCTATCACTTGGCACCTTGCCAAATTCAAAGGTCAGGTCAAAAATTATCAGCAACTCGTTGTGATGAGGAAATCTTTTGCATCACTTTTCTAAACCTTTTCTAGTTCACAGACCTAGAATCTGATACCTATGGACATTCTTCCCAGGGAAATGTGTACATGAACACGCAAGGTTGCATTCAGTTTCAGAGACTTCAAAGACCCCTCTCCATCCTCTGCTGCTTATAAACTCAGGGAAGACCTTTGAAATAGAAGCTGAATCCCATTCTGCAAAGTTAAAGCCCAGTGGGAAGATATCCTTTCACATTGACCATACAAAAGCAAGGAATTGTTAATACAGAATTTAAAAATGATCAGGGATAAATGATGACCTTTAATACTGCCTTATCAGATGGCGGGGTAAAAATCATTAGAAATAACTCACATCAATTGGAAGTGATGTGTGAGCCACCTCCCCCCACAAAAAAGAAGAAAAAATAACTCACATTTTATAATTCTAGCTTTTGTGGTTCCTAGCCAATTGAAATAATAATGATGGTCAAAGTAAAAATCATTAACTATATACCTACCACATTTCAGGCCTCAGGCACAAACTTTGTTTATTTAATAAGAAGTTAATGAGAATTTTAGGGGCCATTTTTTTTTTTTTTTTTTTTTTGGGGCCATTTTTTAAGAGAGGACAGGGACAGAGGGAGAGAGACTTTTAAGCAGGCCCCACACCCCAGCATGGAGCCTGACATGGGGCTCGACCTCAGAGATCACAGTCTGAGCCAAACCAATAGTCTGAGGCTCAACTGACTGAGTCACCAGGTTCCCCTTAGTGGCCATTTTAAATAAGTTAGCTACATAGCGCTTAGAAGAAAGCTTGACACTTAGCAAGTACTCTAGATAAGTCAGCTATTACTATTACAGTCGGGAAGTACAACAATGCTAATGGGTTTATTAAAAAAAGGCCCCCCAAGACACCTGACACACCCCTCCCTGAAAAGCCAATGGTCCCTCCCAGAAATCTGCATAAGAGCCTGATTTTCCCCTTACAGCTTATATTTTGTTTAAGACTGCCAGAAAGTACAGTTAACATAAACATCAAAAAACCTGCTGAAACCCGGGATTGAACCAGGGACCTTTAGATCTTCAGTCTAACGCTCTCCCAACTGAGCTATTTCAGCTTACTCATGCAGCTTTTCCTGTATAACTCTAAGGCAATAATATTTGTTTTATCACAGTAAAAAACATCAATATTCAGGTTCAGCTGGAGGTAGACATTTAACAAATAGTATAGAGGTGAGGAGGCAAGGTCCCGATTTCTAAGCCTGAAGTAATAAATAATTTCCCTTTTCTTGGTAATGTTTTTAACTGCTCTGCAAAATATGTTTCCCACTTAAAAATGTATCATGGGCTCTTCTCGTATCAAAAAAAAAAAAAAGTCTTTAGTTGGCATTTCCATCTAATATATGCTTAATTTCTAGAAAAATGGCAGCATGGTCCACTTAAATATTTAATGAAGTGTCAACCTCCATAAAAGCCATGTTCTTCCCATTGTCACATAGACGGGGCCAGGATTAGAAGCCGGCTGAAGACAACAGCTTCAAGGAGACCATGAAGCGAAATGGCAGACACACACAAGGAACAGGACAGATGATGTAAACTGAAAAGCTGTGGGAGCAGAGTAATGGGCTTCCAAGGATGCCTGTGTCCTAACCAACCCCCAAAACACAGTATGTTAGGGTAGCTGGCAAAGGAGAAGCAAGGTGGCCATGGAATGGAGGTTGCTCCTTACAGGGGGGATCCTGGATTCTCCAGGTGGGTCCAAGGTAATCACCACAGTCCTTCTAAGCGAGACAAAGAGGCCGACAGGCAGAACCGGAGAGAAGGCAGCGTGAGAGGAAGGCCGCCTTGGCATTGCTGGGCTGGAAGGGGGGCACCGCAAGGAATGGGACAGCCTGTGGAGGCTGGAGAAGGCAAGCGAGCGGACTCTCCCCAGAGCCTCCACAAAGGAAGGCAGCCCCACCGACACCGTGGTCTCCGCCCACGGACACTAATTTTGGTCCTCTCACCTCCAGAACTGTAAGATCATAAACAAGTGTGTTCAGTCACCGAGTCTTGGCTAATACATGTAAAATACTTAGAGTTGCTCCTGGCATGTAGAGTAAATACAGAATAAGTGTGAACAAATGTTATTATAATATCTATGTGCATATACCACATAGTCCATTTTGTTTACAAAAGCTGAATTGAAATACTCTACTGGTAGCAATCAATGCATTTTTTCCCCTCTTCTTTGTCCTGCTTGGAGATACTGTAGCTCCCCTATAACAATATCTCCTTTGCCAGGTGGCATAATTTTAGGCTTTGCTAATAGAG
>CM053605.1:10056550-10072088 GCA_028646535.1 Procyon lotor | reverse complement strand
AAGAAAGGAAAGGAAAGGGAAAGAAAGGAAAGGAAAGAAAAGGAGGAGAGGAAAGGAAAGGAAAGGAAAGGAAAGGAAAGGAAAGGAAAGGAAAGGAAAGGAAAGGAAAGGAAAGGAAAGGAAAGGAAAGGAAAGGAAAGGAAAGGAAAGGAAAGGAAAGGAAAGGAAAGGAAAGGAAAGGAAAGGAAAGGAAGAAAAGAAAAGAAAAGAAAAGAAAAGAAAAGAAAAGAAAAGAAAAGAAAAGAAAAGAAAAGAAAAGAAAAGAAAAGAAAAGAAAAGAAAAAAGATACAGATATTTGTAATACATCCTTACCCCAAAGTTTCTCAACCTCTGCAACCTTGGACATTTTGTACTAACTAGCTCTATACTGGTATGGATCTGTCTTGGATACTATAGGATGGTTAGCAGCTTTTCTGGCTTCTAAATACTACATGCCAGTAATACCTGCCTCTCACCCTCTGGTCACCACCATCAAAAATGTCTTTGGACATTCCAAGTGTTGCCTGAGGGACAAAATTTCCCCCAGTTGAAAACCACTGCCTTATTCCAAAGGTAGACAACACTCCATCAAATCTATTTTCTATGATACTTATCCTAATTAAAAAATAAGTTGAGTCTTAGTATATCTTGTAGCTACCTTACAACAAGAATCACACCAAAGAACAAAGAGTATACCCTTTAAACTCTCAGGGCCTAAATGCCATCAAGCTTAGGAGAGTTTAGTCTATTAATAAGAGCTAAACACACAATTGATAGCACACTTCTTCAACATATGGATGGTAACTTCTAATAAGAATGTTAGCACTAAGTTGAAAAAGGACTGGTGAAAAACTGGTAAAATTAGGGGAACTCTTGTTAGTTGTATCAGTTAAACACAGAAAGAGACATGATTTAAATTTATGCTTGGAAGCCCAGTTGAGTTACTTTACATGTATTTATCTGTGTCTTATATGCGATGTACTATTTTGAAAGTAAGGGACAGAAGTAGGAAGAACATTGGCCTGAACATGAGGAGACCAGGTTGCAGTCCCAGTTTTGTAATACTTGGTCAATGCTGAGTAGGACACAGAAAATTCCTGACCTTAGCATCCTCATATATAAATGAATGGATTAGAGGAGATGCCTTCCCAGGCCTATTCTAACTGTAAAGTTCTGTGATCCTATAAATGTAACATGTTTTCATGATCACTCACTTCATCTGTAAAAGGCAGATAGTGATTAAATCTCTCTCCTCTGGCTGTTGAGAGCATTAAACGAGATAACACAAGAAAGACTCAACAGGAGTTACTTGGTAGTAGTTCTCTTAATATCATTGAGTAGGCCAGAAAAATGTTATTTGCCTTTGGGATAAATTTTTTTATCAGCAGTTTTAATAAGACATTGCCAATATCCATTGACGTTCATACTTAAAACTGAATCACAGACATTTGCTATTAGAGAGGGACTTTTGAGAGCATCTCCTTATTTTACAGTTGAGGCTATAAGGCCCAGAGGTTAAGCAACCTGTCCTATCCTTTGACAACAGAATAATATGAACCTATTCTTTGAGAAGGAACAATATGAAATCAGAAATGTGAGTCTTTTTAAGAAAGGGAACAATTAAAGAGGATCTGGAAAAGAATCACTTGGAGCTAAAGGTTCTTTTGTTGATTGTGTGATATGTGTAGTGAGACAAAATGAGATTTTTATGAGTGGAGAAGCCGGCCCATCATTCACCTGAGGGCACAGAGCAATGCTACAGTCTAGGAACAGCTTCTTGGGGATATATATTTTTTATTATATATTATTATGTAATATTATAATAGATATTATACAATAAATATATATCATTTTATATTTTATATATGTTATTTATGTTATATATAAATAATAAGGGAATATATATTATATATGGAGATACATATGTTGTGGGGATGGGTGTGTACACATATATATCTTGTATGTGTGTATGTATGTGTGTATATGTACACTACATCCCAGGAACACAGCTGCTTGGGGATATATAGATATTGATAATAAGGGGATATATATATGTAATAAGGAGATGTCTATATTATATACCTATATTGTATATGGGAAGGTATATATAATAAGAAGTATATATAATAAGAATGCAGAAGAGCACCTGCTTAGAAAGCATCTTTGTTGGTTAAATTCTTATGGAAGCATCTGTAACAGTGGATAAGCATTCAGTGGATATGAAATCTAACCAGCACTTTCAGGGATGCTGCCCTTACCCTCCTGCCCTGTGCAATGTCACCTTGGGACCATCAGGGAAGAAGCAGTTTGCTGCAAGGAAGATAAAAGAAATGACTTTTTATAGGAATCCCCCAGCATTGCCGGACCTCCAATTTTCTGCCATGTATTCACATCCTTTGCTGGCAAATATACTGCATTTGGCAGCTAGCTCTGAAATTGTGCTAATGACCCCACGATGCTGTGTTGAATATCCTTTCCCTTTTACTGTTAAGAAACTAAAAGATACAAACTTGAACCTGTATTTGTGACCCAGAGAAATGAACAAAGAGCCGAGCGCCTTGTCAGTCAAACTGGAGCACAGGTTCCAAATAAGAATAAACTTCCCCTTGACATCATCAGTACAATTTCCTTGGTTGTAATTTCCTATCATTCACTTTAAAGAGAATGCTTTATAATCCTTCCAAACAGAAATTTTTATGATTGTCAATAGCCATAAACTTGTTCTTCGACAATTATAGAAGTTATAGATCATGGCCAAAGTAATATTTAAAGATAATTTAGGAACAGTATTTGCATGCAGCTAACACTTCAGATAGATTTGAACTTAAAACACTTCCTTCTGCCCCAAACTTTTGCCTAAAAGCTGATCTTCTTCTCTTCCAAACCATAAAAACCCAAGGCAGCCTCCACTTTTTGCAATGGCCTTAATAATCTGATGTCTGCATTCTGCAGATGTGGGCAGCAAACTTAAGGAAGAAATAATTGTGTTTCCAGCACCCTTAAAACCCAAACACAATGCAAGCCTTTTTCTTTTTTTCATGATGTTATTTTTTTTTTTTTTTTAATTTTAACTGCATGGAGCACTGGGTGTGGTGCAAAACAATAAATCTTGTAACACTGAAAAAAAAAATGCAAACCTTTCTTAAATGTCCATGCTAGTTCATGCCAGGGCTGTGACCAGAAAGATAAAAGATTCGGCAAACATTCCTTAAGTGTTCCAGAAAATGAAAACCAACCCACGAGGTCAAGCTTCTTCGCCCCATGATTAAGAACTGGTTGTCTGGTCAGCATTAGTACAGTGTCATGGGGATTCAGACAAACTAAACTCCCTAAAATAAAGCTCTTTTAATCGAAGTGCCTGAGTTACAAGGAACAGAGAAGACTCAACTCACATCAAGAAAAGAGTTTATTGGAAGCCACTTATAGACAGAAATTGAATTGAGAGCCCTCAGAAACAAGGCCATAAATCTCTCTATCTCTCTCAAGAACACTCTAGTTTTCCATGTGAGGAACCTTTGCTTCTTTCCACAGACCTTCTGTGCTTTCTCTCTCAATCAACAGGCCCCCTCATAGCGACCATCTCAACTAAAGTCAAGATACACAAATGTAGCCCAGTTAACAGCAGCCAGTTCAATTATTTGTGGCCTTTTGGACGATGAAGGTCTATGATGAACAGGTTCTTCTACAGTCTTCTAGAGGGAGAGAGAAAAGATGTCCAGCATTGTCATCTCCAGAATATCCATGTGCTTCCCACTTTAAAGTCTCGTTTTATTATTTCCACATGTCAAGGTCTCTGTTTTAATGCTGTACCCTTACAAAAGTCTCGCCAACCACACTATAAATACAGCTTCCAGACTTCCTCTCTCATGTCTCTATCCCCTTTCCTTTATCAGCCTAACTTGACTTTCCAGGATTTATCACTACCTGAATTTTATCACATAATATTTGTTTATCACCTGTCTGCACACAAGATAGAAAGCTCTATGCAGGCAAGAGATTTGAGTGGGTCACTATCCCCATCTCTATCTCATAAAAAAGTGCCTGACATGTGGCTGGCCCTCAATTATCTGTCAAATAAATCAATGACTAGATGTAGTTTATGTGAAAAAAAATGAATCAAAAGTAATAGTTTTGTTTAGCTCATTTTAATGAAGTACTATTAATATAATTTGACATTTGTGGACATCATTAAAGGTAAAATTTTCATAAACTTAAATTTTGTGTCTCCTACACAGGCAACATCATGATTGTTAGACGCTATTCCATTTCCTCACCTATTCATTCATTTGCTGCAAATGATCCCTGGAAACCTGGGGAAAGACACCCAAAGAGTGGAATTCTAGAAGTTCAGGGAGGAGTTAAATCACTGGCATGTTCTTCAGTTAAAAAGCAAGACAATGAAGACAAGATGTTTGCAGTAGATTCTTCAACCAGCACTAGTGTCAACCAAAGAGCTTCTCCTGATCATGTTTTTGATAATGTAACCAGGTAATGTACAATCTACCTCCAGTTAGATTATGGGCACATGCTGTGAAGGTACTCAGATGTTCCCCTGGATAAGCAAGGTCTTAGCTGGAGGAAACAAAACCAAATAGTCTCTTAGGCCAAAGTAATTTCCACCTCACATGTGCATTTAGGGGATCAAAGGAAAGAAATAGTTTTTGAGGTCAGATGTTACTCTAACAGCCACATCAATGAGCAGAATACTTCATCAGTCTGCCCTTACTCATCGAGCACTAATGACAGCACTCTGAGCTGGCCGCCAGTGATACAAGACTCAGCAAAAGCAAAACGTTATGCTCAAAACTTTCATTCCATGACAAAGACACACCAATGAAGTGATCACTCTAACAAAGTGCTTCTCAAGCAAAAGACACACTTATTCTAGAAACTGAACACAGAATTCTTTTCTGAGAGAGGGCTATTTTTGTAGGGGAAGTGACTCAATGGGTTTTGGGCAGTATATAAAAGGCATAAGTCAAGAGGGCCAAGAGAAAAAGAGAAAAGGAACTTGTTCTGCAAAATCCAGGAGCTGGTGTGTAGGGAGGTAGGCACAGCCTGAGAAAAAGAGAGATCTGAGAAGACATTTGAGAGATGGGTGGGAGTCTTTAAGAGACAAGTTGGATGGTGACCCCAGGTGTCGGTAGAGACAAGTGCCCTTTCAGAACAAAATTGTCACTGTCAAGTCTAACTTATTCCCTCTACAAAGCATGACCTCCCCTCACATGTCCACCCCACCTTCCAATTCCCTGTTAGGCCCTGACTCTCTAGGGAGAGTCTCTATACATTTGTCTCCTTCAAGGAGAAAAAGAGGCCTGGGTTCTCATGAAGAAGAGAAAATGGAATAAATGGGGTGTGGAAAGAATAAAGGGATCATCAAGATCAGCAGTGACAGGAAATCAAATCAAGAGATAACCAGTGAAAGGCCTGCAGGGATTCTCATCCATATTAGAAAGAGCACTGGACCTTCCACAGGATGCAGGACACAAAGGCTGAGCCAGTTTCACTCGGATTTTACAAGACAGGATGAAAATTGTGTTTCACTTGCAGAAAGTTCTATTATAGGAACAGAGAGAGTAGCCTGAGTCATGAATGACAACTGCATATAGTCACGCAGGGAAAAATGGAAAGATCACCTCAGGTGGACCAGAAAAGACAAGAAGACAGAAGGAAGCATGACTGTGGGGAAGTAGTCAAGGGAATGAGAGTGAAAGATAGGAGCACAAGCCATCGTAAGAGGCCTTCCGGGCAATGCTCACAAGTGTGTGTTCTGTCTTGTAATTATTGGAAAGCTAGTAAAAAATGTCTTTCTGAAAAGTTTTAAAATGCAAAAGTATTCAGCAATGAATGTTACAAAGACCACTGTTCTACTCTGCAAGAATTTTGTCACATTTTCTTCAGATTTTTTTATATATAAAGGGAAAAAGACATTACTAACAGAGAGAAAGATCCTATATCTCTCTTCGCTGGTCCTGCCAATGAGCAAGTGTGATCGTGAGTTTCATTTTTATCCTTTTGATATATTTTTTCCATACCCTCATTACATTCATTCACTTATTCAACAAATAATCCTGGAGGTCTGTCTGGTGTCAGTCAGGGTTCTAGGCCATGAAGAAAAAGTGCAAAAAAAAAAAAAAAAAGTAAAAAATCCCTGCCCGTGGGAAGCACGTTCCTTTGTAACATGATAATCCATAAATATGACAATACATAAAAGTATATCATTTGTGTTAGATGGTGACACATAAAAGTGAGAACATTAAACCAATTAAAAGGGAAAAGGAAGGGTTAGAGGAGCAGGCATTGTTGAAGTTGTGTATGTCATGGCTAGGAATACCTCACCATCTGAGTAAAAAGGGAAAGCATTCTGAGGATTTCTGGGTGGGAAAAACTTTCCAAGAACTGAGGACCGCAAATGCAAGAGCTGCTGAGGGGCGCATGACTGGTGTTTGAGGAAGGGAAAGGAGGCTGGTGTGACGGAAGAGAGTAAGTGAGCAAGGGAGTGGGGGAAGATGAAGGCAAAACACTAGGGGTGACCTTCCACTCCCCTCCAATGATATATATATCATGTGTACATAAGATATATATCTAGATATATATAGATATATATATATACGGGCACTAAATGTTCATCATAAAAAGGAATGTCCTTTGTTTTGAAAAATTATATAGATGTACACATATTCATATATATATCCAGTTATATAAAGTTATATATCCACTTTGTATATATAAAGTTATATATCCAGTTATATATATGATATGTATATCATATATATATAGGCACTAAATGTTCATCATAAAAAGGAATGTCCTTTATTTTAAAAAAATTATATATATGTACACATACACATATATATATCCAGTTATATAAAGGAACTAAATATTCATTATAAAAAGAAAATTGAAAATTACAAAGTATAAATGCAATATTCAAAGTAAGAAAGTATAAAAAGGAAAATCTTCCATAACTTCACTGTTTGAATAACCACCATGTAGATTTTGATGCAGATCTATCTTTCCAGTCTGTGTCTGCCTAGTTTGAAATTGTGCAGGGCACATATCATTATGTTTTATTTTTTGCACTTAAGCCATTACATTCTTACAAACCTATGATGTTGAGAAATACACTATTATTAATTTTCCCGTTTCAATTCATATTATTTTCTGTGATCATTTGGGAGCCTAGCCAAGATTTATATTGTTTTTCTGAAGCAAAATGTTTTCCAAATTCCAAGCTGCCAAGGAATAAACTATTTAGAACACAATCCATTGGTAATTTAGAATCTACTTTAATGGGAAAGACTGAGCCAATTGCAGATTTGTGTGAAAACAAGAAAGTCAGTAATGGCTTGAAATCAACAGCTGGGTTGGCATAAAATCCAGTCGATTGCAGAGAACTGTTGACAAGAACGAAGCATGTATTTTTTTGTAATACTACTTTTTTAATTTTGTTTTTACGTCCTCAGTGATTAAGTAGTAAAGTAACGTGTCATTACATTAGCCCTCCAATTTTTTTGTAAATTCATTTACTTTCTAATAGCTCTCAAAAAATTTTCCAAGGATCTATCAAGAACCAATTTGTTTGAGCTGGCTTTTGAAGCATTCAGATATCGTACCTAATTTGCTTGTGAGCCTTTTCATTATCATACCAAGAAAATATTTTACAGAATAATGCCAATGTCAATATGACTAAGAACAAATGCTCTCCAGAGCATTTGTTTAATTAATAAATTAAACAATTAATTAAACAATTAAACAAAATTAAACAAAAAATTAATTAAAATTATTTTTAATTTTTCCTGAATTTTTGGAGAAACTAGAAACCTAGAAATCTAATGTTCTGCATTTAAGAAAAAAGCTCAGGCTGTTGAAAAGATTAAGAGAAAGCATCCATATAGAGGATAGCATGAGGCATAGAAATGTTGAATCACTATGTCGTCCACCTGAAACTAATGTAGTAACCTTGTGTGTCAACTATACCCAAATTAATTTTTAATGAAAATTAATTAATTACTAATTTAATTAGAAATGCTATATTAATCATTTCACAGATAGGAGAAACCAGACACATTAAGTACATACGCCATTGACTCTTGAACTACACAGGTTTGAACTGTGCCAGTGCACTTATACGCGGATTTTTTTCAATAGGTACAGTGCTGTAAATGTCCTTTCTCTTTCTTATGATTTTCTTAAGGAACATTTTCTTAATGATTGCCTTTCAGTTTCTTTTCTCTAGTTTATTTTCTTGTAAGAATATGGTAAATAGGGGAGCTTGAGTGGCTCAGTGGGTTAAAGCCTCTGCCTTCGGCTCAGATCATGATCTCAGGGTCTTGGAATCGAGCCCCGCACCAGGCTTTCTGCTCATCAGGGAGCCTGCTTCCTTCTCTCTCTCTGCCTGCCTCTCTGCCTACCTGTGATCTCTCTCTGTCAAATAAATAAATAAAATTTTTTAAAAAATAATATGGTAAATAACAGACACAACATACAGAATATGTATTATTCAACTCCTCTTGTTATCAGTAAGGCCCCCAGTCAACAGTAGCCTAGTGGTAGTTAAGCTTTGGAGGGAATCAAAAGTTATGCGCAGATTTTCCACAGCCCCAGGGCTGAGTGCCCCTAACCCCTGTGTTGTTCAAGGGTCAACTGTATCCTTTCCTTTTCTTATAGCAAAATGATTAAGAAGGCAACCTCTGAAATCGGATGGCTAAAATCTCAACTGCATCATTGGCCTTAGAAAAGTTATCAGTCTGTTTTACACCATAGTTTATTCTTTCGTAGAAAAAAAAAAGGAATCATAATAGCGGTTTCCTCAGAGTTTTTGTGAAGAATAAATGAGATAGTCAAGTGAGTGCTTATAAATGGCAGAGCACTTATTATTTTATCGATTCCGACATACGGAACCACTGGCCTTCCTCCCAAGGGAGGGAGCAGATGTGTTCCCCCCGATGCACACCACTCTATGCCACTCAGTGCAATGATCGCCTTCTCCAATACAAAGAAAGAAAGAGAGAGGACAATATTGGAGAAAGGACAATAATTTCAAACACCATTCTTTCAACTTTTTCCTGAGAGCAGTATATCCTAATTTATGTCAAGATTCTATATAACAATTTAATCCCTCAGATGACATGAGTCATTGCCGTCTCTCCTCTCTCCCCTATACTGTTCAGGCATGAAGGATATTCCGTTAATTCAAAATCTATAACTGCTGACTGATCTGGATTATAAAATAATTGCCTCAAATTTCTGCTTCATTTCACCTGAAGAGCTTCTATGTGAGAGACCCTTCGCCTGAGACAATGTATTTTTAACTTTAAGTATCAAGAGAATAATCTTCCCTCGATAGTTTTCAATTTTAGTTTTATCAACACTCTTCATTGGACTTAATCAAAAGCTAATTCCAATATATTTTTTGCATTATTGTTGAATAACTAAACAAAATATATTATGATATGTTTCAAATGAGTTTTTAATAGTCTAGGCAGTCTTTGGTGGCTTAGAAAAAAAGTAAGTGTTTTATATAAAGGTTCACTAAAAAGTCTTACTTATCTTCTTATTCTGCTTTCTTTAGGGACAAGATAAAGACAGTCAGTTTCCAGTTACCCATGGGTGTGTCTTCATATTCCAAAAATTCAAGTTCTTTGAAATGTTCACCAAATCAGACCACAACCCAGCTAAGTACCATTGCAGAATAGGCTGTGTGGGGTGATGAAATTTAAGGAACAGCTGATTCCCAAAAGATGAGAACACTGAGCCCACTCTGGGTCAGTGTCCTTCCCTACAAAGAGCTCTGGAAAGATTCCCAGTAAGACACACAAAATGCTTGGCATCAGGTCAATGGACTTGTCAATGGACTTGGCCAAGAAATGGAAGCAATTTCTTTATGTCATTGTCGAATACTAATGTTGATTGCTGTACAGTGACTATTGCAGTCTCTCTATGAAGCATGTGAGTAATTAAATGTAATTAAATTAAATTACATGGTAGTGTTCAGTAGCTGCCTTATGCCATCAAGAAATGCTGCTGTTTACATTATAAGTGTCACTTTCCAGATGAACTTATAACAAATTTAGGGGGAAAAAAGTTTTGTTTTTGATTAATGGTACAGAAGCAATAGTGATTACCCTTATAGTTAATTGTTGGTTGATATTTCACTACTACTAACTCATTTCATCTTTTAATAGCCCATGTCACGGGCATGGGAGCACAAACACAGCAGACTCCCATAGCATCCATGATGGGCTCAGAGCAATTGTGGGCTCGCTAATCACAAAGCCACTAAACGTGCTTGGAAAGAGAGCAAAAAAGGTTCAGATGATCATTATTAAGGAGTTGGAAATCTCAGAATTCCCTCGATGCCTGAACTTTTCAGGAGAATATCTCCCCCTCCTGGTTTACAGCAATCACAGTCAAATACCAGTACCCTTTTTAAACTAATATCTTGTATACTGATATATTAAAATATTCGGAGCATTAAAATGCAGACTCCTAGGGCACCTGGGTGGCTCAGTTGATTAGGTTTCTGACTCTTGATTTTGGCTCAGGTCATGATCTCAGGATCCTGAGATGGAGCCGGCACTGGGCTCCAAGCTGAGGATGGAGTCTGCATGAGAGTCTCTCTTTCTCTCTCTCCCCTCTTCTGTCCCTCCCCCACCATGTGCATGCTCTCTCTAAAATAAATAAATATTAAGAAAAATAAAATGCAGATTCCTTGTTTCCACCCAAATGTCAATACTCTTTTTAAACAGATATATTAAAATTGGCAGAGTATTAAAATACAGATTCTTTGGTCTCACCCTAGACAACTGAATTGGCTGTAGAAGTAGGGAGACTGGCAGGAAGCAAACCAGAAATTCACATTGTAAATAAGCTTTCTCAGCTGATTTCTGCTTGACAGATATGCTTACAATTCAGTATTATAAATACTAAGAAGCATAGTCCAGGGCTCCCAAATCTGGTGCCAAGTTGAAGTAGAAGCAGTGAAGCAAAAGAAAGGGTAAGAGTGGTCCAATCCATTTCTAAGAAAGGATTTTAATAGTCACAGACAGGCTCCTAGAAGGGAGATGGATGAATCAATGAATACCCTGAGGTAAAAGCCACATAATGGGTCAAATGTTTCTTTTATTTATGATACTCATTTAAGATTAACAATATTCTCAACATTAAAACAGATGTACCATAGAGCAAGGTTATAACCAGAGGGGAAAGATTCAAATGAGATTTAAAAGCACATTCATCTGGGAATAAAGACACACACTCAATAGATAATTAAGATAGTAACATATGAGTTTCCTGGCCTTTTTAGTTTATGCACAATTTTATTTTCTGCCTATTTACAAAATAAAGACTTTTGTGTTACATCAGTTAAAAGAAACATTTCCCAGTTTAAAAAAAATGGTAAATGACAACCACCCAAATTATAATGTCATAACTGGCAAGGTTGTAATGACAAATTATCCTCAGTACTAAGTTCAATGACTAATATGTGATTGGCATTTCATACATGCTCTGTGAACTGAATTGAATTAACAACTACATTATTCTAATACTGCCCAGTAAAAAAGCACCCATCAAATGTTAAACTTTGATATTAAAGTATTTAATGTTATGATTAAAGAAATAAAGCCCTATTTCTGTTCCCTGACTCATTATGCTGTTTGATAGTAAACCTTCTGAGATTTTCAAATATGATGAACCACAAAGAATATGAAGTATATCCCAGTCACGTTCTCACCAATTATATTTGTCTTCTTCTGTGCCCCAAATTTCTATAAGTCAGTACCTCAAATACCTACTAGGGACTGTAAGTAACAGAAATGAGTAGGGGCTCGAGAACAGACCTGTGCATGTCCCACACAAAAGGAGTTGCAAGTTGACATTTGGGTTCAAGATAACAATGTAGGGAAACTCTGAACTCACCTCCTCCATGGAACGCAGCAAATTACACCTACTGATAGAAAATTCCTCCTGAAGAAGAATTGAGGGCTGACTGAACAGCTACAGAATAGCCAAAGACAGAGAGAATGGCAAGAGAAGAGCAAGAGCCATGGAGACACAGTAACAAAGGGAACCCCCACCCCAATGCTGTGAAGGGCAGTGGGGAGGGAGACTACTGAGGGCCTTGGAACAGATCCCTCTCTCCTTGGGCACAGAAAAACAAAAACAAAAACAAAACAAAACAAAAGCAAAAAAACATGGTTTAGAAGAGGCACTAGCATGTAAAAGAAACAACACTAGAACTCTGCCAAACTCCTGCAGTGAAGGAGCTGCAGAAAAGCCCTCCAGGTCAGAGAGACTAGAAAACAATATGGTTTACATTCCCACCCCACCTTAAAAGCCTAGACTGAAGCAGGCTCTGTACACCATAAGTGAGGAATCCAGTAGTTTTCATGAGTTTATGACTTCTAAGAGCCCAGGGCCCACAAGCCCACACCAGCTGCTCTGTGGTGCTGGGGCTCAGAAAACAAGCTGTGGTTTGGGGGGGGGGGGGTAGGTTTTTTTTTTTATTGTTTTATTCTGTTTTATTTACTTTTTAAAAAGTTGTGTGTTGTCTTGCTTTGTTTTTATTTTTTTATTTATTTTATTCTTTTCTTTCTTGATCTTTTTTTCTTCTTCCTTGTTTCTTCTTTTTTCTTTTCTTCTTTTTTCTTTCCTTTTATAATTTACTTCTATGATCTTCTTCTGACTCACTCTGTAAAAAGCCATGATATAAAAGAGTAACTAGCACATACAGCCAAAGCTCCAGCAAAAGCCACCAAGCACACACAGTCTGCACAGGAGTCATCATGCAAGAGACCATTCCTTCAACTTGAGAAGAAGTAGCCATATCACATAATCCATTAAAACAAACACAGAAAGTCAAGCAAAATGCGGGGAGAGAAGAATATACTCTAAAAGAAAGAACAAGAAAAAAACCCCAGTAGAAAAATTAAATGAGACAGATAAGCAATATGCCTGATAAAAAAGATAAAGATAAATTAAAGTAATGATCACAATGATACTCATCAGACTGGAGAAAAAAATGGAAGAACTCAGTGAGACCTTCTATAAAGAGATAGAAAATAGCAAAAGGAACTAATCAAAGCTGAAGAATACAATAACTTAAAAAAAAAACACTAGAGGGGATCAACAGTAACTTAGAGGACACAGAAGAACGTATCAGCAATCTGAAAGACAGGGTAATGAGAAGCACACAAGCTTAACAGCAAAAAGAGAGAAAAGAATTTTTCTTAAATGAGGATAGGTTAAGATATCTCTTGGACAACATCAAGTGAACATTCACCTTATGGGAGTCTCAGAAGACTAAAGAGAGAGAAAGGTGTAGAAAACTTACCTGAAGAAATAATAACTGCAATCTTCCTTACCCTAAGGAAAAAAATAGACATCCAAATCCAAGAAGCACAGAGAGTTCCAAACAAGATTAACCCAAACAGAACCATACCACAATGCATAATAATTAAAATATCAAAGGATAAAGATAAGGAGAAAATCCTAAAGCAACAAGAGAAAAACAAAAACTTACCTACAAGAGAAACACTATAATAGTATCAGCTGATTTCCCAGTAGAAACTTTGGAAGCCAGAAGAGAGTAGCATGAAATATTCAAAGTGCTGAAAGGAAAAAAACTTACAACCAAGAATACTCTACTCATCGAGGTTATCACTCAGATTTGAAGAGGAGATAGAGTTTCCCAGACAAACAAAAGATAATGGAGCTTATCATCACTAAACCAGCTTTATAAGAAATGTGAAAGAAATTACTTTAAGTGGAAAAGGAATGGCCATAATTAGACACAAGAAAAATATGAATAAAAAGATGTAAAATGCAACAACATATACTTAAACTGTAGAAAAGGGAGTAAAAAGGGAAGAGAACAGAAAAAAGAAAAAGAAAAAAGGTCTTTTTCATTCTCTGTTTTTCTTTTTTTTTTTAAGAATGTGTTTAAACTTAAATGACCATCAAATTAATATAGCCTGCTATTTACTTAAGATGTTGAATATGAACTTCATGGTAACCATAAACACAAAACTTATGATAGATACACAAAAAAATAAAGAGGAAAAAAAGAGTTAAAAAAAACCACTAAAGGTATTCATTGGTCAGAAAGAAAGAGAGCAAGAGGAAAAAAAAAAAAAAAAAACAAAGAAGAACTACAAAGAAAACAAGAAAACAAAATTTTTAAATGGCAGTAAGTCCGTATGTATCAATAATTACTTTACATGTAAATGGCCTGAATGTTCCAATCAAAAATATAAGGTGCCAGAATGGATTAAAAAAACAAAACCAATCTACATGCTGCTTTTAAGAGACTCACCTCAGACTTAAAGGCACATATGGGCTGAAAGTGAGGGGATTGAAAAACATCCGACATGCAAATGGAAACAAAAAATAAAACCTGGGGTAGTAGTACTTATATCAGACAAAATAGACTTTAAAACAAAGACTGTAATAACTGACAAGAAAGGGCACTACCCAATGAAAAAAGGATTAATCCAACAAGAGGATACAACAATTGTAAATATCTGCGAACCCATGACTGAAGCACCTAAATATCTAAAGCAAATATTAATGGATATAAAGATAGAAATTGATAGTAATACCATAGTAGTAGGGGACTTAACACTCCACTTACATTAATGGATAGATCATTCAAAAAGAAAATCAGTAAAGAAACAATGTCTTTGAATGAGACATTGGACATGGGTACAATAGATATATACAGAACATTCTATCCATAAGCAACAAAATATACATTCTTTTCAAGTCCACATGGAACATTCTCTAGAATAGATCACATAAAGGTCATAAAACAAGCTTCAATAAATTTAAGAAGATCGTAATTATACCATGCATCTTTTCTGACCACAACAGTATGAAACTAGAAATAAATCACAAGGAAAAAAACTGGAAAAAACAAACAAACATGTGGAGACTACATATTATACTAGTCAGTCAATGAGTCAATGAAGTAATCAATGAGAAAATCAAAAAATACATGGAGACAAATGAAAATGAAAATACAATGGTTCAAAATTTCTGGGACATAGCAAAAGCAGTTCTAACAGAGAAGTTTATAGCAATACAAGCTTACCTCAAGAAATAAGAAAAAATAAAAAAAAAAAAAGAAGAAGAAGAAATCAAATAAATAATCTAACCTTATGCCTGAAGGAATCAGAAAAAGACAAACAAACAAACCTGAGATAAATAGAAAAAAAGAAATAATAAAGATTAGAGCAGAAATAAATGATGTAGAGGCTTAAAAAGCAATAGGAAAAAATCAATGAAACTAAGAGCTCTTTCTTTGAAAAGATAAACAAAATTGCAAACCCCTAGCCAGGTTCATCAAGAAAAAGGAGAAAGGACCCAAACAAATAAAACCAGAAATGAGAAAGGAGAAATAACAACTGATATCACAGAAATACAAAGGATTATAAGAGAACACTATGAAAAATTATATACCACAAACTGGACAGCCTAGAAAAAAAGGAATAAATTCCCAGAAACATGCAGTTCCCAAAATTGAACAAAGAAGGAATAGAAAATCTGAATAGATTG
>CM053605.1:10031208-10056450 GCA_028646535.1 Procyon lotor | reverse complement strand
ATCCCTGATGAACATAGATGCAAATATCCTTGACCAAATATCATTAAGCTTCACACAACAACACATTAGAAAGATCATTCACCACAGTCAAGTGGGACTTATTCCTGGGATGCAAGGATGGTTCAATATTCACAAATCAATCAACATCATACACCACACCAATAGAATTAAGGATAAAAATCGTATGATTGGGGCACCTGGGTGGCTCAGTGGGTTAAAGCCTCTGCCTTCAGCTCAGGTCATGATCTCAGGGTCCTGGGATCGAGCCCCGCATTGGGCTCTCTGCTCAGCGGGAAGCCTGCTTCCCCCTCTCTCTCTCTGCCTTCCTCTCTGCCTACTTATGATCTCTCTCCTCTCTGTCAAATAAATAAATAAAATCTTTTAAAAAAAAAATCGTATGATTATCCCAAAAAATGCAGAAAAAGCATTCAACAAGGTTCAACATCCATTTGTGATAAAAACTCTAAGCAATGTGGGATTAGAGGAAACACACCACAACAAAATAAAGGCCATATATGAAAAACCCACAGCTACCATCATCCTCAATGGTGAAAGATTGAGGATTTTTAAAAATTAATTATTTTAGAGAGGGAGAGAGCTCAAGATGGGAGAGGAACAGAGGGAAAGGGAGACAAAATCAACAGTTGGACACTTAACCAACTAAGCCCCCAGGCACCCCTAAGAACTTTTCTTCTAAGGTCAGGAACAAGACAAGGATGCCCACCTTTGTCACTTTTATTCAACATAGTACTAGAAGTCCTAGCCACAGGAATTGGAAAAGAAAAAGAAATAAGGAGCATCCATACTGGTAAAGAAGTTAATCTGTCATTATCCAGATGACATGATATACATAGAAAATCCTAAAAATTCCACCAAAAACTGCTAGAAGTAATAGGTTCAGTAAAATAGCATGATACAAATTTAATACCCAGAAATCAGTAGTGTTTCTATACACTAACAATCAAGTCACAGAAAGAAATAAAAAACAAAAAACCACCATTCACAATTTATACCAGAAAGGATAAAATACCTAGGAATTATCTTAGCCAAAGAAATGAAAGACCTGTACTTTGAAAACTTAAAACACTGATAAAATAAACTGAAGATGACACAAATGAAAGATATTCCATGCTCATGAATTGGAAGAATTAATATTGTTGAACTGTCCATACTACCCAAAACAATCTACAGATTCAATGTGATCCCCATCAAAATACCAACAGAATTTTTCACAAAAGTAGAACAAATAATGTTCAAATTTGTATGGAGCCACAGAAGACCCCAAATACCCAAAGCCATCCTGAGAAAGAACAAAGCAGGAAGTATCACAATTCCAGATTTCAAGATATTCTATAAACTGTAGTAATCAAAACAGTATGGTACTAGCACAAAAATAGACACAGAGTTCAACAGAACAGGAAAGAGACCTCAGAAATAAATACACATATATATGGTCAATTAGTCTATGACAAATGAGGCAAGAATAATCAGTAAGGAAAAGACAGTCTTTTCAATAAATGATGCTGGCTGGGAAAACTAGACATCTACATGTAAAAGAATGGAAATAGACTACTTTCTAACTCCATACATAAAAATAAACTCAAAATGGATTAAGGATCTAAATGTGAGACCTGAAACCACAAAAATCCTAGAAGAGAGCACCGGCAGTTATTTCTCTGACATCAGCCATAGAAACATTTTACAAGATATGTCTCCTCAAGCAAGGGAAACAAAAGCAACAAATTAACTATTGGCATTATTTCAAAATAAAGAGCTTCTGCATAGCAAAAGGGGCACATGGCTGACTCAGAGCAGTATGTGATTCTTGATGTCAGGTTAGTGAGTTCAAGCCCCATTTTGGGTGTAGAAGTTACTTAAATAAAAAAAAAAAATTTTGAGCTTTTGGGGGCACTTGGGTGGTTTAGTCGGTAAGCATCTGACTCTTGGTTTCAGCTCAGGTCATGATCTCATTGTGGTGAGATTGAGGCCTACATCAGGCTCCATGCTGAGCATGGAGTCTGCTTAAGATATTCTCTCTCCTCTCCCTCTGCCCTCCCTCACTCTCCTTCTAAAAAATTAACTAAAAAAAAAGCTTTTGCACAACAAAATAAACCACCAACAAAACAAAAATAATTCATTGACTAAGAGAAGATATTTATAAATGATATGTCCAAAGAGGGGTTAGTATCCAACATATATAAAGTATTCATACTACTCAACACCAAAAGAACAAACAATCCAAGAAAAAAAATGCGTAGAGGACCTGAATATCCATTTTTCAAAAAAAAAACATTGAGATGACCCATAGACACATAAGATGATGCTCAACATCATTCATCAACAGGGTAATGCAAATCAAAACCACAATGAGATATCATGTCTCACCTGTTAGAATGGCTAGAACCAAGACAAGAAACAACAAATGCTGGTGACAATGTGGAGAAGAAGGAATCCTCTTGCGCTGTTGGTGGGAATGTTAACTGGTGCAGTCACTGTGAAACACAGTATGCAATTTCCTTAAAATATTTAAAATAGAAATACCGTATGATCCAATAATTCCACTGTTGGATATTTACCCAGGGAAAATGAAAACACTAACTCAAAAATATATATGCACCCCTATGTTTAATACAGCATTATTAACAATAGCCAAGACATAAAAGCATCCTTAGTGTTCATCAACAGATGAATCGATAAGGAAAAAGTGGCATATATACACAGTGGAATATTACACAGCCATAAAGAAGGATGACATCATGCCATTTGAGATAATATGTGTGGACCTAGAGGGTAATATGCTAAGTGAAATAAATCAGATTGAGAAAGATGAATGCCATATGATTCTATTCATAAACAGAATATAAAAATATGAATAAACAACAACAACAAAAAGCAGTATCAGAACCATAAATACAGAGAACAAACTGATGGTGGCCAGAAGGAAGAAGGGTAAGAGGTTGGGCAAAATGGATGAAGGGGAGAGGGAGATATAAGCTTCTAGTTATGGAATGAGAAAGTCACAGGAATAAAAGACACAGCATAATGAATACAGTCAAGGACATTGTAATAGCAATGTGCTGGGATAGATGGCAGCTACACCTGTGGTGAGCGTAACACGATGTATAAACTTGTCGAATCACTAAGTCGTACACCTGAAACTAAGGTAACAATGTGTATTAACAATATTCAAATTAAAAAAAAATGTTTACAAAAAATTAAAAAAGCCAAAGGGAACTACAGCTACTCACATTTGTAATGCTCTGTGGGAAGGCAGACACTCTTTTGTCACATGCCCTATATTCTAAAGGTATTAAAAATATGGATTTTTATGCAAAATATCCTGGTACATGAATACTAGCAATGTGTTCAATTTTTTTTTTTTTAAGATTTTTATTCATTTATTTGACAGAGAGAGAGAGAGAGAAGCAGGCTCCCTGACGAGCAAAGAGCCCGATGCAGGGCTCGATCCCAGGACCCTGGAATCATGACCTGAGCCAAAGGCAGAGGCTTAACCCACTGGGCCACTCAGACGCCCCAATGTGTTCAATTTTTAAAACATTGTGGAGGGGCCTGGCTGGCTCAGTCAGTTAAGCATCTGCCTTCGGCTCAGGTCATGATCCCAGAATCCTGGGCTCCAGCCCAGCACTGGGCTCCCAGCTCAGCAGGGAGCCTGCTTCTCCTTGTCCCTCTGCCTGCTGCTCCCCCGGCTTGTATTCTCTTGCTTGCTCACTATCTCTGTCAAATAAATAAATACAATATTTAAAACAAATAGGGGAGCCTGTGTGGCTCAGTCAGTTGGGCAACCAACTCTTGATTTTGGCTCAGGTTGTGGTCTCAACATCCTGAAGTGGATCTCTGCATGGGGCTCTGTGCTCAGTGTGAAGTCTGCTTGAGGATTCTCTCCCTTTCCCTTTCCCTCTCCCTTTGCCCATTCCCCCACTTGTGCTCTCTCTCTCAAATAAATAAATAAATCTTTGAAAAAATAAAATAAAATAATAAATTGTGATAAATGTCATAAATAATAATTTAATAATAAATTAAATTGTGAAAATCAAACACCATATGTGTAGGGACCATCAAGGATACCAGATTTCAACCTGTGACTTATATTTAATTTCTTAAATGTAGAAATCCAAAACAAGAAAGTGGACAAGCAAGGGAAAAGAGAGCAAGAGAGATAAACCAAGAAACAGAGTCATAACTATAGAGAACAAACTGATACAGGTACCAGAGGGGAGGTGGACAGGAGGATGGGGAAACAGATGATAAGCACTAGCTGATGTAGCAAAGTGTTAAATCACTAGACTCTATACCTAAAACTAATATTACAGTCTGTGTTAACTATGCTGGAATTAAAATAAAAACTTAATTCAAAAAAAACAACAACAACAATACAGGAGAGTGGATCCGGAAAGCTACAATTTGGAAAACAGAAAAGGGGAAAGAAGTTGAAGATTGGGAAAAGAAGGTAAGATGGTGGGAATAAAATCTACTTTGATAAAAAGATCCAAGTTCTGTATTATCACAAAAAATGTAGCCTAATCCAGAGTCAATACATACTTGTTCACAGAACCAAAACAGAATATGAGAAAACATAAGCTGTGTTTTGTTTTAAAACTCTGCTTTATACATTTTGGTTTATTTTACATCTTTCACTAATATGGAACTCTTAGGGGATAGGGACTAATATACAAGCAAGAGCGAACAACCTGGTTGACTTTTCTTCCTTTCAGTAAGGAAAGAAGTTTCTGAAGTCACAGGATCATAGAATGTTCCAGCACAATTGTAATTCCAGGCCACACTTTCAAAGAGTAAATATAGCTCAAGGAAGTTACTCCACCAATCTGAAGTGACAGAATTTGTAGCAAAATCCAAACCAAACCCCATAACTGCTGATGCTTCCTATAAGAGTTCCATGCTGTCCCATGAATGTGTTGAGGTATTCTAAACAACTGAGGATGATCTCAAGGTTCTCAATGTCTAAGGTATTGAAAGACCAAATGAGATCCTAATGGGGATATGTTGCCTAAAACACTAAACAAATACAACATACAGTTATTTTTTTCCATTCAAAACACAGAGTCCCAACATCGTCTAATTTTAAATCAAAGTGTTAAGTTGGTAAAAATTCATCTGTGAAATTTCTATCTTTTGTGTTTTCTGGCTTTTGATATTCTCTTGGTTAAATTGAAGAGTCATCAGCTAATATGTGGACAGCAAGACCCATCCCTAGCATTCAGAGTCCTGCTCTTTAACCTGTAAAGAAGAGTAAGAAGGAGAGAAGAAGAAACTGCCCCATGATGGATTGTTAGTGGTCACCAAGACTGCCAACAATGCCAAATTAATGACTGTGGGTGAGAAAAGCCAAAGGGTAACAACTACATCAATCAGTCATCAAAGTATACCAGCATCTGTCAGAGCTATTTCCTTTCATAACTATGACCTCCTGCAAACTTCCTTTAACAAAGAAGCATGTTGAAACAAAGGAAGACTTAAACAATGTTTTCAGAATCAAATGGAAAGCTCTAGCAATTTTTCTAGCGTCCCCGCTGGTCTGCTCCCAATTCCTCCAGCTACTCTTCCTTCCTAAGTTGTGACTCTGGAATAAACTTCATCATAAAGATGGCTGTGTACGGGGACAATGGGAAACATGGAGTTTGTTTTATTCCTTGATCCAAATTCTGATTTATCCTCCAGAAAAGAGATCTTAGAAATCTCTACTAATCTTGGCAGGTACAACCATTGAGCATGGTGTTTTCGACACCAAAATGGTTCCTTAAGAGACTAAGTGCTGCCACCTGCAGCAATACTTAATTTTTAAACATGATGCAGGGAAATATTCTTTCATTCCAGCTGTGTTTGAGAAAGCATGTGCATAGTTGAGGAATACTCTTTTTCACACAGAAATGAACAAAAGGACTGCTGGAGATTTAGTTCTTCTTTGACTTCTGCCTTTATCATTAGTGCCACAAGATAGTCAAAATATTTCATGACTACCATAATCTGCTCACAATTAGTTTTCTAAAAGGTGAGAAATGAAAGACTGAATTTATCCAATCTTATACATACATACTTAATAGTTTGACATTATTAAACTACTTGGGAAGTTGAACTTGACATGCAATTCACCCTGAACTGAGATGGAGATTAAGCGTGTTCTCAGCCAGGTTTCACTAAAAGATAATTCTCTGTAGCACTCGGGTTTCTATTCAGGAAAAAGCTCCTCATTTTTCTTTTTTCCTTTCACTAGGATTTCTCCTCCTACAGTCACCTCAAGATTCTTATGCTTGAGATGTCTGAATATGAGGACCAACTGAAAACCTATTCTTAAGAATGATTTAAAAAAATTCATTCTGCTCTCTGCTCAATACCAACTTGTGAAGATCATATATACACGCATCTTTGTTAAAAGCGTTCCAAGAAATACAACACCCTTCTTATCAGTCGTAATTTTATCTGTTCATGAAAATTGTCCCTAATTCCATCCAGCATTAATTAAGCCCATTCCCTTTCTCCTTCCTCTCCCCCTTCATCATGAGGATGTTTTAATTCACACTAGGAACTCCTTTCTAATGGAAAGACAGGGGTGCAAGCAAGATTTTCCAAGTAGGAGAGAATTTCACTGTCTAAAACACCCAGAAGATTCTTGATTTTGAAATACCATGTTGTCCAACAAACCCTATTCTTTAAAACAAGAAAGCATTCAGCGTTGAAGAACAGGAGAGTGGCCAAATAGCTCAGAAGTAAATAACTCTTCGGCCAACTTGCCATACCATTTAGTACACTAGGAAAAGTAATTTGCCAAATGGATCATGGTCACATGTAGCATTTACTTGGGCATCTAAAAAGTGAGCTAAATTACTCCTTTCCTACTGCATTATCTCATCTATCATGCAAGTGATTTTACATAGTCCACCATACCTGTGGCCTTTTGCATCACTGTCATTGCTCTTGGTGATGGTCTGTGGATTATAGGGAAACTGGCCATCACATCATCAAACACAGACCCTTCTTCTCTTCGGATGCCCTGTGGCATCAAAGCTGCCCTAAACTAACTAATTCAAGTGTTCCTCCCAAATATTTACTCCTTTCCTTCTTCAAATGCTTTCCATTTCTAGAGCTGCCCTGAAGCTAGTCCCAACCACAGATTCTAGCATTTATAGTCGCCCCTCAAGAGGCTATTCCAAGAAAAGCCAATTCTCTCAGCAAACTGGAGCTCCAAAATCAGAAAGTGCTCAGCCTTCTCTCCCCAGTCCCTGCAATTTCATGTCAAGCAATGGTTCTCGATCCTGGCTTCAAGATAAAATAAACCAGGGCGCGTTAAAAATCCCACTGCCCAGGCTTCAGCCTGAACAAGTGACGTCAACATCCCTGGGGACGGACCTGCGCAACAGCATTCTTAGGGCCCCCCCAGCAATCCTTGTGCGCGGTCACGACTGAGAAGCACTGCTGTAAAGGTGAGGGGCTGCTGAGACCAACCCTGTGTGTCACAGCCCTTAAGAAGGAAGTGTGCATACCCACATGATCTTAAGCCTCTTCAAGCCTCAGTCACCTCATCTGTAAAATGGAGACATGCTGACATTCCGTGGCCCGTGGAGATTGAATGAGCTAAATTCTGTAAAGCACCTAGGACGGTACCAGCAGCCAGTAAGCACTCGCAAGGATCAGTCACAGTGGCAGTGCGGTAGTGTGTCCAAGACGTGGCGATCGCCTGCGTGGAGGAGTCAGGCACAGATTCATGCCCACTCCCTGCCCTGCCCACGGAGCGAGTGGCAGGCCACACCGAGGAAGCACATCTCCCGAGTCATGGGCCGGGACCTTTTCCACCACAACTCTCTTCTTGATGAACTCAGCCCTCCTGTTGCTATTCCACGGCTGCAGAGGATTTATGCAGTAGGACCGAATGAAGGTGATCCCAATGTTCTTACCCATAAGAAATACTGTGGTGTTCTGTTTCGCTTTTAATCTCTTCTTGAATGTATCCTTAAAGAGTTCCTTTCTTGTTTGAACATGGGAGCAACTGGAAAAGATTTCAATTTAACTCCAGACCATCTCTCATCAGTTGCATTCGTTCCACAAAGGGACCTGCTCCCCGCAGGGACTGCCATTTACAGAGCTGTGGAGCTGAGCGACCGTGGAGCCTTGATGAAGTTGCAGCAGCCCTGGTGAAGATTTCCAACCAAGTTTGCACACAGACGAGGTACGCCAGTGAGCCATGACAACAGCCTCCTGAGCAAAACGCCATGTAATTAACTGAATAAGCTCCTAAATGGACCAGGTCAATGAAATCTATGGAGCAAAAATCACTTGGAGAGAGTATTAATTACAGGTAAATAAGTACATTTTGGTCTTTTTTTTTTCCAAATATGTTTATTTTTTCAGTGTTCCAAGATTAATTGTTCATGCACCACACCCAGTGCTCCATGCAATACATGCCCTCCTCAATACCCACCACCAGGCTCGCCCAACCCCCCACCCCTTCCCCTCTAAAACCCTCAGTTTGTTGCTGAGAGTCCACAGTCTCTCATGGTCCATCTCCCCCTCTGATTTCCTGCCATTCCCCCTTCCCTTCCTTCTCACAATGCCCTCCATATTTTTCCTTGTGCTCCACACGTGAGACCATAAGATACTTGACTCTCTCTGCTTGACTTATTTCACTCCACATAATCTCTTCCAGTCCCATCCAAGTTGATACAAAAGTTGGATATTCGTCCTATCTGATGGAGGCATAATATTCCATTGTATATATGGACCATATCTTCTTTATCCATTCATCTGTTGAAGGGCATTTTGGTTCTTTCCACAGTTTGGCGATTGTGGCCATTGCTGCTATGAACATTGGGGTACATGTGGCCCTTCTTTGTAGTGCATCTACTTCTAGTGAAAAATGTTTTCTCTAGCTAGCTGCTTCCTCAAGTCAGAGTCATCTAGCAGGTTAATTGCAACATCACACAATGTCTCCTCTGGTGGGCTGCACCCCACTTCCTGGGCACAGGAGTGCAATTGCAGGGTCGCAGGGTAGCTCTATTTTGGTCTTTTCAAAAAGAAGCTTGCATTCAGAGCTTAAAAAGAAGATTACAAGCCTTTAGGGTAATGGACGCTTCCACAGCTATTCACTGAATTAAATTTTGTTTGATATCCTATGACACTCTGTGCATGATACTTTATTAACTGTGTCTCCAAACATTTAATAAATGCACATCTTCTCAACAAATCCTTCACTTGGGGCAAAGTTCCCTGAATGCCAGTTCTCATCTTTATCAAACATGACAAGAGCATTCAGAAATTCAAAGGTCATTTATCTATTCAATAGCATATCTCAATATCCACTCAATTCTTTGCAATATTTCCTTTAGCTATCCTAACTTGAAGGTCACTACAAAGAACAGTGGACAGAGAGGCCAAAAATCATTCTGCTGTAGGAGAAGGTGTTCTTTACTACTGAAAAATAAACACAAAGATCACTCTCCCTTCTTCACTGAACAGCAAGGTGTGAGATGAGATGCTTGGAACCAAAACAGCAATCTTATCACCATGAAGAGATAAGCCTGAAATCAAAAGAGAAAACTACACTGAGGATGTCAAAGAGAAATTTTAGAGAGAATTTAGGAGAGAATTTTAAAGAGAATTTAGAATATGTCATTAGGTGCTAAATTCAGGACCCCTGAAGCCATCCTTCTTCCGGCCATTACTCTGGGAAATCCTTACTAATTTCCTATTGTTGCCATAATAAATTACCATAAACTTAGTGACTTCAAACTACACAAGTGTAAGTCAGACATCCTAAAAGAGTCTGTGTTGTTTCTGGAAGCTCAAGGGGAGAATCCATGTCCTCACCTTTTCCAGTTTCTGCTACATTCCTTGGCACTGACCTCTAGCTCTCTTCATGGCCAACAGAGTAGCATTTTCAAATCTCTGTCTTTCTCCATCTCCCTCCTCCTTCCTCCTCCCTTCCCTGCCTCCTTTCCTTCCCCCCACCCCTGGGTTTCTATCATAACATCGCCTTCTCTGACTCTGACTTGATGGAGTTGCAACCACCCTAGTGAAGATTCACCTCCCCCTCCTTCCCTTACAAGACCCTTATGATTACTTTGCCCTCCCACCCAAATAATTCAGGATAATTTTCCAACCTCATATCTTTCACTTAATCACACCTAGAAGCCCTATTTGCCATCTACTGTAACATATTCAAAGATTCAGGATTAGGACATGGACATCTGGCAGAAGAGGGATATTATCCAGCTAACCACAGACCCAAGGAAAGGCAGATTTCTTCTGGCCCTATTATGACAGAGAACAAGAAGGTTGACATTGTCCTGGGGTAAGACTATAAACATATGTTCTTATCTCTTCCATGTGAGTGAAAATTTTTTCTCATCTTCTTTTCCAGTTGGGTTCCAAAAGAACGTGTTTGCCAAATCAATGGCTGTATACCATATATCTGAGGTTGTATTAATCTGTTCTAGCAAAGATAGTTTATCTTGTTTGCTCAACTTTTGGGGGGGGTCCTGTACTGGTAAATTAAATGGAGAGGTGATAAGGACCACCAATCTAGCTTCTTTTATATCCTTAAGGGTGGTACTAATCTGTCCAGGACTCTTTGGTGCAATATTGTTTTTTATGCCCTGTCTTGTCCAGGGATAGATAGTGTCAGAGCCTTCTGCTTGAATTTCCTCACTCTAGGAAGATCTTACTCCACAAGTCAACGACTCAATGTGAGGTTAGTGTTAAAAGAAAGAAGAAAGAAATATGTGGGTAATACTAGCTTTCTCTTTGAAAAGAGGAAAACAAAATATATAACCTTCATGAGAAATGATTGTTTACGTAATATGCAGAAATCTCTCAAGGGAAAAGAAGCAATCTCAATAGAGCTATTCTTTTTAATCCTAAAAGAGACAGTTCATATCTAAAAAAGTAGAACATAAATATTTTTCAGAAGAAAAAATAAGTGGGGGTAAGTTTATCATAACAAAGAAAACAACAGCTATTTTGTTAAATTGCAAGTATTAGAAGAAAAAAAGAAAAAATACAAGTCTGGGGGTAAGAAGATGAAAAATTATCTTTTTCCTGTACTTTCATTTACCATGTTTTTTTAATGTGTTCTGTTATTCTCCAGATTAAATAAAACACTTGAGTTTTTATTGTCTGAGGTGTATTTTGAATCTCTCCTGTTGATGAATGATAGCATCCATTATCTATCTACCACGTATATAATGAGAGTTATCTCAGAAAGGAAATAGAATGAGGAAGGAGATTTACTCAGCAATTTTCAACCTTATCTGCCACAGAATCACAGGAAGAATATTCAGGAAATACATTCTGGAGGAATTCCTGAAAACAAGAAAGTACCCAGAGGTACCCAAATGATGACCTGAGTTCCACACATTTTCCTCCCTGTCCCTGCTTGACCACGCCAGCCCTGGTCCCCTGAAGATCAGGGACAGTTACCCTGCCATAATGTAGACTTTTCTGAGTTGCTGATCCCTGGATGCAAGTTGCTTCCAGTGCTGGGTAACATCAAAGGCTTTTAACCCAATGGAACCCTTGCTGCGTTGACTGGAAAGAGAGCACCCACTTTGAGAATTAGAGTCTCTAAGACTACAGAGCCCAGAGGTGCAGGCTACAAAGTGCCCCAGTCAGGCATCAACCTGGCTATCACAGTACATCCCTTGTGCCTTAGGGAAGCAGCTCTCTGGAGACCCAAGTTCAGGGAGCAGCTCATCCACCAGTCACATGAGCCTCTCTTGCTGGAGAACACAAAGGAGGGAGCTTAGTGGAATGAACTATAGCCCTGGTCATCCACCCCCTTCTCCACTATCCATTCTAAATCCCTTGTTCTCAGATATCACCATTGCCGATCCTGGTGGCCCCTGGTGGTATGACCCAGCCCCTCAATCTCTGGGGCTGATAACACACCCTGCTCAGCCCAGAAGGACGGCACTCACTATCCCCAGGCACAGGTGAGTAAGGGACAAGCAGCTCACACCCCTAACACCCCTCAGTCACCATTCCTGGCTCCTTCTCCTCTAATCTTTAATGACATTGAGCCACTGTTTGGCGCTTGTTTTAAGCCCTGATGGCAGGAATCATCTTTATATCATTATTATCACTTTGAAGCTTCTGCCCCACCTAGCAAAGTGTCTTACATATAGCAGGTGTTCAGTAAATAGTTGTTGGTCGACAAGTTCACAATATACAATCTAAGGATATTTTACAATTTGTGAGTCCTTCAAGTGATTTGCTGACCGATGATATTTGGAATAAAACAATGTGTATCATTTTGCTGCTAACATAAACAAAAACCATTTGGCTACTTGTAAATGACACATCACTTTTCTGAGAACATTTAAACTTGAGTGAGTTGTAGGAGGGTGTGTGATGACACACAAGCGTATGTGAACACATGTGAGAGTAAATATGACTATGAGAGAATATTAGAGAAATAGTTAAAAATCAGCAGGGGTAGACCTCAAGGTCACTGGCCTCACTGTTGAGGTCAGAGACTCCATCAGTGTTCACCACCCTCCTTTCCCAGGCCCATCACAATGCACCGTGCTGTACATCTCCCTGCCTTCCTCCCAAAGCCATCAAAATATTGGCTGTTTGGTCATTCTTCTGTCCCTAGTGTCTTCAGGCATTTCCTCAATATGTGAGGAATGAATATGTGAATGAATGGTTAAAATAGTGGCAGGAATGCACAGAAATGACTTGATAGGATTAAAAGCCTCATTCAGAACCACAGAGGAAAAGTGTGATAGTGAATATAGACTGACTAGATCTAGCTTTTCACATGTCAGATTTAAGGAAAGTCCCTTCTCTGAGGTGCCATTTCCTCATCTGTTAAATAAATACTGAAGGGGAGGAAAAAGTTATTTTGAGGAATAAAAAAGGAATAAAAGGAACAAAAATTACAGAATCATTATTCTGTGGACAATGCAAGTATAAAAGCCCAAGACCATTGTTAGAAACATATGAAAAGTTTATTTGGAACCCACACACATGCAAAAAAAAAAAAAAAAAAGAAATTCCCATCTCTTCTCTATGCACTATTTATAAATATTCAGGGTTTCAGGTGGAAAGGGTTACTGTCCTTAAAGGTCTCCCACGGCCAATGTGCCCAATCTCCTTGTAAATGCTGTTAAGAATGTCCTAACAGGGGGCGCCTGGGTAGCTCAGTGGGTTAAAGCCTCTGCCTTCGGCTCAGGTCAAGATCTCAGGGTCCTGGGATTGAGCACCACATCAGGCTCCCTGCTGAGCAGAGAGCCTGCTTCCTCCTCTCTCTCTGCCTGCCTCTCTGCCTATTTGTGATCTCTCTCTCTGTCAAATCAATCAATCAATCAATCAATCAATCTTAAAAAAAAAAAAAAAAGAATGTCCTAACAGGAGGAGCACCTGGGGTGGCTCAATCAGTTAAGCGTCTGACTCTTGATTTTGACTCAGGTCATGAGGTCAGAGTTGTGAGATCTAGCCCCACGTGGGGCCCTGCACTGGGTGTGGAACCTGCCTAAGATTCTCTCCCTCTCCTGCACCTCATACCTCTCCTCTCTAAAAACGAGCAAACAAACAGAATGTCCTAATAGGAAACTGTGTCAGGTCCTCTATGGGCAGGGATTTTCTGGACTACAAGAAAATTCCAAAAGAGGAACAACTTCAAATACGTATGTTCCCCTTTTAAATTTTCAAACAGTTTTTGTGTCCACATTACCATTTTTTTATCAGCTCATCAGCATTAGTCATATAAACTCGTGATTTGCAGATCTGATTTAAAAAACAAGATTTTTAACCACAAGTACTCCTGTTCCAGGAAAATGGTTAAAAGAGAAGCTATCCTATCAAAACAGAATATTAGTCTGTAGCCCAGAAATACATTCAGAGGGTTAACTCTGCAACCAGCAAGGAAGACAATTTCCATCTTCCCCTATAGTCATCTGCATCAAAAGGCCCTATCATTGGAATGGGGCCAGAAAACCCTAAGTCAATACTAGGAAAATTCCCAGACTACTCACTTGGTTAACTGTAGGTCTAGAAATTTATCCCAAGGAAGCAATCAAAGCAATATAAAATATATTCAAAGACACTCATTGTGATGTTATTTTAAAGAGCAAAAACATAGCTCTCATGTCCAAAAATTGGGGATTGCTTTAGCAAATCAAAGGACATCATAGATTTCATTGCTTGGGGGAGAATATTGCATAACTTGGGAATATATACATGATATATTAAATTTTACAAAATAGAGCATATCATCCAATTTGTTATTTAGAAATATATACACAAAGAATATCACAAAGGATATAATACATCCCAATACTAAAGTGTTCATCTCTGAGTGATAGAGTTTTTAGTAAATAATTTTCTTCTTCACACTTTTATTTTCCAAATTTTCTATAGTGAAATTTTATGATCTGGAGAAATGTTATTGATCACACAGAAAAACAGCTCAAATCTTATGTCATGCCAACAGAGTGACCTGATAGCATCACCTTCGTGCATGAATAACAGCATAGTTGAAACATTCCAGAATATTACATTTCTGGCATAATTGTTTCTCTCCAGACTGTGTCATCATCCTTCTCTCAGTACCAAAAAATTATATATAACTTTACTATATATATGTATGGACATATATATGCATATATAATAAAAATAATACATAATTAAAATAAAAATATCAGCTGTGAATACACAGCCAAACAACCTATACTGAAAATTACTTCAAGGTATACAATATAAAATTAATGGTCAATTCAAATGTCCGTGTTCCGCAGATCAGGAACAACTTTTTCAATGCTCATGACCCTCTTTTTCCCTCTGAGCAGGTGAAAAAAGAAAGCAGTTCCATGTTCATGAAGTCAATAAACCAGGCTTCCCCCAAGTGTTACTTTAGCTAACCTGTTTCCAATAGCCCATCAAAAATGCAGACCATTCCTTCACACAGAGACAGAGTGAGTTAGAAATTTTCTAGTTGAAAGATGTCTCTTCAGTATCATACTCTCCATCATTTAGAACCTGGACTTAGAATTCTACATTACCTAAGAAACTAATGCTTTTACTTATGGTTATTACTCAAGAAGACATGATGCTAATGATATAGAATTTGCTCTTACTATATAGATTTTTTTTAACACATATTTATTTATTTATTTATTTATTTATTTGAGAGAGAGAGAGAGAGAGAGACCACAAACACACTAGCATGGGGGGAGGGGCAGAAGTAAAGAATCCCAAGCAGACTCTCCACTGATTGTGGGGCCCAATGCAGGGCTGGATCCTGTGACCCTGAGATCATGACCCAAGCTGAAATCAAGAGGTAGAGGCTCAACCAACTGTGCAGGGGGCAGAAATCAAGAGGCCGGGGCCCAACTATATTGACTTCTTTTAACATGAGTTTCATATTTGCTATTGTCATGTCCTCTCCTCAGCTCAATTCATATTTATTAAATAGAAGGCAGTGAAATCAATGGAATTCCAGATCATGGCAAGCTCTCCACCTAGCTAAACATCGAATTTCTCATCTGTAAAAGAGGACATTGGACAAATAGATTTAGTATCTTGCCAGTACTATCATTCTATGATTCTATGACCATTGCCACAACCTTATTGATTTTAACAGGGAAACACAGACCTAAGCAATATGAAGCCATGTGGCCAGGACCTAAAGGAGATAGAGAAGGGCTCCCATGAAATTTGGCTACATACCCAAAGAAATTGCATCAGTAGGTCAACACATACTCAATGTGTCCTCCTATTTCTATGTTAGTTTGATGTGTTTTATCACTGGAAATTTCTCAGGGATATCAGTGGTCTCACTGGACTAAAATCACAGTATTGGCAGGGTTGTATTCCTTTCTGGAGGCTTTAGGGGAAAATATATTTTCTTGCCCACTCCTGCTTCTAGACACCACATACATTCCTTAACTCGTGGTCACCATCCTCCATCTTCCAAGCCAGTAATGCGGGTTGGGTGGAGTCTTTCATACATTGCATTGTTCTGACCTCCAGTTCTGCCTCCCTCTTCCACTGTTAATAATTCTTGTGATTTCATTGTGCCCACCCAAATAATCCAGAGTAATCTCAAAGTTTATGAAGCAGTTCATCAAGATTTAGGACAGAAGCCAACAGAATCCAAACTACTCAAAGTTAACTCATAGTTCACTAGTTAGTCTAATAAATAATCAGTCCAATTAAGCAGTATATCAACTATCCAAGCTTATGCTTTGATTTGGCTGAAGGACATATGCAAAATCTACATAAAATATAATAGGGTATGCAAGAATGGTATGCAGCCTAAGAATCAATTCATCTGTTTACCTCATGCCCCTTAAACTAACTCACCCCAGAGACTATTAACTGTTATTTGATGATGTGGATCATTTATTTTGCAGTTAACTTTGACTTTTAACTGGATAAACAAGCCAAGAGAGATAAATCATTATCCCAATCTTGAAGATTTTTATTTTGAGCTTCCTACTTAAATGTGCAATTGGCTGAAAAGTTCTTGAAACTGGAATTTTTTCTTTTAAAGGCACAAACATTAGCTGGTGGAAAAATAACGAAAATGGATGCCAAAGAATGGTGTCAACCTTATTTTTTTAAAGGTATTTTAACTATTGCTTTGTTCTCTTTAAAAAAATATTCACAACAGATACTTGCTATTTAAATTAAAGTATTTGTCTAAATACTCTACCATATGGCCTCAGTTATATCTGCACTATTTTGCCAACATGTATTATCACATTCACTCGAGGAAAAGGAGCTCAGTGGATTAAGTAAGAAAATAACAGAAAATGAAAAGCCATACCTCTGGCCCTGTGCCACTCTAATCCTACTTACCTATGCACCTGCTACTCTACTAGAGATCTGGCCCATCTTGATTCTAGTATGCCCCCTAAGGCTGGACATTGTGCCAAATATATTTCACCAGAGACTATATTGCTTCTCCACTAATTATAAATAATACCATATCTGAAGTTTCCCAGGTAATGAGGATAGTTATGTATTCATTTGCCAAGTGATCTCTCACCATGTGTGAGATTGAAAAATGCCTTTGGGGCTCAGAAATTCCAGGGGATAAGGACTTTCATAGGCATGGAATTTAGCCCCTAAAGGTAAAAATCTAGGCACCAATATTGGTAGGCGTTCACTCAGATAAGACGAGTCATTCTCTCAAAGTCATATTGCAACTAAGTGAGAGAGAAAAACTTTGAACCCAAGCAGCCTGGTTTCCATGGGATTAACCACCACTCATACCATTCATTGAATTGTTCTGTGGCCTCCCAAGCCACAGGATCATGGGTATATGTCAATATACCTTAAATTAAGTCTACCTTTATTCTCATTGCATTGGGCTGGTCAGGGAGGAAGAACACAGTGTTTCCTAGGTTTGATGATATTTTGAAATGCCATAAGGAGTCCAATTGCAGACTGGCTCTAGCTCAAAGGATCTCAAATTGTTGCATATGTCGTCAGAATTTCCAAGCCACACTTAGGTAAACCAGCCAGTGAGGCAGCTCCAGAGGCATCTCAGATTCATTAGGACAATCCAGAAAATAGAAGCAAAATGCCACTTTAAAACACACTTGATTGAGCCCCTGGGTGGCTCAGTCGTTAAGTGTCTGCCCTCAGCTCAGGTCATGATCTCAGGGTCCTGGGATTGAGCCCTGCTTAGGGCTCCCTGCTCAGCGGGGAGCCTGCTTCTCCCTCTCCCACTCCCCCTGCTTGTGTTCCCTCTCTCACTGTCTCTCCCTCTGTCTGTCAAATAAATAAAATCTTTTAATAAAAAAAAAAAAAACACTTGATTTCCCCAGTATGAAACAAACTCAGGAAAATGTCCTAGATGCTGAGCACATAAGGATAGCCAACATATTTTTTGTACTAGACAGACTTTAAGAAGGGTAGAATAGGGGAATCAGGATGGGTCATCTTCAGCTTCTCTCGCTTTCCAAGCTGAGGAGCCATAGAGCCGTAATTAAAGTTACCAGGAATACTCATGATCTCAGGATCCTGGGATCAAGCCCCACCTTGGGTTCTCTGCTCATCAGGGAACCTGCTTCCCCCTCCCTCTCTGCCTGCCTCTCTGCCTACTTGTGATCTCTCTCTGTGTCAAATAAATAAATAAATTCTTTAAAAAAAAAAAAAAGAAAGAAAAGAAACATGGCTTTCAAATTCCTGAAGATATAGTATAGCTTTATATCTATTGCAATTTGCCTCTACAAGACCCTGCCATTCAAGGACACATGGCTGCCACCTAGCCCTTCTAGAAAGTCCATTCATTTTTTTCTTCAAGCAACCTTAATTTAGCACCCACGAACTAGTCAGCCCAAGCTGGGATTACAGCTATGAACTGTACAGGCTCATCCCTGATGAGTTAGCATTCACATTATAGTCGGGGAAATTGATATTTACCAACCAAGCAAGCTATAAAAAAAATACATGGAATAAATACTTATTTTAATAAACATTAAGAAGAAAATCCACTGTGCCCAATAGAAAATAATTAGGTACAACTCTCAGGAACTAAGGCTGAAGGATGAAGTAGAGCCAACTTTTGAAGAAATTGGAAAAGAGCATCAGGGGGAAGAAAGAATAATTCTATTTCCGGTGCATGTGGGTGCAGTCACTCCCACTCCCAAACTCAAAGAACCAGTTTCCACTACCAATGTCCCATAGTCTTCCATGAAAGAAAAATGACTGTTATGCAAAATGACCTTCGAGGGGCACCTGGGTGGCTCAGTGGGTTAAAGCCTCTGCCTTCGACTGGGGTCATGATCTCAGGGTACTGGGATGTAGCCCTGCATCAGGCTTTCTGCTCAGCAGGGAGCCTGCTTCCCCCTCTCTCTCTGCCTGCCTCTCTGCCTACTTGTGATCTCTCTCTCTCTGTCAAATAAATAAATAAAATCTTTTAAAAAAAATGACCTTTGAATATGATCTTTCTGAGATCTCAGACCACAACCTTTGTATATACATCTTGACTCTGAGGCAGATAGTCCAGGACAGTGTGAAGACCTAAACATCTTCAAAACCCAGGCTCTGCCCCCAGCTCTGCCCTTCTCAGGGTGTGCCCTAGTCCACTGTACTTCCAATCATTTAACTCCTCTGGGCTTCTATAAACTGCAGGCGTCAGATCATAAAGTCCCTTTCATCACTCATGCAGTTTGTAATTAACTGACAATTGCAAGCTTGTACCATCCCTTAATCTTTTTTATTATATTACATAAAACAGACTATATTATATAGCTTTATTCCATATTATTGGCTTTTAGGAGCTTGCTCTTATGGTTTTTCAAATGGATACAATAGGGGACCACTCCAAATGGTCCCTCACCCCAACCATCCTAAGAAAATTATTTTTCCATAAAGATCCTACCTTACTCTTGCCCATTATAATTTGTCGTTAACAGTGAGTTGACCTCCTGTTTCCCACATTTTTAATTCCATGTGGCATTTTTTGTCCCTAGTTCTGTTCATGCGGGTTCAAAATGTCTCCTTTAGAATTTCCTTCTTACATCATTTTCCTTTCTCTCCAGGTAGACAGCACCACCTGTTACTGATGGACTCCAGGAAAGTTTACTCCAAACCTCCATTCTGCATGGACACGGGGGTTTCTCTGCAAAATTTCAAGATGATTTCCATTGAGATGTTCTAATTCCCACTGAATGACTCAAGCATTCCAAAACAAGGCAGACTTTTGTCCAAAAAAATCCTGTAATTCCATTTCTATAAGTCCAAAACAGACAAAGTTTAACTGTAGTGTTAGAGGTCAAGAGAGTCTGGGGAGGCAGATGGGGTAGTGACTAGGAGGGGGCATAAGTTGGACTTCTGGGTATCAATAATGTGCCACTGCTTGACCTGCTCACTGGCATGCCTGCTTTGATAACTCACCCAGCTGCACATGTGTGATGTTTATCATTTCTTGTCTGTGTGTTATATTTTAATTTAAGATTCATTAATAAAGAAGCCAAAACTGCTCCCCATCCTTTTCTTAGCATCATATCCTGGGGTAGGTGATTTAGTAGTTAAGCGTGTTAACCTGTAGAGCTCTGGGTTCCTTGTGCTTTTCTTTGTAAAATGCTGATGATGATTGGATCTGCTTTGTTTTTCTAAGTACAAGAAGAGTTACAATCTGAAGAGCCCTTCCTTAATGTCAAGGCCATCGAGGACGGTATTTTTTTATTATTTTTTTTTATTTTTTATTTATTTACTTACTTACTTACTTATTCATTCATTCATTCATTTAGAAAAGCACTTGTTAGCATTTAATGAACCTCCCTCAAGCTACCATGACACAGTCCCCGACCCCCCAACACACAAACATGTATCCTTTATCTTCTTCTCAGCTCTTCTACTGAAGAATTTGGCCTTCACGAGGACAAGCTGTTCTGGGAGTTTTCCCTTTGCCCAGAATTTTGTAGTAGACCCATGGGACCACATCGATGATAGGAGCAGCTCCTGTCTTGTTTGGGGCAGCACTCCGCCATGTCTGCTCACTGACCGAGGTCCACGGTTTATGGAGGTTAACAGTCGGGCAGAAGCTCTGGTTCCTCTCTAAGTGGTTATGCCTCATATCAACTTTCCCAAAGTAACCTGGGTGGTATTTGTCTAAGTGGATCCTGTGGTGATGCATGCCACCAGCATTACCCGAGCCTCTTGAGGACTTCCGGTGCTTGCCCATGGGGGCTGGGGCTGTGGCTCACGTGGCCCTGAAGTTTCTGGGTCTTCCTCAGCCTGGATGACATGTTGGCAGCCCAGACAAAAGAGAGTGAGGGCAGTATTCACATATTGTTTCTCAGGGAAACAAAAGATGGCTGGAGTCATTACCGGACTTTAAGAGTGCAACCTGCCCATAAGGTCAAAGCCTAAGATGTCCTGGGGGCCCAGACCCAGCCTATCTGGCCCTCTGATCCCCAAACCAGGTAAATGTCACTTCAGTAAATGTTACCATTATTCAGCCAGTCACTAAAGCCCAAACCCTAAGGGTCATTTGAGACACCTTACCCTCTCACACTTAGTCACTCAGCTATCTGCAAGTGCAGTCAATTTTAGGTCCAAATCTGCCTTCTTCTCTTACCTGGACTCATTCTTACCTGGTCTGCTTCTTCCAGACTTGCCTCCTCCTGTCCTGTACAGGAAGGGTCCTATACAGCAGTGAAAAATCATCTTCAAAAAAATTAAGGAAAGCTTCTCCAAGTTCTCAAATGGCTCCTCATTATGTTTTGAGGGGGACAGAGGAATCCCCAGATCCCTTGCCACGCCCTACAAAGTCCTATGTGATATCACCTCCGTCTGCTCTCAATGTCTTGGAGCCCCGTATTTTCCAGATAAAGAAAGCCAGGCAGGCACAAAGAGGCTAAGCAACTCACTGCCAAGGTTAGAGGGCTGGTGAGTGGCAGAGGCAGGATTGGAATAGATTTCAGCCAGCAGGCTTCATCCCCACACTAATAACCCCAAGTTCCTCCTGCCCTGTGGTCTTCACTCACACTTTTTGTGTAACTCATTCTTACCCTTAAGATCACAATTCAAATGTCATCCTGCCACCCAGGTTTGCCCTGACCTTCCGCCATTATTCTCAACCCTTTCTTTGTTGACTTTGCAATATTTATGCTAATGCACAATCATTTGGTCCCTTCATTTGTTTTTTTCTGCCTTCCCCATTAGTACCTAAGCCCCATGAGGGCAGGCACTCCTGTCTGCCTTGTTCTCTACCATTTCTGTGGCTCCTGAGACAGAGTGTTCAACACAGACCGGATGGATAAAAGGTGCCTGATTTCCACACTGGAGGATTGCGACTCTCTAAAAGGGAGAACTAGCCCAATATTTAACCCATTATTTTTTATGTACCTTAAGGTATTAATAGAAAAAGCTCTAAGTTGTGAGTGAATTTTTTTCACTCCTATTTTATAATCTTTTAAAATGTGCACCCATTCAAAACATTCAACAAAACAAAGCTCCAAGTCCTCAGGGAATTTACATTCTAATGAAGAGAGTCAGATAATGGACATCAGATAAAATAAAGGAGTCCAGGATAAAGGTGATGGATGCCACAGAAAAAGAAGAAACAGTGTGCAGTAGAGTATGCTACTTTGGTGGCCCTCAAGGCTCCTTATCCACAGGTGTTTATGTCCTCATATAATAAGTCCCTTCCACATCACCTCAGGCATTGGCCATATGATTTGCTTTGGCCAAGGATGATGCAATCAGATGTTCAATATGTGCTTGTTCACTGGGGCTTAACTTTTGGACTGGCCCTTCTTGGAAGCCGGCAGCCACCATGCTGCAGAGAAGCTTGGGCTAGACAACCCAATCAGGAGACACCACACAGACAGAGGCCCTGGAGAAGAAAAGGCCATTGGACATTGAAGCCCCATCCAAGATCCCAGTCAAATTTATTCACAATCAGATCATGAAAGTGGGTTAGGGTCCCAACCTCTGGTGGCAAAAGCTCTATTGCCTAAGTAAGCAAGCCAACCTCTCAGGGCTTCTGCTTTCTCATCCACAGTGAGGTTTCAGAGATAGATGATCTCTAGCCTCTCTCTCAATTCCAACTTTCTAACATTTTAGATCTCTAAAATATAAATGAAATATGCAGGATATATTGGTTTTGTAATGGAGAAATGTAACGATAAAATAATCCAGTTTACTTCCATTGTGATATAGAAGGTGTTTCTGTTTTTCTTTTGAAAAACAAGACGAGCTTCTGAACAATAATAAATAAAATAAGTTCCTTTTGCCCTGTTCTTTCTACTTTTTTGCCTGTTTACAAATTTCCAAAGAAATTTTTGTGCTGAGAAAGTAAACACAGGGTCATTGTTCTAATGCCTGGTGAAGGGGAAAAAAAATGTGCCTGGAAAAGGGAAACTTTCCACAGTTAAAACACATTTTTACAGACAAGTTTGAAAAATGTGTCAATGTCCTCATTGGATCCATTTCCTCATCCCTGGGTTGTATAGAACATATTTCACTTCCCACCCCCACTCCCCATTAAGGGGTTAAAATGGGTTTTCTCTCTGGGTGCCTGGGTAGCTCAGTCAGTCAGTGTCTGCCTTCAGTTCAGGTCATGATCCTGGAGTCCCTATATGGAGTCCTGCACTGGGCTCCCTGCTTAGTGGAGAGTCTGCTTCTCCCTCTGACCCTCCTCTCTCTCATGCTTTCTCTTTCTCTCTCTCTCTCAAATAAATAAATAAATAAAATATTCTTAAAAAATTTTTTAAAAATTGGGACACCTGCGTGGCTCGGTCAGTTAAGCGGCTGCCTTCGGCTCAGGTCATGATCCCAAGGTCCTGGGATCAAATCCCGGATCCCGCTCCTTGCTCAGCGGGGAGCCTGCTTCTCTCTCTGCCTCTGCCTGCTGCTCTGCCTGCTTGTGCTTTCTCTCTCTCTGACAAATAAATAAATATATTTTTTTAAAGGGGGAGGGGCGCCTGGGTGATTCAGTGGGTTAAAGTCTCTGTCTTTGGCTTAGGTCATGATCTCAGGGTCCTGGGATCTAGCCCCACATCAGGCTCTCTGCTTAGCAGAGAGCCTGCTTCCCCCTCTCTTTCTGCCTTGCCTCTCTGCCTACTTGTGATCTCTCTCTGTCAAATAAATAAAATCTTTTAAATAAATAGATTAATAAAAATTTTTAAAAATGGGTTCTCTCTCATTGAGGTATAAATGACATTATATTACTTTCAGGAGTACAACATAATGATTTGATATATGTATACACTACAAAATGACCACCACAATCCATTGCCATCTGTCACCATACATAATTACCAAGTTTTTGTTTGTGATACAAACTTTTAAGATGTACTCTCTTAGCAAATTTCAAATATGCAATACAATATTATTGACTATACTCAACATGCTGTATATTACATCCCCAGGATTTACTCATTTTATAACTGGAAGTTTCTATCTCTTGACCCCTTTCACTCATTTCACCACCCACCCCCCAACCCAGTCCCACATCTCTGGCAACTACCAATCTGTTCTCTATCAGTTTTGTTTATACATTTGTTCTGTTTTTTAGATTCCCATATAAGTGAAATCATATGGTGTTTGTTCTTTCTCTGTCTGACTTATCTCACTTAGCACAATGTCCTCAAGGTCCATTCATGTTGTTGTAAAAGGCAGGATTTCATTCTTTTTATGGCTGAGTAAGATTTCATTGTGCATATACACCACATATTCTTTATCCATTTAGCCACTAATGGACACCTTGGTTGTTTCCATATCTTGGCTATTGTAAATAATGCTGCAATGAACATAGGAGTACCACATATTTTCCTAATAGCATGAGTCTTCTTTACCATTTGTCATCAGAATAGAAATCATTTGGGGTCAAAAGTATTTGAAAACATTATAGTTTTTCTTCCATTAGCTCCCAGGAAGGGAATCGAATCTCACCAGAGTTAAGAGAGGGTAACAAGGGAAAACTCAAGAGAATTAGGCTGAAGGAAATAAAAGAAAGCAGAAATCATTATCCAAGGAAAGAATGAGTCATTGTAAACCAATCCAACCAGGGTGATGGCAACTCTGTTCCAAATTTCTTTTGAACCTGACATCCAATGAGAATATGATCGTAAAAAATACAATGGAAGTGAGACTTGAAAAGTGTCTCCAGGATAGATCATTCAGGGAAGACTGGGGGAATGTTCCTGGGAAACTGAGTGAGAAATGAGAAAGGTAGAGTTCTGTGAAAGGCAAAGAAATGCCAGCTTCCCAAGGTATCTGGATAGAAAAGGAAAAGCAAATACTGTCGTCTGCCCTCAGGTATGTTTGGGTAGGAAGGAAGGTGGAGAGGTGATGGTAACATCCACGATTGTGTGTAAGTCAACTATGGCTAATTAATAAGCCATCCCAAAATTGTGTGGCTTGAAATAGCAGTAATGTGTTACTTTTCACAATATTGCGCAATGGCTGGGTGGTTCTTTTTTTTAAAGATTTATTTATTTTAGAAAGAAAGCGAGAGAACTTGTGAGCTAGGGGAAGGATAAAGGGAGAGGGAAAGACAGAATCCTAAGCAGACTCCCTGCTGTGTGCAGAGCCTGACATGGGGGCTCCATCCCAGGAACCTACAATCAGGACCTTAGCTGAAATCAAGAGTCAGATGCTTAACCCACTGCACCACCCAGGCACCCCTAAGCTCGGTGGTTCTTCTGATGTCTTGCCAGGGCCCTTTCATGATCTGCACTCAGTTGGAAGACTGTCAGGGCTAGAGGGCACAAGTTGACTTGACTCAAATCCAGGCAGTTGGTGTAG
>CM053605.1:10011301-10031108 GCA_028646535.1 Procyon lotor | reverse complement strand
CCCCCCCCCGCCCCCCCATGGCCTCTTCTCCTCCAGCAGGGAGAGAACTACTTCCCCAGCTGGTGGTCTCAGGGCAGTATTCTGAGAAAGCCCAGAGGAAGCTAAGATTTAGGCATCGGACTCACACGGTATCACTTCCACCACATTCTCTTGGTCAAGGTAAGTCTCAAGGTCAGCCCGGAATCAAAGAGAGGACAAGCCAATCTCACCTCTTGAGAGGAATGCAAATCTGGAGGCAAGGTTTTTCAGTTTATCAGCACTCTGTTCTGCCATAATCAAAAATTATCGTCAAACTCTACAACTCTGCTGAGTGAAAGTTAACTCTACACTACCTGGTGGAATTCTCAGTGATTCCAAGTTTGAGTAGAGGCAGCTAGTGAATAGTTGGATGATCAGTAAACAATAATGATCTCATGGTAATGTTGGGGCTGAAACTTATCATGAACATCACAGGAACTTAGAATGATTCTTGAGAAACTAAGTATAAATCTGAGAAAACTGCCTTGTTTAAAACGGGAATACTCATCCTTTAACAAAAATCCTTTCAAGAATGTTCTGATTTTTAAAAATTCTGTAACTATGTACTTTGATGAATGTTAACTAGACTTACTGTGATCATTTTGAAATATATTCAAGTATCAAATTATTATATCATAAACCTGAAACTAATATAATATAGGTCAATTATACTTCAGTAAGAAAATAAAAATAAAATAAGTTTTTAAAAAAAGAATGTAATAAAGTAGCTATTGCTATTAATGCTACCTATAACCATCTCTTTTTACAGTGATTTTTCTAGAAACATTATTGGCTGTGATGAGCATCTCCTACCTCAATAGGTGAACTCTTCATAACTTAAAAGAAAAAGCACAGACTCTGAATAATAATACCATGTTTACTTTTGCGAGTAAGCCTAAATCCCTTCTTTATAAAATGAATACAAACAGCTGTCTGCCATTTAAATTCCTTTCGAAAGCATAATGCTATTTGGTTGGGCTTTGCCAGGTTATATTTGTTTTGCCTTTAAGCAAAATGAGTTCTGCATATGTTCCCAAAGCTCATTGCACTCAGTTGTTTAGAAGGTGCCCTCACGGAACAATCCTGTGCAATGTCTCTCATCGCAAATCAGTAAAAACAATATGCCGTCTCTGATGATCAATTTTGTAAATATACAGAAGCAGAAAAATATTACTTAATAATAATTTCCAATTGTTCCTTGGATTTAAATCTTTTCAGAAACCCACTAGATGATTTTATTAAATTAATTCCATCTTACAGGTCATGGGATTAACTCTAAATACACAGAAAAGAGACAGATTTGAGAAAAGTATCACTAATCTAGTGCTTTTATCCAAGGGAGGTCTGATCTAAGATCAGTACTTCTCAATTTTAACCTGTGTCAGAATTAGGTGAAGAGTTAAAGTATAGATTCCTGGTCCCCACCCTAAAGATTCTAATTCCCCAGGTCTTGGGTAGAGCTAAAAATGTATACTTCTAGCAATTTCTCAGAGGAAGCTGATGCTTCTAGTTCATAGACCACATATTGAGTAAGATTGAAAGACTGTCTCATCTACATCAGTTGTGTAGAGTCTGCAACAGAAAGTATCTTTTTATCTTTCACCTTTGCTTCAAGGTGATATGCAACATGTCTTTCCAATACGATAATCTGTGAATGTCCTAACTCGCTCCGTGAAGGAGCTTAACTAGTTGTTGCTAAAAGTAGATTCCACTGAGATTTGAGTTTTGTTGTTGTTCCAAGTAGACCTTTCACACAGTTCGAACAGTGGTCTTTGGTATTAAAATACCCAAACTACCTAAACAATAATGGCGGCCTCTTAGATTGCCATTGCGGTAGACCATTTAAAGGCCAGAAATTCCTCCCATCCCACACTGATTCTCCCACCCACAATTGGTGCCTTTTTCCACTTCCTGAACTTGAGCTGGTCTTGTGACTTGCTTTAACCAATGGAATTCGCTGAAGCTGACTGTGCAAGTCTCAGACTCTAGACCTCAAAAGACCTTACAGTTTCCACATTTGGCTTTTTGGAAAACTCTCCTGAAATTGCCATATGAGGGGGTTAGTCTAGCTTCGTGGAGGATGAGAGACCCGGAGGAGAACCAAGGCACCACAGCGCATGGCCAGCACCTACTGCCAGGTGTGCATAAAGCCATCTTGGACTTTGAGCCCAGTTCCCTTTTAGCTAAATCCCGTAGCATGAATGAGCCCAGGCAAAACCCAGAGAGGACCTGCACAGCCAACCTTTAGAAACTTAAAAAATAACAAATTATTGCTTTCAAGCCACTAAGTTTTAGCGTGTTTTGTTAAGCAGCAATAATGACGTGATATGAGTTAGTGAATCTGGGTAAGGAAGGATCCTGAGACTCTATAGGACAGAAATAAGGATATAACAGCACCTCACAGTCCACAGTGCCTGCAACAATATGGCAGAGTCCACATCAATGAGTAGTGGTGGCCCACTAGTAGTGGATGGCCTTGGCCCATCCTCATTCTTCTCTATGCAAAGAGAAAGTACATTCATCTCAAAAAAAAAAAAAAAAAGCATTAATTATCCTATGTCTGAAGGAGTAAATAACAATGGAATCAAGCAAATGGCCCTCTGTTTTCCAGGTTCACCCAAAGCTCAGACTTGCTTAGAAGCACAGTACATGATGGTGTGCAATAGAGAAGAGGAATTTCTCACCACACAGTGAGGCAGAGCAATGACCATGATAAAACAGAAGCAAATCTTTCTAGAGCATTGCCATTGATAACTCAGCATTGATTCTTTCAAGACAAATGAGAAGGATTTGCACTGAAGTAACATCTTCCTCCATATCCCTCACTCGAATGACCTGAATAAAGATACCCTGTTACATTAGCCTGCCTTTCTAAAACCCTTGATAATTTTTAACTTTCCTTTTCAAGGGACTTGATTTGAACTTGGGAGGCAAGATAGTAAACATTGTACTGTCGTCATTTAATTGAACATAATAAAAAAATAAATAACTTGTTTAATTAAATTAAATTGAAAAATAAAAAAATAAAACTGAATCTTAAGTCCAGGTAAACACTTGCCCAACATTTAATTGACAAATCAGCATCCCTCAGTACTTCAATCACCCCAAGTACAACGGACCATAGTGAGAAGGCTGGAGGACTCTAATTTCAGAAGCAAAATAAGTAATAAGTGTGTTTATTTAAAGTTCAGTTTCTTGTCCCATTTCCCCCAGTTTCATATTCAGCAAGTCTGGGGTAAAATCCCAAATCTGCACTTTTAACAAGCATCACAAGTGGCCCTTGGACCAATTTTTGGAAAACACTGGAAGATTTTTAAAATACAGTAATGGAATGACCTAGATCCAGCCTCTGCTCTGCCTCTTACTGGCTGTTTGACTCTGGGCACATTTATCCCTCTGAGCCCCAGAATCTTCATCTATAAAATGGGGAGCATACTATACTGACTTAGTTTGTTAGGTTTGTGGCTTGGTGACAAGGATTTATTGTCTCACAGATCTGGGGGCTGCAAGTCCATGGTCAAGGTGTCTGCAGGGTTGGTTCCTTCTGAGGGCCATGAGGGACAATCAGCACCACGCCTGTCTCCCGGCCCCCAGTGGTTTGCTGGTAATCTTTGACATTCCTTGGCTTATGGATCTCTGCCCTTATCTCCATCTCCTCATGTGGGTGTCTGCATCTAAATACCCCCTTTTGGTAAGCATACCAGTCATATTGGATTAGGGACCCACCCTGCTCCAGTATGACCTCATCTTTACTAATGACATCTGCAATGACCTTTTTCAAATACAATCACAATCTCAGGTACTGCAGGTTAGGACTTCCACATAAGAATTTTCGAGGGACACAAATATCCATCTCTCAGCGTTGCACAGATTTTAAGGAGGAAAACGCAGTAATGTGTTTAGCACACTGTCTGGCATTTATAAGCCCTTAATAAATGATAGCCATTAGGTATTATTATATTCCATGGTCTCCCACAACCCTGGGAGTATGTGTCTCCTTCCTACCTTCACTCCGGCTGAGACATATAAATATCATTTTAAAAAGAGAATTGGCCTTTTCAAAATGTTTTTATATGCTAGAAAGAGAAATGATCTGGTATGTTTTCTGAATTTTACAGACTGTAAGAAATAGAACAATTAGGCAAATCCTGCTAATGCAGTCAGGATCTGAAAATTTTACGGAAACCGGGCCACTGCCTTGGTGCCTTCTTCCGCTGTAGAAGACAAGCGCTCTTTTTCCATGTTGCATTTAATTATATTACTTATGCTCCAGGGTACAGAGTCTTTCTAATCTTTTGCCTTTTGTATAACTGTTTTCCCATTGTTCCAAGGTTTTATTTACTCATTTATACCTCAACTAATAGAATTGTTGAATCTCTTGGAAATTAAAAGTAATTTAAAGAGTTTATTGTCTAACTTAATTAAATTCTCCATGTCCTCCCATAATGTAGCACTCCTTAAAAGGAAAGATCCATTATTAAAAAGTAAGTCGATTCGTGCAAGAGCAATTCTCCCAGTAACAGTGTCTACTCTAATTATTTCCCAGCGAATTATCCACTCTGCAGATTATCTGCTGAAAATTAAACTCTTATCAGAGAAATTAAGCGAGAGCTAGGGTACTTGCTCTGCCATGAACTCTCTGGTAACTTTTTGCAAAAGTCTGAAAGCTCTCAGAATACGTCATTCCCTGGCTGGTGTGACTGGGACAGGAAACTGTGTAAAGTATCCAGGTTTTTCAAGAAGTTATAGAGACTTCCAGCAAGGGTTATTAGCACATGGTCAGAGTCTGACGTTTTGCAAAACTCAAAGAAATACGCTCCAAGACCCTTCAAAATCATACTGGAGTATTTGGTAAGATAAAGAAAATTGGGTATGATTTATCTCCCTCCATAGTTCCTTCCTCATGGACCTGAGGAAGATAACTTAAAATCTTACCCCACCTTTATAAATCCTTTACAATTTTTAATGTTTTTTCAAGGATTGAATTTGATCCTGTGAAGTAAAGTAAGGTACATTTTACTGTCCTCTCTTCCCAAAAAACAGATTCTAAAGCCTATTAGATGTTACCATCTGGTAGGAGATATCTATTGTTGTAGCCTGGCCAACATCCAGCCCCACTCCAAAAGTCAGCCCCTGGTCGTCTTTCAGGGAACTGTACTTTCCTCAACTCCTAGGCCACATGTTAGATGAGCCGACCCATCCCCACCAGCTCCCAGGCTCTAGAATTGAATGTGTGAGTCAAATGAGCCAATAGGTGCATTCCATTTTCCAGGTCACAATTGCAGATTCAGGGGTGGACCAGTGACCTTAAAATATTGCAAAGAGCATCTTTCTTAGAATGGTGGATTAGAATTGGAGAAGACGAGCTGTTTTTCCAGAAAGCGCTAAGCTGGCGTGATGCCATCTTTGTCACCACAAAGGAGAACCTGCCCAAGCATAAAGCAAACATGAAGAAAAACAGAACCAGGAACTGAGAGAGACATAATTGACAATCTGGATTTTGCTGTCCATGTAATGCTACGGCTTGAATTTTCAGATATGAGGGCAGATTTGTATTCTCTTTTTGGCCAGGTTAAATAATATTTCTTTCATTTCATACTTAAATGGCCTCATGTCTCCACTAGGTTAATTAACAATAATATATGTAAATTTTCTGATAACAACAAGGAGAGCCATAGGTACAGAACAGAGCCACTGAATTGTGATTTTCTTTTGAAATGATTTTCTTTGCTGTGGTCGCATGATGGCTTAATAAAATGTTAGCAAATGTCCAAAACAAGCACACTCTGAGAAAGCACATGACTTGGTACATCAGCTCATCTCCTTCCCTTTGTTCCTTCGTGGTCTCCACATGGGTTCCCAGAAGGTGACTTTGAAACAAGGATTCATGTGCAAGGACTTGATTGAGGACATGGAGAATGTGGTAAAGAGAAAGGAGGAGTCCCAGCCAGGTACAATCCCGGGCAGAGGTCGGAGAGAGTGGCATCAGCCTGACCCCCCTGGTGTATGCTCTGGAGGGTCAGCTACACTTCCAAGCGGTTCCCATTTGAAGCGAGGACTGGGGACTTCCATACTCCTGCTCCTGTCAGTCACCTCTGCAGCCCCCAGGGAGTAGAAATTCTGTGCCTTCTCCCTGTCAATCTCAAATAAATAAAATCTTTAAAAAAAAGAACTCTCTGGGTGGACCCCAATATGATCTATTCCATTCACCCCACTTTTCTGCTACCTGTGACTTCAGAAATGTTTTTATACACTCATACTTAAAATAACAAGGAGGAAGACTATTGCATACGCTTTCCATTCACTGTTTTTAGTTTTCTGCAATGAGTTTAATATCTAATCTTCATCAGTGCTAAAGAGACTATCCTCCAAACTTGCTAAAATTATCACTGTCAGTTGGAGTTCAGACATTCTATAGAATTCTCGTGGCAGGGGCGCCTGGGTGACTCAGTGGGTTAAAGCCTCTGCCTTCGGCTCAGGTCATGATCTCAGGGTCCTGGGATCAAGACCTGTATCAGGCTTTCTGCTCAGCAGGGAGCCTGCTTCCCCCTCTCTCTCTGCCTGCCTCTCTGCCTACTTGTGATCTCTCTCTCTATCAAATAAATAAATAAAATCTTTAAATTAAAAAAAAAAAAGAATTCACATGGCAAAAAGCCAGATTCTTCCATTCCCTGCTCCTCTATCTAGGAACTTTAAAAAGCTACATAAAATCCTTCAGATTCCTTAATTTTGATTCACAAAGTGCTTTGGTAGCCTTAGAAGACTCACATCTAATTTATGAACAAAGAACAGTTTTATGTTCTATTCTACCTCAACCTTTAATCCCTTTGCAGATTTGAAAAAGCATGTATTTTCATTCATCATAATACATTGCACAGTCGTGGGGTGCCTGGGTGGCTCAGTGGGTTAAAGCCTCTGCCTTCAGCTTGGGTCATGATCTCAGGGTCCTGGGATCGAAGCCCCACATTGGGCTCTCTGCTCAACAGGGAGCCTGCTTCCCCCTCTCTCTTTCTCTGCCTTCCTCTCTGCCTACTTGTGTTCTCTCTCTCTCTATGTCAAATAAATAAAATCTTTAAAAAAAAATACATTGCACAGTCGTGTATCAAAAAATATGAGCATATTTTAAATCTATATAGTTAGGCTTCACAGCCATCTGAAGGTAGCAGACATAAACATATATACAGAGCTTCCTGAATAATCATAAGGTTAAGTCCAGATAAACTCACCATAAACTTTATAATAGAGTGTTGCATATCCCATGTAATTTATTGAGCAAGTACTGAAAGTGAAAAACGGACTGGTGGGGCGGGTACAGAATGATTGTAAGTGTATCAGACATTGAGGCCTGTGGTCATGGGTATCGCACCCCATGTCAAAGATCGAAATTCAAAACTTGAACTACACTTTCTACTGAATGTGTATTGTTTTTGCACCATCATAACATCAAAAAAAATTTTAAGTCTGGCCATTATAAGTCCTGGATTGTGTGTGTGTATATATATATATATATAAATATCTGTATATTTATTCATACAGATCCTTTCATAGAGATACTCATTTTCTAAGAACAGCAGATAAGCACTAAAATTATGTAATTGCCATGTCCTATCCTTTTGTATCTATTATCCACGGCGTCTATTTATCAGTTCTTAAAATCATCCACATTCAATGAATTTTTGTTTACTGACTTATTTATTTCACTCTCAAGGTATAAAAACTGAAAGATTTTCTGCATCCTTGATTTACCAAAGACGTTTCTGCCTATTTTCAGTTACTGCAATAAAGCCTAAGAGCTCTTCTGGCAGTTTTCAATCATTGTGCTCTACTGCAGAAAGACCAGGCACGACCAACCATGGGGATTAGAATAACAAGAGGAAAAAGAGAGGAATTCCTATCTCTTCTTTTGAAAAGTTTCTCTCTAAATAATCTTGCCTGAATGAAAAGAAGCAAGTAGACATTGTTTATCTCTGACTCCTGAAAGTGGAGAGAGAAGGAAAGACATTTACCGGGGTGTGGGGTGGGAATTGAATTAGAGTCTCATCATTCTTTCGCCAAGTGGTTAGCCTTAGTATTCATGGAACACTGAAGTTAAGGTCTGGGCCACACGTTGCCAACAGAAACCAACTCTTTGTTGGCCAACTAGAATTTGTTTTAAGAGAGAAAGAACACAACAGGAGCGGGGTGGCAGAGGCAGAAGGAGAGACAGAGAATCTTAAGCAAGCTCTAAGCCCAGCACAGAGCCTGATACAGGGCTCCATCTGAGATCGTGACCTGAGCCAAAATCAGGAGTCGGACACTTCACTGATAAAGCCACTCAGATGCCCGCCCCTTAACGAACTAGAAATTAAAGAAAAACTTGAAACAAACACACACAAGAATGAACTCTTTATGATAGTTCTGAAAACTATTCAGAATCAATTGACCATCTTTTCTAAAACGTACAGAGGATTTTTAAGGGGATTCTTTCCCAGAAAAAAAGAAAATGATGTCATTCCCTAATGATTAGAAATTTCCTCTTACTCCCTTTCTTGCATACACACACTTCTTTATGTCAATTAAAAGACAAATGTGCTATCTCAACCCTTCAGCATCAGGGCAATCAGTGGGCAACCCTCTCTTACTGGGACCAATAAAAAATTTTTGATAAAAAAGTCAATACTCGGGCGCCTGGGTGGCTCAGTCGTTAAGCGTCTGCCTTTGGCCCAGGTCAGATCCCAGGGTCCTGGGATCGAGTCCCACATCGGGCTCCCTGCTCGGCAGGAGGCCTGCTTCTCCCGCTACCATTCCCTCTGCTTGTGTTCCCTCTCTCGCTGTGTTTCTCACTGTCAAATAAATAAAATCTTTAAAAAAAAAAAAAGTCAATCCTCTAGAAAACATTCATGCCAACCCTCCTCAGTTCTACACAGAAGTTGAAGTTCTCCAGACTCCTTGATTCCTTTAGCCCTCGATAACCACCCCTTCTTCGGACACCTGGATGACTCAATTGTTAAGCATCTGCTTTAAGCTCAGATCTTGATCCCACGGTCAAAGGATCAAGACCAGCCTCAGGCTCCTTGCTCAGCAGGGAGCCTGCTTTTCCTTCTGCCTGCGCTTCCCCCAGCTTGTGCTCTCTTTCAAATAAATAAAGTATTTTTTAAAAATAAAAATGAAAGAACCACTCCTTCTTAACCTTCTACCCTTCCCCCACTGCCACTGAGCAAACACCAACAGGCACTTAAGCACTCAGAAGAAATTTAAAATGCTTTTCTCATTTCTCTGTTTCGCCAAACCTAAAATAAGATAAAATAGAATTCTATATACGTATATAGCTCTCTGTTACTCTCTATGTTGGCCAGAGCCAAATGTCACTGGGTGCACTTGTGTTTTCTTGGTCCAGCCCCCCGAGGGACTACCAATTTGTGATTGCACCACCACATTATGCTCAACTGATAACCCCATGCTGGGGCACCTGCATTCATTCCTCAGACCCTGGGGGCTGATCACAAGGTATTCCCTGAGCCTGAAACTGTCAGGTTACTCTTGTGAACAGCCTCCAAAAACACAGCCGCAAGAAAGAAATTTACCAGCCAAATTGGAGCAGAATGCAAATCGCAGGAAAAAATGCAGCTGGTTGATAACTAGTTTGGATGCTGGCAGCTGGGAACTCAACCTTGACCCTAGTCTGCCCTGGAACATGAAGGTTTTTGCAATGTGAAACATTCTGGATGGGTGCAGAGGTTGCTATCCAGTAGGATAGAGTATTACTGTAGTCGTAAGAACATACTCCATTGTTGCTATTAAGTTCAGAGCGGTCCATTTCCTCTACGGGCTGAATCTGTACAATAAAATAAAAGATATTTTTAAAGTTTTGGGGGTTGCATGTTTGTGACATCATGTATCTTTATCTTAAACCATTATTTGGTTGATCAATCAATATTACATATGCCACCTAAGTTAGTTGAGTCATCTTAGAGAAAAATAGCGCCACGTGATAACATGCACAGTTGTGTGTGTGTGTGTGTGTGTGTGTGTGTGTGTGTGTGTGTGTTTATTTGCTTATTGGGCTCAATCTATCCCAAAATGTGTCCCAGTCCTTTCACAAGTACTAAATACTAAATCTGTAACTATTTTCCTTTCTTTTCTAGAAGACACATAATAACACACCCCATTATATTTTTCATAACTTCAAATGCTTAACAGATCCTAAGTCATTTCATCAACCAAAACATAACATATACAAATTTTAGGTTAATAATCATTCCATTCAGGACGCTTGGGTGGTTCAATTGGTTAAGTGGTTGCCTTCTGCTCAGGTCACGATCCCAGGGTCCTGGGATCGAGTCCAGCATCGGGCTCCTTGCTCGGCAGGGAGACTGCTTCTCCCTCTGCCTCTGCCTACGATTCTGCCTGCTTGTGATCTCTCTCTCTCTCTGACAAATAAATAAATAAAATCTTTAAAAAAAATAATCATTCCATTCAACATTCTTTAATATCAACAGAGACAATTTCGGATCATTTCCTAAAAATGTTTTCCTTTATTTACATGGCCTTACAAGGAATGTAATGAGGGGAAAGTATTTGTTAACACGTTACTGCATTTGCAATAGTATTTAGTTCCCTAAAGCCACACACAGTTTAGAAATATGATGCAAAAAAGTACTTCTCTGTGCATCTTGTTAAATTTAGTCAATGATCCAGTATTTCTGCCTTTAGCCAGCCAGCATTATTTTCCTCCTGGATCTCTACATCTGTATTCTGAGTTTTAAGAGCTGTATCTTTCAAGTCAACTGCACATCCTGCCTTTAGAGTCTCAGGGTTGTACCTCACTGATGCTCTCTTATTTACTGATTTTATGCCTGACTCCAAAAATCGATGGTCTGGAAAGAGCCACCAACTAAGATCCAATCAGCTTTCAGCTCACTTTCAATGAGGAACCAAAAAGCTATTCAGAAATATAACATCTTAAAAGAAAGGTAACTTTTTTTTTTTCCTTTTCTTGAATGCAGTTTTCTAAACATACTGATGATAAATAGCAGAGAAATAAGGGACACTAACTACAAAGATTCATTATGTATCTATTACCAATTTATTAAGGATTCACATATATAAGAAGATTAAGCGACTTCAACATTTGATTACCAGCTTGCTCATTAGATGTAAATTGAACTGCTCAGAAAATGACTTCCCAGTCCTTTTAAAAGTTATTAATATTGAAATGAACCAAATGGCATTGGACCATCCGTGATCCAAGTGGACACGATTCAAGTATCTTCCGTGAATGCCATCTTCACAAGGAAGTAAATTTTGAATAAAAATATTCTGCTTAACTTTGAATGCCAGTTCAAGCGTTCATAAATAGATTAATAAACAGATTTTAATAATCACCACGGTAATTGTATTTTCAAAAGCATTTCTCCCGTGCTCCACCCAAAGACCCACAGTCTTTTTCACCCTTAACTCTTTGCACCTCATTAATTTACTTCAGGACATTCATAAACAGACAATATAAGAGGAGCACAAGCCAAAGTTAGTGAGCCTGGCATTTTAATACCTTTTGTCCAGTCTTGACAAATTAACCAAATTATGAATCCAAAGTTAAAGCAATCGCTCTTGTGGCAGTGATGGGAGCAAATAAAGGGAAATGCGCCATCCGCCCGTTGCTGATGAACTGTCGCGGCTTCTATTAACTGCGCTTGAACTTCCTGCTACGAAAGGGATTTGTCATCAAAGATTTGCTGCTTTATTTAATTAGTGCAATGGGGAAGCATCAGAAGGGAAGTAAGCTGGATTACCTAATTACCTGCATCATACTAATTAGCCCCTTGCGGTTAAGTCCCTTGCCCTCTGCGAAATTTAAAAACATCTCCTCCCCTCCTCCCAAAGGAGGGCTTTCTGTCAGTTCTCACGTCCTCAAGAATGAGACTCTCACCTGCAGAAACCAAATCCACTCTGCAGTCCGTCTCTCTTTAGTTTGACCTCTAGGGGGAGATCCTTCCTAATTTTCAAAGGATCTGATTCCGCGGGAGAGAGCTGAGCCGCCACCCAAATCCCGGAGCTGGAAAGGGCTGCCTGCGAGGACCTGTGAAGACTTCGCTGGGAGAAAGCTATCACTTCAAGCTTCAGTCCGCACGCCACGCCCGTTTTTTCAAAAATCCCCTCATCCGTGAAATGTTGGACCACCTTTATTTTGGTGTCAAAATTAACTCCTCTCCAAAAGCCTCTTCCAGCTCCGGAAATCCTACCGTCTTCCTTGTGTGATTCTGTTTCTTGTCACCGAGATACTAAAAGCCGTTTGCTAGCTATCGCAATATTGACAAGAGCTCCTTCTTCCTGGGTTTTGTTTTGCCTAGTACTGGTTTTTTGTTTGTTTTCTAAGATTTATTTATTTATTTTAGAGAAAGAGAGAGCGTGAGCATGGGGAGGGGCAGAGGGAGAGAGAGTGGGCGAGAGAGAAGCAAACTCCCCATTGAGCTGGAGGACCTGGGGGTCAATCTCAAGACCTGAGCCAAAATCGGACGGGTGGCTTAACTAGGGGAGCCGCCCAGGTGGCCCTTGCCTAGTCTTTTTTTAAGAGTAGAAATGTGCCATCTGTAAATGGTAGCGATCCTATATCTCATACAATACTTAATACAATACTTATACAATACAATACAATACTTAATACAATACAATACAATACTTAATACCTGTCCTTTATAAATTAAAGTTTGTATTTCTCAATGGCAGAGCTAGAATTTAATCTGACAGTTTTAAAATGTTCATCTGAGGTTTGCTTGCTAATCCACCTACATTCTATACTTCCACCACTAGGCTCCCTGCAAAAACAAGAACATGTATTAGGCTCTTTCTAGGTCTAGAAAGGTCACTGCCCTAGGTCACTGCCCTAGGCATTTATCTGAAGTATATTATTTAATGCTTACAACTCAAGGATAGGTTATTATCCACTTTACAAATGAGGAACCCAAGGCTCAGAGATGGTAAATAACTTAGCCAATGCCACTCACCTTAACTAGAATAAAAACCATTCTTGTTCAAAACAATCTGTTTTCTATCTACCTAAAAAAATCTCTAAATCTGGGATGCCTTGGTGGCTCAGTTGGTTAGGTGTCTGCCTTGGGCTCAGGTCATGATTCTGGGGTCCTGGGAAGGAGTCCTGCATCTGACTCCCTGCTCAGCGGGGAGCCTGCTTCTCCCTCTGCCTGCTGCCTACCCCCTCCCCCATTTGTCCCCTAGGTCGCTCGCTCACGCTCTCTCTCTCTCTGGCAAATAAATAAATAAAACCTTTTTTTTTTTTTTTTTAAGATTTTTATTTATTTGACAACGAGAAACACAGTGAGAGAGGGAACACAAGCAGAGGGAATGGTAGCGGGAGAAGCAGGCTTCCTGCAGAGCAAGGAGCCCGATGCGGGGCTCGATCCCAGGACCCCAGGATCATGACCTGAGCCGAAGGCAGATGCTTAACGACTGAGCTACCCAGGCGCCCCAAAACCTTTTGTTTTTTAAAGTCTCTAAATCTGGAAACTGTTACGTATTCTTTTCTTTCAAGGATAGTAAAGAGAATTGAAAGAAATCTCAGGAAAAACGAGTTATCAATTTTCTCAATAGCTCCCTGGCTTAGAAAAATTCTAAATCCTTGTTTCAGACCATAGCAAGTAGCATTTATGTTCCAAATTCTGAAGCCAGACAGCTTGGATTGAAATTTCAACTGGTCATTTACTAGCTAAATTACTTTTAACAAATTATTTAACCTCCTTGAGCCTCAGTTTCCTTAACTTGCAAACTGGATAATAATACATACTTCACAAGTGTGCGTAAATCAGTACTTCCCTGTGAAGTGCTTTTAACAATATCTGGTAAGTACTGAGTAAGTGTGAACTCTATAATTTCGCTTGAGGTCAAAAGAGAGAGAGGTTTAATAATGAGAGCTATGAAAGAGGTTAGTCAGCCTGGAAAAAATATAAATAAATATAAGGATGTGTACATCACTTGAGCTTAACAAATAAGACCTTTTAATGACCCCATGGAAATATGCCAGTTTGGTTTTGGTTTCTGTTTGGTTTATCTGGGCGATATGACTTCCAGGTTGCATAATGAGGTGGTTTCTAGCCGAAGAAAAAAGTCTACCTAGTTAAACAGGTCATGTGCACATTTCATTCCAAATGCCAGACCTCACCCCTGCCTCTGCAGTGAAACCCAAACGCTTTATTTCTTTAAGAATACTGCAGAAACCAAAGCTCTCCTTGCAGAAGAATCTTGCTTTCTGTCTGTAGCACACATTTCACGGAACTTCGTTATTTCCTCTCAATGTCCCAACCCTCCCTGGTCGCTTTATGTTACCCTCTGTCCTCACCGGCTTAGTCTGAACTTCAGGGTAGAGCCTCTCCCTGGGAAATGATCATCTGCATCTTCGATCCGGGGTGCCACCCAGTAAACACTGCACTTGACGTGGGTGATGAGTCCATGGCACGTTCATTGCGTAAACTCCTCAGCCTCTATTTACCTGTCTTTGAGTTTCCTTTACATTGAAAGCATCCGTCAGCAGAGGACTGTGTCAAAGTAGATCGACTCTATGGGAGCAGTTGATGGAGGAGATATACTCATGGGTCTGCTTGGAAGGATGAAGGACCCTAGGTTTTGGGCTTTGGGTTCTACCTGTTGGTATGATTATCGCCCTGGATGTCAGCATATTCACCTTTTGAGGGGCTTCTAGGTACAGATTTAAGTATCTTTATAGTGAAAACAGTTTCTTGCTACAAGAGGAGGCTGGTTGCTTCATATATATATATATATACACATATATTATATGGTCAGTTTCATATATATACAATCAGTTTGATTATGCTAGCTAAGAGTTCAGGAAGAAAGCAATGTGCTTGAGATCATACATATGCACACCTGTAACCCAGTGCACGGCAGCCTTTAATGCATGCTCCTAAACTCGTGTCTAGAGTTACTTTCACACATTAACACTCCTATGAGCTGTTTTCTTTCAGGCGATTGCAGACATCTCAGCCTCGACACCATTGACATGTTGGGGCTTATAATTCTTTGGTGTAGAGGGGACTGTTCCAAATCATCTCTGGCCTCAGTCCACTACATGCCCCTCAGTGCACTAGCAAATACCTTCCCACTTGTGACAACCAAAAATGCCTCCTGGGTGGGCACCTGGGTGGCTCAGTCAGTTGAGCTTCTGACTCTTGGTTTGGGCTCAGGTCATGATCTCATGCGTCGTGAGATCAAGCCCCATGTCGGGCTCCACACTCAGTGGGGCCCCTTCTCCCCTGGGCATGCTCGAGCACACTCTCTCTCACCCTCTGTCTAAAATAAATAAATCTTAAAAAAAAATGTCTCGGGGTTTTGTTAAATACTCCCTGGGGAGCAAAGCTGTTAGGAAACGCTGATGAACCAATACGGTTCTATAACCTTCAAATAAGATGACACGCTTGATTCTCATTTTGAAAATGAGTAGTAATTATTAAGGTTTCATTTTTTTCCTAATTTTGTACTTCGATTTTCTTTGCCTGTGGTTGGAAAAGGACTCCTTAAATATCATAAAGCCTCAAGTCAGTATTGTTGAGTTATAAAAACTATTATCGATGGAGTGATGGTCCCAGTCACGGAAACTAAGTGAAACTAAGCTCCACACCATTCCCATACCCGTTCCAATCATACAGTCGAGAATGCTGGCTTACGTGATCTGAGGCCAGCAGTCTTCCCGCTCATGCTCTCCCCAGAACTCCAGCATCACGGAAGGTCCACAGGAGCCAAGACAAAGGTAAGCAGTTGCCTCACCATGGATGATGCCGTAACTATGCACAGCAGGTGCAGTTCAGGTCTCAGGAAGCAGTGAGAATTGAACAATACCACCTCTGTGTAACCTGACTGCCAAGAAAATAAAAACAACCTGTATATTCAAAGCACAGACATCTGTGGCATTGGGGCCAGCCCTACATCAGGTTCTGGAGTATGCCCAGGTCACCTTGGGTCACACACTTCATCTCTTCAACACCCTCCTCCATCACTCACCCAACCTGTCTCCTACCCCATGGGAGATTCTGTGCATCACTCCCCCTGCCCATCACCCACCCACCCACCTGCGCATCTGCCTCATTTATATGTACATTTCCCGGATCCCATTTGCAGCTGATCTCACAGTGAATCTTCAGTAACCGGGATCAAAATTTCTAAACTGGTGGCCATGAGCCAAATCTGCCCCACCCCCAAAAACGATGTATTCCTTTAGCCAGCAAGGCATTCGGAAAATCTTTGGTTTCACTGCCCACATTTATAAACCCAGAAGTTTTACCGAAGAAGTCCAGATTTCCAGCTTCCCTGAAAGAACTTGCACGTGACACGACTTGCATGGAGGCGAAGCCGTGGCAACCTGCTCGGGCAGATCAGGCTGCATGCTCTCTGGTTCCTCCCCATCCCGCTCTCCTCATTCATGTTACCTGAGTAACCCCGTGGGCCTCTGAGTAGGTGATCCTCTCATTTGAATCCCAGAGAGTCACATGCTGACACTGTAATTACTTTTGGAAAACAGAATCAACAAGGCTAATGGAGGATGCAATAAAATTAGAAACAATAGCAAACTTTTTAATGCTACGAATACACTTTTTCTAGACATCATTTTGTTCACAGTACACAATCAAGTGCCTCTTCTCAAGTGCTATTTTTAGGTGCCATAATCAAATGCCAGTCACACTTGGCAGCACTTTTCATGCAATATTTCATCAAATTCTCACCATAACTATTTGAAATAGGTACCATTACGATCCCATGATTGTTCTGATGTCAGAATCCAGATGGAGAAAACCCAGGTGGCCTGACTCTAGACTCCAAGTCTAGAGGCTCTTTGCTGCCTCTCCCATGAAGTCAGTTCTGACAATCACCCTGAAAGCGGGAACCCAGGAAACATTTCCAATTCACCCAGACAGGAAGCCATACCGCATGAAGGACAGGACTCATCCAGCAGGACCCATGCCAAGCCTGCTGAGCTTGCCATGTCCCGAACGGGGGCTTCTGTTCTGCTCAGGGCCACAGGAGGTCACTAAGTAGGAGCCGAGGAGCCAGGGGCATAGTTGTGGGATAATCGAAGCAAAAGATACCAAGTAACCCACCACCAGTACACAGAAAGGACAACACCTAAAGGATTCAGGAAGTGATCAACATGTCTTTCTAGTTCTACCAAACCTGCAGCCCAGCCTGGCTCCTCATTGAGTATCACATGTCCAAACCCAAAGGAGCTCAACTTATGTAAGACTAGAAGCTGTTGTCTCCTGAAACATACTACAGAGTAGTGGACAGAGCCCTGGATTTCCCACAAAATAAATGGTTGGCCAAAATCCTAGGGGTCATCCTTGATTCCTCCCTCATTCACTACCAATTCACTACCAATGCTCTGGACAAGTAGGTCCTACCTGCTCTTCTCTAAAACCTATCCCCACTCCATCCTCGTTTCTCCATCTCAACCACAAGAACCCCCGGCCAGCCCACAGTCCTCTCTCACCTGGACTCCTACAAGAGCCTCTTTGCTCACTCTTCCTGTGCACCTCCCTCCAAACCCCTTTCCAAACAGCAGATTAAATTACTCCTTATAGAGCATAAATCAGATCACAACATTCCCACCTCATTTAGGATGAAATCCAATCTTCTTAACAGGCCCTAGAAAGCCCAGTCTATCAATCCTTCATCTCCTACACTCCACTTGCTCAGTGCTAGGAATCCTGACCTTCTTTGCTCCCCAGGCACATCAAGTTCATTTCACTTGTGTACACTCTCCCCCAACTCTTCCCCCATATTTCTCCATTGCTACTTCCTTCATGTTTCTCTCCATCCCATCCCAGCTATACATAGTCTTTACATTGCCTTGCTGCTATTATTATTATTTTAATTTTTACTTAGCACTATCTGAAATTATCTAATATATGATCGCTTCTCGGCCTTTTGGCTAAGATCAAGTGAAATTATCTAATATATGTATTTGCCTGCCTGTCTTTTTAGTTTCTCTTAACTAGCATATAATCTCCATGAGATAACGGACTTTATCTTGTTCAGGGTTGTGTCTTCAGAACCTAGAACCAAGCTTGGCACAAGGTAGCTACTCAAAAGTTATTGGTTGAATGAAAGAACAAAGTTATAGACTCATCATAATATCTCCAGCTTTGGAGAGAGAAAAAAAAAAAAGTAAGAAGACAAAGACAAAGGCAGAAATTAGAAAGAGGGAGGGGAACATAGCCATGTGTTTTAAGTACCTAAGAGGGCTGAGCACAGTTCCTCAGATGTAATAAACCCCCAACAAAATGGTAAACTTGTTTGTTGGTACTATATGTCTACTGATTTACGCGCACAATTGCACTTAACACTTTGGTGGCTCCTATGGGGTAGATGTTAGTGTGGCCATTGTACAGAAAAAAAAGCTGAGGCTAAGAAGTGTCAAGTACCGTGGGCCAGTCAAACAGCTGGAAAGCCACGGAACTGACCTGAAACCAGAGATCTTTTCCATCCCATCGTTTTGTGGCTTTGATGCCAAAATCTCTGAGGTGCACTGTCATGACCTTACCTCATTGTACTTTCCCCTTCAAAAAACTATCCGAAAGAATTTGCCTCCTAAATCCTAGGGATGCGGCCAAGGCAAGAAGATAAGACTCAAACATTATTTCAGTGTCTTAGAAGAAGAACACTTTCTGATGTCATAGTGCCTCTTGATTATCTGGAATGCCAGCACAAATTGTGTCCGTGTTGATAAAGTGAGGCCAACCTCTGCAGCCTGATTTGCCCACTCCTGCTCAGTCCATCCAACTCAGCCTCTGAATCTGCTGGCCTCCTCTCATAAGACATACACTAGGATTCCAGTTTTCCCATCGATTATGATGTCTCATCTTGCAAAGGGAACCTCATGCGGTGAGAAAAGCCATTCACAAATTGGCTTTTCTCATTTGAAGAATCTTTTATCAAGAATCAGTTTCCTAAATAGTTGATGCTCTATTTTTTTTTTCTTAGCATGTTGTTAGGAAAGTAAAATGGCACAGTCACTCTGCAAAACAGTTGGGCAGTTTCTCTAAAACCTAAACATATATATTTAGCATATGACCCAGCAATTGCATTTATCCCAAAGACATAAAAAATGTATATGCACACAAACCCGTACAAGATTGTTCATAGCAATTTTAATTGAAATAGCCAATAGACAAGGTACATTCATAGGTGGACTACTATTCAGTGAGTGATACAACGTAATGAGCTATTTTTTTTTACTATTTTATTCATTTATGTGTTAGAGAGAAAGAGAACGGGAGAGAGAGCACACACAAGCAGGAAACATGCAGGCAGAGGAAAAAGTAGACTCCTCACTGAGCAAGGAGCCCGATGCAGGACTCGACCCCAGGACCCTGGGGTCATGACCTGAGCCCAAGGCACATGCTTACCTGACCGAGCCACCCAGGCATTCTACAAAGTAATGAGCTATTGATACACCAACAACTTGGTTGAGGCTCAAGAGCATTTTGATGAGTGCTAGAAGCCCATCTCAAAAGTTCACATACATACGATTCCACTTATGTAAGTATTCAAAATGGCAAAATTATAGAAATAGAAAACAGATTAATGGTTGTAGGGTTTATTATGGTGGGGGGAGAAATAGGTGGCAAGAGGGAAATTTCTGTGGTGTTGGAATAGTTCTGCCTCTGAACCACAGTAGTGATCACACAGACCAACACATGAAATAAAATGACATAAAACTATACACACACACCATACCAATGTCACTTTCCTGGATTTGATATTATACTATAGTTACATGAAGTGTAAC
>CM053605.1:9990456-10010801 GCA_028646535.1 Procyon lotor | reverse complement strand
GACGAATATCCAACTTTTGTATCAACATGGACAGGACTGGAAGAGATTACGCTGCAGAGTGAAATAAGTCAAGCGGAGAGAGTCAATTACCTTATGGTCTCACTTACATGCTGAGCATAAAGAAAAACATGGAGGGCATTGTGAGAAGGAAAGGAAGGGGGAATGGGGGGAAATCGGAGGGGGAGATGAACCATGAGAGACTGTGGACTCTGAGCAACAAACTGAGGGTTTTGGAGGGGAGGGGGTGGGGGGTTGGGCGAGCCTGGTGGTGGGTATTGAGGAGGGCACGTATTGCATGGAGCACAGGCTGTGGTGCATGAACATTGAATCTTGGAACACTGAAAAAATAAAATAAACATATTTGGGGGGGGAAATGCATTGTTATGTAACCCATGGGGTAGACTTTTCTCTCTCATTGTCCCTTTAAAGTATTCACTGTCTGAAGAATGGTTCTTCTGGACCCAGAAGCCTCTGATGAGGGCTCAGGAGGACGAGGGAGTGGCTAGGGAGGGAAAGAGAGCCATGCTTCTCCCTATTACAGATGCTGCTTCATGAACCTTTGGTCAAAACCACCTTGCTCATGACTACTTGAAGAGTTAAGTAAATCTCAAAGAAACACAAAAATGTGCAGAACCATTTGGTACAGAGGACGATTTTTTTAAAAATATTTGAATCTGAAGGACTTTATTTAAGTGAGAGACACACTCACCGCAATCCCCAGCTGTCTTACACTTGGCTGCCTCTGACATTCACATTCACGATACATCTGCGGCCCCTGAAGGCAGACGAATTTGTAGCTTCCGAAGCAGGTCTTTACTGCCAAGTCACTGGTGTTTATTCCAAAGCACTGAATAGGGAGTATAAGGAGAGGGTGTGGGATCAAACATTGCTCCCCTCGTCTAGATGCTCAGTTCCCTAAGCTTCACTGTGGTTAAGATTTCATGTCTCATTTCTCCTCCTGGGGATTAACCCCATGAGGAAGCAATCTCAAGCTTTCAGAGGGTACCTAACTTGGGGCTCCCTCGTCCCCACCTACAAGCTCTCCCCCTAACCCCCTTCCCTCTAATAACTCCTCCCTTATCTTTTCCCAGTACTTTTCACCTCTCCCTAGAGAAATAACCAGGTAAATCATAAACCCAGGCATTAAATGCCAATGATAACAATCATAATAAGAGGTAATCTGGGTAGTGTTTATACTATATGCCAGGCACTATGTGCCTCAGTATTTTATGTAATGCCCAAGGGAATTATTAGCCCTATTTTACATAGGAAGAAGCTGAAGCTCCAGGCACAGAATGACATTCTGACGTCATAAACCATGGGATTCCAATCCAGATGGCCAGTCCTAGGCCCTCAACCACAGCACCTCTTCTGCTTTCAGCCCTCACCATCTAGTATCTTCTGGCTTTAAAGAGGAAAGAGCTGCATTCAACTCAGGCTATCAAAGTCTGCACCAGGAAGGGAAAGAAACTGGGGGGTTGAGGAGAGGCAGAAGACAGGGAAAGTGGGAGTTTTCTTAACTGCAACCCCTCACCTACCCCTCCTTCAGGGAGAAGCAAAACCAAACACATCTACCAACACAAAGGTTCATTTCATTCTGAAAGTCGGACTGGGGGTCTAGGATAAAAATTCATATTCTTCTCATTAACATAACTTTGACTTTATTTCTTGCAAATTAATATCCTAGTCTTATCAGGCCTAGAAAGCATTCTCCCTGACTTTTCCCTTGATCACATCATGGAGCACCCCGTGTGAACCACACAGTGAGTAACACAGGCCTGAATACCCTTCCCAAGAGAGGAGGCAGAGGAAGCAAAGGGAGAAGTTAGGGAAGAGTCTCAGTGATCCCTTTTATAATTTAATATATGGTACATTTTGATTGAACATTAAAGTCTCCTTAATATTATGTCTTTAAAACTCTACGGAAAAGAAGAAATAAGACACCCAGAAAACACATCCTATAGATCTCAGATCTGGCTCTTTCCTGTATGTCATAAGAGGCTAGCCTCCTTCGTGGAGGCAGGGACTTTGTGGGTCATTGAGAGAGGCTGCTAAGTGACCAGAGCTTACTGTGACCTAGAGGTCATCCCTGATGGTAACTAAGACGTTTATAAAAGTTAAATAAATGACTAAGAAAAATAAATAAGGCATACATGCATTTGCACATTTGTGATGTACCCAGGGTAGAAAGCCATTCAAAGCTAATTGCTAAGCAAATTAACACACAAACTGAATTGCCTGGCAATTGTCATTTAGTGTGGGTAACATAATGCAGTGTATTAAATACAAACTATCATTGACCCTAGAGGAACTTTTATTTAAGAAGGAGGAGAAATTTTGCCTTAGAGCATTCATTTTTTTAAGCTCTTTACCATCTGTTTGGGTGAAAGACTAGATAAAGGCCAGTAATCACCATTATCACCAATTATTTGTCACTAGAAATTTTTTTCAGTTTACCATTAGCATTAAATCTGAAGCAAGAAACAGGCTTATTAAATCCTAGAATTGATTTTTATTCTCTGTAGAGACATGTAGCTTACAATACACTTTTTTTTTTTTTTTTAAGATTTTATTTATCTGAGAGAGAGAATGAGAGAAAGAGCATGAGAGGGGAAGGGTCAGAGGGAGAAGCAGACTCTGCTGAGCAGGGAGCCTGATGCGGGACTCGATCCTAGGACTCCAGGATTATGACCTGAGTTGAAGGCAGTTGCCCAACCAACTGAGCCACCCAGGCGCCCCTACAAAAACACTTTTGATATTCTAATGTCCTCTTAAGTCCTAAAATAGTAGGATCTAAGCCAACATACTTCTGTGCATGGACCTGCCTGTCCGGGCCTCATAGGGAGAGGGTTGTATAATCTGAGCTCAGTTAGGTGCTGGCCTCAGGTAGGTTCCAGCTGGATGTTACCAGGTAGCCTCTGACAACACAGGAGTAACAGGGAAGGACCAGAGGAGACTACCTCTGGCATGGATTTTGAAGGCCCTGCAACTCCAGGATTTGGTGATTCTAGCCCTGAAAGAGAATGGTAATCCATGTTCACTAGATAGTGAATAAAGCTTTCACTCACTGACCCTCCTGCATTCACACAAATGCTTAACACAATGTCAACCCATAGAAGAATCTTGATAAATATGAGTTGTTGCCTGTAGTTGTAGTAGAATGGCTCTTGGTTTCTTGGTTTGACTTAATCAAATTGTTTCCAATAATTTAACGTTATTTTAAAAGAGTTGGGGTATCAGATAATCTCTTTCATGACCTTCTAAGCAAACTCCTATTCCAGTTGCCTTATATCTAGATTGTTTCATGTCATGGCTTGATTTCCCTCTCAACACACTGAAAGATCGAATCACCCTGCTGCTTGACTCTGGAGTCAAGAATTTACCCAAGAACGAAAAATATTTTCTAGAGAAACATGACAGCTTCTCTCTGCGATGTGTCTTCAGAGGTAATGGACACCCTGAAAAATCTAGATGCTTCAGCCAAATGCTTGAACCCTTGACAGTCTGATACTATCTGATATTTCCATCCTGATTACCTAATTGTTCCCTACATGAACCTTGGGCTACAGTGAATCCAGACTATATAGTGATCCCCAAACCTCAGAACTTAATTAATCTAGAAAATTTACTGAATATATATATATATATATATGCACGCACGCACACACACACACACAGTACCTTTATTCCATACCTTCATCCATACCATCTCCTCTTCCAGCAGTAAATTTCTTCCATATTCTATTCACACATTAAGACTGTGGTAGGTATGGCTCAGAAATATGTCTTCCCAACCTCCCTTTCCTGAGAATTGTCAGGATATGCCCCAAAGTGCTAAGGCTGTTAAAAGAGCAGGGAAGTGTAGGTGACAGTGATTTTATCATGTGTCCCCATCCCTACTGTCAATTGAATAAATTGTGTAGACTAAATAGCTAACCCAAACTGGGCCCATCAGATGCTTTTCCTGGGAATCTGGAATAAGTAGTCAGTTCAACACAGAACGTTATATAAAAGCCCATCTAGAGTGTATTCTTGAAGTCAGTACCATGTCAACCCAAGGTCATGTGCCAAAGTTATGGAGGATCAGAGACCAAGAATTAGCAAAGAGATTTGGTTTGCAAATGGAAGAGAGCATACCTGTGAAATTATGCACAGAAGAATCATGCCACCACTGAAAGAAAAAGCAGCCATGGTCGTTGGCAGCTCCTGGGGTGCCGCTCAGTCCTTCACTGATGTGTGTGCTCTGTATCCTAAAAATAAACCTCCTTTTCAATCAGTATTAAATTGAATGGATTTCTGTCCCTTACAACCATTGAGTTTTGTCTTTAAAAAGACATCCCTGGGGTGTCGGGGTAGTGTAGTCAGTTAAGCATCTGACTCTTGGTTTTGGCTCAGGTGATGATCGCAGCGTCACGAGATCGAGCTCTGCATTAGGCTCAGCGCTCAGCTCAGAGTCTGCTTGAGATTCTTTCTCCCTCTCCCTCTGTCCCTCCCTCGTGCTCTTTCTAAAATAAATAAATAGATCTTAAAACAAACAAACCATCCTTGCTCAGAGGACTCTTCCATGATACTTTTCTAAGTTGTCCCAACTGCAAGGATTCTTGCCTTACTATGCTACCTTGTCGTGACCGGCCCATTTGTCTATTCTCACTGCCTTCTAGTCACTGCACCTCCTCCTGGAGGCTTCACCCTACCAAAACCCTGGTGTAGATCATGCTTCATTATCTGAAGAAACTGTCCTCATTCAATCGCCTTAGCACTGCTCTGATGGGAGTAAAAGTGGTCAGACTTGAACTTGTTTCTTTGACCAAACTTTTATCTTTGTTCTTGTTTTGATAATTCGGTATATGAGAGCCTATGGAATTGATCTTATCTTGCCCTGACCAGTCATTTTCTGAAAGTACAGTCCTAAAGCAGGAGTTTTTCCAGACCTCCCTAATCTTAGTAACCTTGTGGTGTTAAAGCAGTGGTTTCCAACAGAGCACATCTGGCAATGTCTGTTATCACAACCTGACCGGAGAAGGGGTCCACTAGTTATCTGGCGGGTGGAGCCCAGAGATGCTGGTAAACATCTTACCATGCACAGGATAGCCCCCCACAGCACAGAATCATCCAATGCAAAATGTGAATAATATTGAAGCCGAGAAACCCTGCTTTAGTACTGGGCAAATGACCTTGAGAAACTACTGAACACCTCAGTGCTTCAGAATTTTCCGCTACAAACATAGATATATTTCTTGCATGGTTATCACATTACCTAACACACTCCCTTTTGAGCCTTTAGTACTTTGTCATAATTATGTTTGTACGAGGGAAAAAAACTTAAATTTAATTATGCCATTATCTAATTATTCTTTCCTTATTTAAGACTGAATAATATACTACATATTATTTATCCAGTCATCTGTCAATAGACACTTGGGTTGCTTCCACATTTTAGCTACTGTGAATAATGCTGCTGTGAACATGATTATACAGACAGCTCTTCAAGGCCCTGCTCTCAACTCTTTGGGGTATATACATAGAAGCGGAATTCCTGAATCATACGGTAATCATATCTTTTAATTTTTTTTAAGGAAAGATCATATTGTTTTCCACAAGGCTGTCTTATTTTACATTCCCACCAACAGTGGACAAAAGTTGCAATTTTTCCACATCCTCACTAACTCTTGCTATTTTCTATTTATTTAGTTGTTTTTCATAATAGCCATCCTTGTAGGTAAGAGGGGGAATGTTACTACAGCTTTGATCTGCACTTACCTCATGATTAGTGATGCTGAGCATCTTTCCATGTGTTTACTGGCCATTTGAATACCTTCTTTAGAGAAACGTCTATTCAAGCCCATTTTTGAATTGGGTTGTTTGGTTTTGTTGTTGAGTTTTAGGTGTTCTTTATATATTCTTAATATTAATCCCTCATCAGATATATACCTTTCAAATAATCTCGCCCATTCCATGGGTTAACTTTTGATTCTGTTAATACTGCTTATTGGGGCACAGAAGTTTTTACTTTTATGAAGTCTGATTTGTCTACTTTTTCTTTTATTGTCTGTGCCTTTGGTGTCACATATAAGAAATCATTATCAAATCCAACATTATGAAGCTTTTGTCCTATGTTTTCTTCTGAGAGTTTTGTAACTCATCCATGTCCTCTGCTTTCTTTTCAGTGCTTTATTTTTCCAGATAAAGTCTGCAGACTAAAAGTGTCCCGGGTAAAATACACACAGACTAATCACTCATCTCCAAAGACCTGCCTACCTGGGTATTTACATATATGTGTTAGGGTGTCACTTGGCACAAGAAATAGAAAAACCATTTAACACAGGTACAGGAAGATGTGGGTGTATTAGATAGGCTCCACAAATGGCTAAACAAATAAACCCCAAAATGTAAAGCCGTTCAAATAGACAAACGAGTTTATGCTTTGCTTATTCAACATCCAAAACAAATATTTCCAGTTGATGGCAACTGGATCTCTTCAAAGTAACGATTTAAAGACCAAAGCTTCTTCTTTCTTGTACCATCTTTAATAGGTTCCATGTCCATTTGCCTCCAGCTGGTGAAAGGGGCAGAGAGAATGGAGAAGTCATATTTGCATCTTAGCCACCTTGGTTTAAAAGTGACATACATAAATTCTAATTCCAATACCTAGTTACCTGACCCTTCCTCAATGCGGGTAGCCAGGAAATGAAGTCTCTGACAGCAGAGCTGCTTACCAGTAATTGTTCTGCCCCTGCACTATCCAATATGGTGCCCATGAAGCTACTGAGCACTTGGGGTGTGGTTCATTCGAGTTGAGCTGCACCATAAGTATAAAATGCACACTAGATTTTGATATGACTTAGTATGAAACGAAGGATGCAAATATCCCATTGATAATTTTATATTGATTATGTATTGAAATGGAAATACCAGGGATATCTTGGATTAAATAAATGACATTGTTAAAATCAATTTCACCAGTTTCTTTTTACTCTTTTACCATAGTCACTAGGAAATTTTAAATTACATACATGGCTTGCATTCTATTTTTATTGGGTAGCACTGCTATGGAAATTAGCCTCCTCTGTTACACAGATTATCTCATAGAATTAAGATACAGAGTAAATCTGAGCTGCCCACAGAACTGGAAGAAGAAATCTAAAAGCTCTGTAGAATTAAGATGTGTACTCTCTTTTTTCCTTTCTTCTTCTTTCTCCCTCACTGGAACCACAAGGTCACTGGCTTCTGTCTGGATACCTTCTGATTTTACTCTTTTTTTCTCTATCTCTCACTGTCTTTATCTCTCTTTCTCTAGCTGTGTCTTTCATCCCTGTTCCAATCAGCTCCTGTTGGGAGGGTGAGGTCAAATGGCTTGCCTCCCATTTGATAGAAGCAGTGGGAACAGGTTCTCAGGAAGGGGCACAGGTAGGTCACACAAACAGACTAACGTGTTTGCTCACGTCATTTAAAATGTATAAATGCTACATGAGTTTGGCAGCTGTCAGCACTCCCCAATTTTTACACTTAATAGATCACACTTGCTTTAAGGCCTTCAGTAAGAACTCCTTGTTGAATAGATGACAAATTCTAATCCGAGGGTATACTACTTAATTCATGTCATCACCAAAGAAAACAAAGAGCCAATCTTTCTTTCTCCGGCTTATACCAGTGCCCAGAAATAGTCAACCTCTCTGACAAGCCTTGAATTTTCAACAAGTGTACCTTGGACTCAATGTATATTCATATAACATCAGATCCAGCTCATAGGATCAAGCTCGTCAAACCGTAAGCAGAAATTATATTAGGGTACAAAGTTAATAAAAGAGAATATACCCCAAAATGTAATCTCTTATAAGGCTAGAACTTTTTAATTTTAGTGCCATTCTCTAGAGTTTAAGAAATATTTCCAAGTGGCCCCGTTAGAATATATATATATGACCTAGAGAGATTACCAGATGGCTTTATATACTCAGGAAGCATTTATATGCCAGACATTGCCCTAAATTTATTATCACCAATAACAATTTATCATAAATGGATTTTTCAGATCATTATCTTCCACCCAACAAAACAAGAACAAGAACAAAACCAAAACAAAGCAAAACAAAAACGGGTCCATAAGTAATAAGATAGAGGGCAGAAAAAATTGTTAAAAGATGAGATTTGGTTAGCTTCAGAGTATGTCCAGGGAAGACAAGCTTTAGGGGGGCCCTGCAGAGGAACAGAGGAAAGTCACAGTTGAAGGCCAAGCCTCTGGGCATCTGGGAGGACAGAGGAAGTAGGAGATGGTACAGAAAGAGGGGACAGTAGTGTCACAAATACACATTTTGCCTCCATCTTCCCGATGGAACTTGAGCTTAGACAATGATATTCTTTTTGCTAGAGGCAATGGGCTTCAAAGTCAGTAGGACTTTCCTAATTAAGTCCCTGAGGCTCTTTAGGACTCACCTCAGTAAGTGAATGACCTACCAGCAATGATCTGATGTTTCCTGGGGCATTTTTAGGGTACCAGACAAGGCGGGCTCTGAGTTCAGTTGTTGAGGATGCATGCTTTGCTTTTCTGCCTCCTGCAAAGCCTGCTCAGAGTTCAGTGGGTGTGTAGGTCCACCAGCACATTGAACCAGGCCGACAATCTCCCACTGAATTGACGATATACCTCCAGAGAAGTCTAGCCTTTTCCTCCGGGGGATTCTCTTTCCTTTTTGCTGGGTAGAGGTGGGGTGAGCAAGCTTCTGCTAGCTATCTTCCCTCTCAGCTTGGAATCTAGACAAACTCAGAGGGGCATTTGCCAGGGAGGGGGATGAAGTAATGTAATCAGCTTAGGTATCTTCCACGACTTGTCAATGGCTTTGAGGTCCACGCATAAATCTTGACTGTATCATTGGCCTTGTAACTTCTATAACAGATAGTACTTCTTAGCTCACATTCTTTCTACTACATGCTCTAGAAAGTAAACATATATCTTGTACATATTCACAACATTTGATTAAAACCAGATTATTGGCACCGTGAGAACAGTGACCACGTCTATCTTACTGTCTTGTTTTTCTTAGTATCCTTAGAGCTAAAAACTGAATGAATAAACGAGCAAAGGGATTTACCTATACTCTTGGTGTTGTGTTGTCTATGTTGATTGTACATCTTTGTCACAGTCATTCTTTTAGGGAAGAATAAGGTCCGTTTTATTTTGTTAGGGAGAAAGTTGTATCAGAGAACCACTTACTAAAACTTATTTGTTAATAAGCAACTGGGTAGAAACACTTAGAAATTTCAGCTCCTTTTGTTCTCTTGCTTTATGAAAAAAGAAGTAAAATGGAGATCACATAGAGATAATAAATGGTATTACCCAGAACTCTATTATGTTAAAAAAGAACACTTTCCCATATCCTATTCATTTCATTTTTGGAGGAACGCCTCAGAAATAGAGCTAGAACTATCACCTGTTTTACTACTAGCAGAGTAACACAGTCCGATAGTTGTAGTGCAGTCAAGGGAGCTTACCTCTGATGAAACCAGAGGGGTAGGGCTCACTAATTATGATGCGCTACCTACTTTAACTGTGAAATCTGAATATAGAATTTTGCATATTGACTCTTAGGTTATAGACCTCAGATTGCAGCCAAAACCACATTTGTCTGACTCCTACACATACCTCAGACCTCAATTTGAATATCTCTTCCTCAAGGAAGCCCTCCCTTTATTCAACAGGCGGCTCAGTCTCCTTAGGTTCTTTTCTTGTAGCGTTAGGCAGCTTTCCCACAGTACTTAACGCAGTTGTCTCTTATGAGCTTTTCTGTGGCGTTATTTGATTATCGTCCTGTCTCCAAGGCCAGAAAGCATGCTGTTTACCAAGGTATTCCTGGAGCTTAGTACACAGTGAATGTTTTATAAATACCATGGTGTTAGTGAATAAAGGAACAAATAAATGTTGAATTTTCGAAATGGAGTTTAAACACCTAGAAGGCATTCAAAGAAAAGATAAAAACATAAATTTGTCTTCAGAGAAGACCTTCAGAGAATTTGGACTAATGTTTATATTTCAGAAGAATTTTTAAAATTTAAGAAAAGGTAGCAAAGAGGTAGAAGTCAGTTATTATTAAATAACATTATTTCTATAATTACATATGTACACAGAAAGACTATTTAAAACTTTTAAACACATTTAAAGGGCACCTGGGTGGCTCAGTCAGTTAAGCAGCTGCCTCTTGAATTCAGGTCAGGTCATGATCTCAGGGCTCTGGGACTGTGTCCTGCATTGGGCTATATGCTCAGAGGGTTCTCTTGAGGATTCTCTCTCTCTCTACATCTGCCCCCCCTTCCACTCATGCTTTCTCTCTCTCTCTAAAATAAATAAATATTTTAAAAAATAAACAAAAATAAAAACATTTAAAACACTTCTTAACATCCATAAATCAGTAATATAATTTAAACTTATTTTTCAAACGTTATTTATTTTATGCTTTCTTTATAAAGGCACAGGTTAAATACTGAATTTTATTAATGTCTCCTCCCTAATAACCTGAGTATTCTATGCTTAAGAAAAAAAATATTTTTTCATTCATATTATCTATAGCAATGTGTTTTATTAAACTGTGATGCTGAGCAAGGAAGAAAATGGCTAGGAAATTTCAAGAAATAAAAGTACTGTCCTAGTATATATGGTTTGAGTTTATAGGGAACTTTATCCTACCTCCTACTTTAAAAAGTTTTATAGGCCAGGAAGACATCTAAAATTTAAAAAAAAAATGTTGAACAATGAAAGAAAGAAAGCCTACAGGTTTTTCCAACTCTGCTTGGTCCACAATAAAAACTAAGCATAGAAGTGAAATGTAAGTCATTTAGGTGTGGAGAATAACAGAAGCTAAAAACAAAACATGTCTTATTAAAACTGTCAACATTTTAATGTGGAAGGTTATGGTTCATTTCCTTTCAGTCTAAACACTAATAAAATATTTATAGAAAGATTATCATTTTCTTAATTTTTATACGCATACATATGTTGCATTAAGATATCGTTAGACAAAGAGAAGAACACCTAAATGAGTAACTGCAAAAATGAAAAAACAAAAAACCAGATTCTTATTTTCAAAGGGAAATTTGTGAGACAATTTTCTTCATATAAAGACTTCGGTAATAGGTAAAAAGTGATTGAGATCCTTAAGCAAGAGATTCACAGCAAGCCCAGTGTTTTGTTGGGGAGAATAAAAAGGTATGGAGATCAGGAATGTTACTAGAGTGAGGAATAAGCAAATAAGCAACTCTATAGAACTCTGAAGAATTGGTTTCCCTAAACATGAGTCTCTTCGCTAGTAAGCTGTCATTTCCTACTTGTGTTATTTTAGCTTAACAGTAGAATTTTACCTTAATCTAAAGTTAAGTAGGCTTACTAAAATTCTTGAGTGTTTGGTTTTGGTGAATTCCATAGTTACTATGATGCTGATTCACAGGAGTCTAACATAAATGATACATAATGCTAGAAAATTGAGTTTAAAACACACTTCTCTTTTATATTCTCATTCTCATAATAGAATAGAAAATCCAATCTGATGCTGCTCTGTTACTGACACTTCAAATAAGATTTAATTAGTTTCTCTGACAAAGTAGTAAATCTTTAAATTAAAGAGTTCAGGAATGCTTAGCCCCATAAATTCTCTAAGGAAATTTAAATAGGAGTAATAAGTTTTAAACACATCTTTCTAGGTGCTTTCCATGAGGCAGCCAGTGTTGGTCCTTGACAAATGGCAAGCATAACTATACCTTGAATCTCTAAGAGTCCATTTCAGGCATTTGGTAAAATTCCTCAATCTTTACTAGTGATTACTGGGATTACCTCCCAAATAAACTGTTTTCACTCATGTCCTTATCTTAGAGTCTGTTTCTGGGGAAACTCAACATAAAAGAAAGGATTTGAACCCAGACATTCTGGCCACAGAGTCTATGTGTTTAATCACTACAATATACTGCTCGTTCTCCCCAAAAATGGCACATGTTTTATAAAAAATAGTCTCAAGATATGACGGAAAGAAGAATCTTTCTTTTTTTTTTTTTCCTAAAGATTCTATTCATTCATTGACAGAGAGAGACACAGCGAGAGAGGGAACACAAGCAGGGGGAGTGGGTGAGGGAGAGGCAGGCTTCCAGCTGAGCAGGGGAGCCCAATGTTGGGCTCAGTGCCAGGACCCTGGGGATCATGACCCAAGCCAAAGGCAGATGCTTAATGACTGAGCCACCCAGGCGCCCCAAATCTTTGTTTTCATTTTGCATCCCAACTTCTTGTCAAGAACTGTGAAGGGTCTAAGATTTTACTCTCCTTGCCAGCAACCAAGTTGGCATGCCACTGTTTGATGATGGCTGATAGAAGAGATGAGATTCCTGGGTCAGAGATAAGAGACTGTATTACACACAACAAGAGCTAAAGAATTCACATGTATACAAGGTTCCCGTGGTTCATTTCCTACTAGGCAGGATGGACAAGCCCAGATAGATAATTGTATGTACTGGGGGCACCTGGGTGGCTCAGTCAGTTAAGTATCTCAAGTCATGATCTCGGGGTCCTGGGATCAAGTCCCAAATTGAGCTCCTTGATCAGCAGGGATCCTGTTTCTCCCTATGCCCCTCCCCCCATGCTCATAAACTCACTCTTTCTCTCAAATAGATAAAATCTTCCAAAAAAAAGATAACTGTGCATGCAGTGGACTGTATTCTAGGAGAAAACCACTGGGGTTAGGAACCCAAATTCTTTATAGTAGGCAAACAATATGCTTGCTGTTCTTTGCTCCAGAGACACCATCTCTGTCTTTCAAGGCTATGAGCTATAAAAAATTTTTGAAAAGATAGTCCATAGTAAAAGCAATCAATACCTCACTTGAAAAGTATCCCAATATACAAGACATCCATGGAGAATTGTCTTCTCTGTTTTGAAATTAAAAATAGAAGTTCATGGTTTTATCACACAATGGAAACATGATTATGCCTTATAGAAAATGGCAAAAACGAACAAATGAAAAAATTTTAAAAATTGTTTATTGTGTCGTTCTTAGTTTTTATGTCTTCGTTCTTTTGCTGTCAAGTCCTAAGTACATTTTCCTCCGATGTCCGCCATAATCCTATCAGGTAAGTATTTTAGAGCTGGTGGAAAAATGGCTCAGAAGATAAGGAGCTTCACTGACACTCATCTAGTGAGTGCTGGAACCAAAAGTTAAACTGAAGATTTCTAAATACAAAGCTGCCAAACATTGGACTACTAGCGCTAGGGTAGATGGACAGCTGCCTGGAACGTAAAACCTAAAAGATTTAGTGGCTCCCTTCATTTCTTCAATGTTACACATGCCCTTGCCAGAATTTTGGGAATAGTGTTGAAGACATGAGCCAGGGTAAAGAGAGAGAGAGGTGCAAAGAGAGGAAAGGACATAAATATGTCCTTTTTGTTTTTTACTGTTCAACTTCCCTCTTCTATGTTTGTGCTTTTTTTTTTTTTTAAGTAGTTTACACTGTGTAAATCAGCCACTGCTGAACTTAAAAAAAAAAGTTTTAGAAAAGCCGTGGGTTTGGAGTTGAGCTGTGAAAAACAAAATTCAGAATTATCAGTATGGTAGCACTTTAACTCAAATGGATGTAGAATTTCATGCCTTTTTTCCCACCAGGGAAACATGCATAATTTAAGCGCATCCAAAAGCTCAAGTTACATCTTTGGCCAAACTGTTTATAGCATCAGGGTGCCATTGGTTATGACACATATGATACTCAAAAAAAGCATGTAGATCAAATTCTACTACATCAAATTATAATTAAAGTGCATGTGGAAATTTGTTACTTCAAGGAATCCTATCGTGAATCCATTTTGTAAAAAACAAACAAACAAACAAAAACACACACACAAAAACCCCCTGCTGTTAGACATTGTTTAGTGGCAAAAGCCTTGGCCAAAGAGTAGAAAATTATGGGATTCTAGTGTTATTGATCCTTTGTGTCATTTGTAGCACAAGGTGGGGAAATTAAACTAGATAATTTCTAAATGTTCCCAATTCAGTTTTCCCTTTCATGGAGCTCAGTGACTCAGACAGATGTGGTCTGACTCCCAGTTGTACTGCTGACTAGATACACACTCCCCTGCAAATTAGGGAAACTTCTTACATTTTTGCCTAACCTGTAAAATAAGGACAGTAACACATACTTGAAACAATACTTATGAGTATTAAGTTAAATTAGATAACGTTTATTAAACATTTTGTCCAGTGCCTGGCACATACTAAGCACTTAATAATTTTCAATCAACATTATTGTTAATCCTACATTTTTTTTAAAGATTTTATTTATTTGACGGGGGTGGGGGACACAAGCAGGGGGAGGGGCAGGCAAAGGGAGAGGGAGAAGCAGGCTCCCTGCCTGTGTTCCCTCTCTCACTGCGCCTCTGCCAGATAAATAAATAAAATCTTAAAAAAAAAAAATTTCAAATCTGCTATAAAGTTGAAAAAAGTATGCAGTGACTAGATACCCATCACCTAGATCCTATAATTAACATTTCACTAGAGTATTTTCACCTGTCTATCCATTCCTACAGCCATCCAACAAACCTTTTTTTAATGCATTTCCAGTGGAAAACATCAGTATATCCCTCTCCTCAATATACCAACCTGCATATTGTTAAATAGAGTCCAGGATTTGTATGTGGTTGTTTTTTCCCATTTGAGGTAAAATTCAATATATCATGAAAATGTGCATTTATTTTTATATTTTGGGTGATTTAAATATTCCAAATTGACTCTTGTGGTGACTTCAATGTTCAAAATCAATCGCCAACTGTATTTGCTATAACCTGTAACACAAGGTGTTGGAATGACTTAAAGAGGGCACTCTTACCTTATAGGTCAGCCGAACCATATCAAGTTACTCTTTGCCGTGGGTAGGCATCATCAAGTTGCTGAGGAACAGAATAGAGCAAAAAGGTAGAGGAAGAATGAATTTATTCTCTCCTTTTCTCTGTTCATTTTCTCCTATTCTTGGATATCAGCACTCCTGGTTCTTGGGCCTTTAGACTCAAAATGAATTATACCACTGGCTTTCCTGGTTCTTTAGCTTATAGATGGCACATTGTGGGACTTCTTGGCCTCCATAAATAGCCAATTGCTTGTAATAAATCTACCTACCTACCTACCTCTCTCCTATTGGCTCTGGAGAACCCTGATTAATATCACCTAAGGGATGCCTGGGTGGCTCAGTTGCTTAAGCAACTGCCTTCGACTCAGTCATGATCCCAGGGTCCTGGGATCGAATCCTGCATTGGGCTCCTTGCTTGGCAGGGAGTCTGCTTCTCCCTCTGCCTCTGCCTGCCACTCTGCCTGCTTGTGTTCTTTCTCCCTCTGACAAATAAATAAATAAAATCTTTAAAAAAAATATATCACCTGATTCTCAGGTCCTTGTCATTTAAGGTTTTGTTGTACGTTGTACTAAATTCATTCTGCATACACTGAGAACTTTTTCAAGGCAGAGGGTGGTTCAGCAGGTGGTCAGGAGCCTGGGTAATGCAGCAACACACAATTCTCACCAGAGTTCTGTCACCTGCTAGTTATGTGAGCCCAGGTAAACCACATCACCACCCCACCTGATCCCGCCCAAGCTACGAGTATTACTACGTTCTGGGACCATCACTTAAAATTGCAAAAAGTAGTTTGTCAGCGTCTTAGACCTAGATTTGCCATGTGTCGGCAAGTCTAGGCCTAATTTAGTGCCCTGCAGGTGCAGAGAACTCAGGTTGATACCTAAAATATCTTTAATTCTTCAGCTTTTAGAAGCTTTGCCCCGCTCCTCTGTGTCAAATAGTGTGTGGAATAGATGATTCAGTGGAAAAATAACACAGTTGTGAAATGTGTAGACCCTTGAATTAGACAAACCTGAAAGGAAGAGCTTGAATCCCTCTCTCACGATTTATATATGTGGCATCCTTAGGCAAATAACTTAATCTCTCTCACATGAGTAGAGATTTGTTTCACTCATATAGAACTTTCTGATCTATAAGATGAGGAAAACAATAAATTGAGAGCAGACATTTACTAAGTGATTGTTATTTGCAAGGTGCTAAGAGCAACTAATTTTTTTTTTAGAGATTTTTATTTGAGAGAGAGAGGGTGCACAAGCAGGGTTGTGGGAGGCAGAGGGAGAAGCAGACTCCCTGCTGAGCAGGGAACCCCCGGCGGGGCTTGATCCCAGGACCCTGGAATCATGACCTGAGCTGAAGGCAGACACTTAACTAACTGAGCCACCCAGGTGCTCCACAGCTAATGTTTCTTACCTCATTTAATTCCCACAATGATCGAATGAGGTAGGTTGTGTTATTATACCCTCTTCATATGGGAGCACCCAGACCATTCAGCTAATTATCATGGAGCTTGGGGTTGAATCCAGAGCTCTCTGTCCCTGCACGGGACAGGATTGTTGGGAAGACAAAGTGAGAAAAACTGAGTAGTGAATCAGACATCTGGTAAATGTTCAATGGTAGCCCTTCTTTCCTCTGTAAAACTGTATCTGATTAAAACACCCAGAAAATGCACTTTAGATATTTTTTTACTTTAAGGAACTTATAGAATGAAAAAAAAAGAGGCAATAAATTACTAAGAATAGATCTGAACTAAAATACGAACTTCTTTCCCAAAAAAGAAGTCTCCTTGTTACGTCAGCTCTTTACATCTTAGAGAGACACATACACTTTTACTTTCAAACAGTGAAGATGGGATCAAGAGCTTGAAAGGCTGTGCGCCTGGGTGGCTCAGTCGGTTAAGCGTCTGCCTTTGGCTCAGGTCATGATTTCAGGGTCCTGGATCGAGTCCTGCATCAGGCTCCCTGCTCAGTGGGGAGCCTGCTTCCCCTTCTCCCTCTGCCTGCCGTTCCCTGTGCTTGTGCTCTCTCTCAAATAAATAAAATATAAAAAAGGGGGGGCTTGAAAGGTTCCAGAATCACCAATAAACATTTCTGCATCAAGTGTAAACATTTCTGAGCTAAAAAATCCCAATACAAAGTTCCCATATACCCACTTATTCCCTTGAGGAGGGGCTAAAATGAACCCAAGGTCATAGCTCGTTCTTAGATGTCTTTGTTAATTTCCACTGAAACATAGAGAGGAGCCAACCTCTTGTTCACAAGCAGGAAGTGGAGTGAAGGCAAGAATCTCAGGATGCACATCATAGCCAGGCTGGGAGAGGAGGAGCTCCCAGAAGGCCACACAGGCCCCTCTCCCGAGTTTTAATCTGATGCTTTCTTCCCCATCTATTGGCTCAAATAGGGCACGTATGTAAACCCATTGGTCACATTATCTTCCTCTCATGCGCTTTACAGAGATGCTTGTCTTGTTGGGCATACAGGTGAAATGATAAAGAGGTTTTCCCTTGTTCAAAGATCCTGCTTCTCTAGGGAATTTGCTTGTTTCCAGGTACACTTAGTTTCTGTGATGTAATAATTAACGCTAAGGTGTTGGAGGCTTAATGCAGTCTTCTTCCCACAGCATTTACTTTTGAGAAGATCTCAGAGCCTAATGCTTTACCCGAGAGTGGGACCGTTTGCTGGCTTTGGAGCTCAGAGTGGAGCGTTATTGGGTTCAGAGAGCCAGCTCGGTGCCTCTCACGTGATATTCCATGTCTAACACTCTTGCCCACCTAAGTGCAAGTTTAATCTGTTTTTGTGCATTTGGCTTGCTTCATTTTGTCTTTAGAGAGGAGAGTTTAAGGGTAATAGGGCCTCTTCATCACCTGTCAAATTGCCTTATGTGGGCAACCACCTTGTCCTTATTTGCCTGTGGCTACCTTTGTCTATAGATCTCACAAAGCGGGGAGCAAAGATTAAGGTTTTTCCAGCACCTCCGAAAGAGAAGCTGAGAGAGTGTCCCTCACTCTGACATTCTTCTCTTTGATCTCCTTATCTGTGTTTTTCTTTTAGTGTATTTCGGGGCCTGAGATTATGCTCCTTTGCCCCCTTCATTAACCAAACACCCTATTATACACACACACACACACACACACACACTTCCCACCATATTTCCTCAAACTCATTAAATTCCATGTAAAATCTCTTCACAGATAAATGTGCTCTGTACTAATAGGTGGTAGTAGTTGACTCCCAAGATCGATTCTACCCCAGGGTCTAGTATAAACTCCACCCATTCGCCCTTGCTACTGGGTGGGTTAAAATAGACATATAACCTAGCCTTAGCCAGTGAACCACGAGAGAGTCTCCTGGGCTGCTTCTCGGCATAGTTTCTCAGCTGGTAACACAGAGCCCTAAAAAGGAGACAGTCTCTCTTCTAGTCTGGACGTTGTTGCATCTGGTGAAGAGTTACCTATAATACCTAGAGCTGCTTTCTCCCACCCTAGGGCAGGGCCGTGAGAGCTGCCACAGAGCTGGGCCAGAGCCCTATTGGACCAAGCCTGGGACCTGTACTAACTCTGGACTGCTTTTATGTGACATAATGGATTTGATTACTGCTTACGCCAATTTGAGTTAGGTTTTCTGTTCCTGGAAGCAAAAAATAATTTAGCTAATTCAGATGCACTGTTTTTATGAAGAATTTTAATTGTTAACAGTCATCCGATTTCATACATTTCCTCAGATGCTCATCTACTTGATTGCTTTGATATAACCATAGGATAATTGCTAATTTTCTTGGAGTTCACACTACACACCACATATGGGTATAGAGGAGAGTCTGCTGGCTTGTTTTAAAAAGCAATGTTGCTTATATTCAGTTAATGTGCAATCCTTCCCTATTTCTACCTCTAGTCACTTGCTCCCATAGATCACTGGTTAGTGTCACCTTATGTGCTAGCTGTGTAAGTTTACCAAAAGCTGATAGTGAATGAGTTGACCCAGTAGAGCCACATGGACCATTTCTTTGGCTTCTAAAAGTCTGGACACAATTATGGAAAGAGCTGCCTTCTTATCAGTAGACATAAAAATGTTTCCAATAAAAGAGCATCACACTTTGACCAAAATCTTAAGGATGAATTTAATTTGCTATGTACTTATTTTTCAGTTATCATAATGATGTAAGGCCCAGCTTAGCTGTCCTCTTGTATACGACAAAAGTGACATGGCAGTGGGGAAGGGAATGCTGAAGCACAATGATAAATTGGACCATAGGGGACTTATAGATCCAAAGTTTATCATTTGTATGTTTTAGCAAGAAAGAACATGGTATAAGAAAGATCATGAGAAGTGACAGTCGGGATTCATTGCTGTGTGTGTTTATTTTTAAAAGTTTCTTATTTAGGGGCACTTGGGTGTCTAAGTGGGTTAAGCCTCTTCCTTCGGCTCAGGTCATGATCTCAGGGTCCTGGGATCAAGGCCCCGAACTGGGCTCTCTGCTCAGTGGGGATCCTGCTTCCCCTTCTCTTTCTGCCTCTCTGCCGACTTGTGATCTCTCTCTGCCAAATAAATAAAACCTTTAAAAAAAAAAAGGCTCTTATTTAACCCTAAAATAAGCAAGATAGATTTAAAGTTTTCCTCCTAGAATTGTGGTGAAACCAAATCTCAAAGTACAGAGAGGGTGTCTTAGTAATTGAAAGCTTGTTGAGGATGTTGACCTGGTTTGAAAATCAAAGCAGAGTTCCCATCATTGCTTCTTCTTTTCATTTGTTTTTAGGGGCACTGCTGCTCCTGAGTCTATGAGGACAGATAACTTAGGAACTTCCTCCACAGATAAGAGAAAGCTAGTGAATTGGCCAAAAGAAGAAAAAGGTGCAGGGAAGATGAATGCAGATAGGAAAATGATGCGATTGAGAGATGGAAATATAGGTGCAGATATTGATGATAAGGAGGCCACCATGTAGACACTGGGGTAGAATAGATCTTGGGAGTCAGTGCCCAGTCCATCTGGGCACTGGGGAACAGATGGACCAAATTGGGTGTTGTAGTGATTGCATGAATGTAGAAACCAGTTAACACTTTTCATTTACCAAACCTAGACTAAAGGGTCAAAAATGGTATTAGCAGGGCCCCGATTAGCTAATCGGGCACTATTAGCTAATGTTCACTGCCATTAGCAGTGGCACAGTCAGTTGAGCATTAACTCTTGGTTTCAGTTCAGGTTGTGATCTAGGGGTTATGAGACCCAGCCCCACATCAGGTTCCATGCTCAGCATGGAGTCTGTTTGGGATTCTCTCTCCCTCTCCCTCTGCCCCTCGTGCTCATGCTTGCTCTCTAAAATAAATAAGTCTTTTAAAAAATGGTATTAGTAATTAGCCATAAAATAACCACTAATATTCCTTGGATTCAAGCTACGTAGCTGGTGTTATACAAAAACTTTACTTACATTATTGAATTCGATCCTCACACTAGCCTCATGAAGTTGGCACTACTCTCAACCTAATTTTACTGA
>CM053605.1:9886269-9984377 GCA_028646535.1 Procyon lotor | reverse complement strand
CCAGGGGCCGGCCAGCTCCCCAGCCCAACCCGGGGTCCGCGCCGCCGCCCCCAGCGTAGCCCCTCGCCTGCCCGCCCGCCTTAAATGTGACACCGGCGCCTCGGAGTGCGACCCGAAGCCGCCGCCGGGGAGGGGACGAGCACCATGTCGAATCTGAGCAAAGGCACGGGCAGCCGGAAGGACACCAAGATGCGGATCCGGGCCTTTCCGGTGAGTCTCTCTAAGGCGCCTGGGACCCCAGGGCCGGGGGCCCGGCGGAGAGCCGCACGCGAGGCCCGGGCTGAACTCCCCCAACAGGCCGCAGGCCTGGCCTCCCCTCCCCCACGCCGCCGGCCGCGGGGCGCGAGCCTTCCCGGCAACGGGGCGGCGCGGGGCCCCGGCGCGGTCGCCCTCCCGGGCCGTTCCCCGCGCCGGACGCCGGAGTCCGGCGCTGCGCACCGGCCCGGGAGCTGCTCCTCTGGCCAACCAGGGGGCGTCGGCTGCGGCCAGGGACCCTTGGCCGGTCCCAGCACCTTCGCACGTTCCTGGGGTGTAGGCCCAACCCCTAGTACTCTTCTCCTTGCTCGCTTCCCGGGACCACCAGACTGCAGGGACGAGGACTGTGGAAGTCCTCCGTGTATGGGGCGTGTGTGTAACTTTTCACGTATGGTCTCGCTCTGGTTTAAAAGATAACCTAGCCCAAAAGATGACCAGTCAGCCCTTTAAGATGATGAAGGGGACCGTCCTGTCCCTCTCTCTTCCCCTCCTCAGGAAGGGTTTTGCCACCAATCTACCCCCGACGCAGTGACAGTGGTTCCATGTATTGCTCTATAGTAACGTACTAACAGCTGTATTTATAGTCTCTTTCATCCACAGGCTTCCAAAGCACTTTACAAACTCTCTTGTGCAGGAATTGCCCCGCCACTCGTAGAAGGGTCAAGGGGAAGCAAGAGAAAAAACATTGGACAATTGTTTCTCCATTTCTTAGCCATGGAAGCCCAAAGGAATGAGTAGTAACTACCCCAAGTTGCTCTACTCTATAGGTTTTAGTGACAGCAAATGTGTTCTGTTTAGAAACTTTCTTTTTTAGCATTACGTTGAGTCATATGCTAGCAGTATTTAATGTGTAGAATATAACTTCGGATGTCATACCTGATTCAGATAGCCAGTGGCAAGCAATTAAAATACACTATTGTAACAGAAACTGGACATACTTGTCACGTCGCTACAGTAACAGGTATACGTCAAGATAGACAAACTAGCAATTGATCTGAAGATTTTAGAACAGTAAAACTAGAGAAAGATCTTGAATAAGTCTTAGAATTATAAACATACCTTGCCAAGGGGGAAAGATGGGGTTTGAATTCACGTTTTTAAGCAGGCTTTTTCAAAAGTGTAGTTTGCATTGAGGCAAGACTTAATAATACCAAAGAGAACTAATGAAGTTGATTTTCGTGTTTTCCTTTATAATGAAGTGAGCTGGGTTTATGAATTTTTGAGTAATGTTAGTTTTGCTGCTAAGTCCATTGTGAACATTTTTAGCAGAATTAAGAATTTTAAATAGTTTTATACAAATTTTCTAGGAAAAAATTATTTTTGAAGTCTGAGTTCTTCTAATTCAGATTTACTAAAATGTGGAGTAGCTCACATATGACATTAACTCAGTTTTGTTAATATTTTGATTAACCAGTTGTACCTTTAAGTGCGATCAGCTTTTTCACAACTCTTTAGGTTTACCTGTTCCTACCTGGTCTTCATTCCCTCATGCATTCAGTAAATACAGAGTACTGTGTGCCAGGCACTGTTCTAGGGGCTTGAAATAAGTACTGTTTGAAGATCAAGATCCCTTTTTCTGGATGTTGTATATTGGACGAGGCAGGAGAGAATTGCATTATTCCTTTAGTGAAAGATTGTAATATAGGATAGATTAGCACAGGGTGCTGAAACTTTTTTTTTTAAGTAGTGTTTATGGTTGTAAGCTAATTTGGACCTTTTCTGTCCATAACTTGTTGCCATCTAAAATTTTCTAAAATCTCTTAATGAAGTTTGTAAATGACTAGTGTTTGATACTCAGTTTAATGTCTGCTAATTTTTAAAAGCATAGTTTTCCATTCTTTTGTGAGTATTAATCTTCATAAGTAGTTTCCACTGAAAAGAACCATCATATTTTTTAATATATAAGTTTTTAAGTCCTAGTTCTTTGAGCCCTCATTAAGCATAGATACATGCCTCAGTGGTATGATATTTCACTGACTAACCCTTTGGTAAATGTTTGAGTACTTACAGACCTTCAAAAATTTTTTTTTCTTCCAGGTTAGCAGTCTTCTAGTAGTAAATGTGTAGTATTCCATAAAGAAAAATAGTGTTTACGTGTGTACATACCACATTTTATGCACAATTTGCATTTTAAGTAGAACGTTTCATACGGTTTATGGACAATTGTTTCTCTATTTCTTAGCCTTGGAAGCCCAAAGGAGTGAGTAGTAACTACCCTGAGTTGCTCTACTCTATAGGTTTTAGTGACAGCAAACATGTTCTGTTTAGAAACTTTCTTTTTTAGCATTACGTTGAAATGAGAAGAGAAATTACTTTTTTAAGTCTCTAATAGGGACTTTCTGGATTTAAAAATTGTTGATGGAGTTAGAGTTTATCCCAGTTTGTAAGCTTTCCTGCACTGCACAAAATACATGTCATTTCACATCTTTTTTTTTTTTTTTTTTTTGGTGCCCAAAATTAACAGCAAGGGCCACAAAACACTTTTAAGGAAGGAGGCTGTAGTTGCGAAACTCCTGGAAGCTATATGGATTTGGATCAGAGTGCTGCCCCAAGAAGTTCCTGCTCTTCTTTCCTTGCTGTTGCCGAATGTCTCACTCCTGAGCTTTTGTTCCACTATGTAGGATTAGTTGCTGTCAGGTGAACCTTTTGTTGTTATCTTTGAAAAGCCATTCCTCATCATCTGTACTTTCCACATGGGTTTTGTCCACATGGGCTTGAAAAACTTGATTGGATTGGAAGGGCTATGTTTGAAAATACTCTCCTCTCTTCTGACACTCCTTTCTTGTTTTAGCCTTCAGAGTTTAGGAGTCCTGTTGTGAAAGTGATTGCCTTTAGAGTGTGATCTGGAAGTTACTAAATCATGATTTTTAATCTTTGGTTGTGATGTCCACTCCATAATCCTAGATGAGCTTCATAGAGCTCCACCTGTGTAGCATGGACAGTGAGTGATGTGGAGGTTATTAGAGATGAGTTTTAATGTGATGTACTTAAGAACACAAGAGTTTAATGACAGTTGGGAACAGTTAATGTTTTTGTTTTTCCTAGCTGTAGTAAAAATTTGCTAGATTTAGGGGAACAGCTTTTTGATCTTCATAATAGATTTCTCTTTCTTAGAGAAAGTTTTGTTGTCTAGGACTACCTGAACTATATACAGGAAAGCTGAATAATAGTCTTGCAAATCACACAGGATGGGGAATTAATTATATTTATTTTTCATTCTCTAACATAGAGAAATTAATGGAGTAAGGTATAACAGATTCATTAAAGTGTTGCTTATACTTAGACTGATTCTTTCTGTTTAATAGTTTCAGGACAGCCAGCTATGTTGTAACTGTTAATACCTCTGTAGCTTTAGAAGTTAAAAAAAACAAAAGATAAAGTAGTTATTTATAAGGTGCTTATATTTTGCATTATCTTCCTAGATAGCAGTTCAGAGGAGCCTAGAAAATTATAGTACCAGTATTGAATTTGAAACTATTTTAGAGAATAGAATATAATGTAGAATTTGGCCTTTTAAATAAGGTCATTTCATTGAGACAAGATAAAGCTTCATTTGTTTGTACATCATTCATTAAATGTAGCTAATAACAGCATTTTTCTAGTTCATAAAGGTTACATAGTTAAGACTAAAAAAAGTAGTATGCCCTCCTTTTGTATTCTGAATTGCTCCCAACTATCAGATAATTTATCTTATTTTCATTAAAGATCATCTGATGTTCATTAGCAGTTCTGTTAAATTTTTGTAAAAGTTACTGGACAATTTGTAGTTTCAAATAATGCAAGTTTGAAAATAGATCTCATTTATTCATTGTAAATGCAGCAAAAAGTAAAGGTGTTACTAGTAAGCACAAATCACTGAGGTATAATAGGAATTGCAGTTAGTGTCTATCATTGTATTGTGAAAACTATTCAGTTGTAATCGGCCAAAGCAGTGAATTAATTTTAGTAGGTTTTCTAATTATAAAAATAATGCGTATTCATGATAGAAAACTTAAGTATCTAAATTTATAAATAAAGAAATAATCACGTCTAACCCTACTGCTTGGAAATAAGCAATATTTACATTTTGTTGTATTTTCTTTTACTCTTTCATATGCTTGTGAGCACCCAGTAAAATTGAGGTACTATACCATTTTTAAAAAACGGCTTTTTAAAAAATAACAGTATTCTCACATTAAATATATTAAGGATATGATTTGTAAAGACTAGTATTCTATGGTACCTCAGTTTGCTTAACCATTTCCCTACTGCCAGGTATTTTGATTGTTCGGTTAATTCATATTTCCTCTGTTATAGATAATGCAACTGTGATTATTTAGGCACATAAATATTTGAACCTGTCCATGATTATGGAGTTACTAAGCCAAACAAAATTGATATATATTGCCAGTTGACCTCCAGAAAGGTAGGAATAATAATAGCTAACACTCAGTGAATGCTTATCATGGGCCACACACACTGTTCTCTGTGCTTTGCATGTGTAAACTCATTTCATTTGCACAACTCTATAACTCTATAGAGTACTACTCCTATCATCTGTTTTACAAAGGAGGCCTTGAGAACCTAAGAAATTTGCTTCAGGTCACTGTGCTTGTAAGTGGCAGAACTGGGATCCTAATCTGGCTCTTAAGTGAATGTTCTTCAGAATTAATTATACCTGTCAGGGTTTCTTACTGTGTAGCAGTATCTTAGCCAACATTTTATATCTTTAATTTCATAGGTGAAAAAATAGTACTCTAATGCTTTAGTTTGCATTTCTTTGACTACTCATTAAGAATAAAACTATGGGTAGTCTTTAAGGGAATTTTCCTTTAGAGTATTTAATGTCTGTGTTAGGAGTATGACTAAAAAATAGACTGAGTGTATCTGCCTGCCAGATTTTGAATGTCATTTCCACTTTTTTCTAGCTGCATCATTTTTAACAAGTTACTTAACCCCTTCTAGCTTCAGTTTCCTCCTCTGAAATGAAATTATCAGTGGGATCTACCTTACAGGGTTGTTTTGAGATTTAAAAAAAAAAGTATTAGAACACTGTCTCGCACACAGCTGTGATTAATACCACTGTTTAGCCATGATTATGCCACAATTTAAATGTTAAAATTGATTGTTATTTTTGCAGGTAGTTGTATTGTACCATTGTATGCTTGTTTTAGTGATGCTGCCCTTTTTTGGTACTGGTTTTCATTTTGAAAAGCCTGCAGGGCCAATTTGAACCATACTAAAAAGTCAGTCTCAAAGGATAAAGGTTTGGTACCACTGGGGCACTTGAAAAGCATGCTACTGGCTCTTGGGGGTAGTTTCAAAAAAAGAAGTTCCAGTAATGATTCTTACATAATCACTGAATATGTCCTTTCTTAGGTAACTTTATTGAAGGAATAAACATTCATTTGGTGTGCACATTCTGATATGTACGTTAAATGTTTATCTAAAAATACATTTTGTTTTTCTTTATTTCCTATCTTTCTCTTCCATTCCTTTTATTTGTGTTTTCACTCGTGAACTAGGTTGTGGTCCTGGCCTAAAACTTACACCAGACACCCTTTTGAACCACTGAACACTTACCGTAGTGTTAGACACTGTGTGTGGGTGGTTAGTGAATGATTAAATGAGAAACTAATCCTTTAAGCTCAACCATAGTAATTGATTAATTGGGTGAGTCGATGCAAGTACTACTCTAAAATGATTATGCTGTTTTTGCAACTATAAGGGAAGTCTTAAGATGTAGTTGGTCATTAATGATTTGAAATCAGCCTAGTCCCCTGAAACAATAATGATTTGAAATTAAAGAATGATGCATTGGCAGTAGTGTTGGCTTGGTCTTCAGACTAGCCCTGTGGTCCAGTCTTTTCTGTTAACTAGCTGTACTCTATCTTACTCCCTCCATCATGCTTTCTTCTTCCCAGCCTCTTTAGCTGTCCACTCTGATCTACTTTCATTGCAGATTGACTCTCCTGTATCTTCAACCTGTTCTCAGAATTTTTACTGTCTTTTCTTCTGAAACCTGGCTTTGCCCTGAGAATACTGGCTTATCTTCTTAAATTGAGGTGTCGGTTTTCCTTGTAATCCTTGAATCATTGGGCGCAGATACAGTTTATTACAACATCCATCATCCTCTTTTGTGGCTTGGGCCCTTGTGAACTACTCTTTTGTGCATTCCCTATGCTTGTCTCCTAATTTCTTACATATTCCTTGGGTCATTGAATACTTCTAATACCTTCCTCACAGACATTCTTTCCAGTTAAGATCTTAATTTTATCCACTGTGTGGCATAGTCATTCATTCAATTTAAAATACGTTTATTATGTGTTCCTACTGGAGGTCAGGCACTAGATACACAATGATGATCCAGCAGACCTGGCCTCTTCTTACTACAGTGATGGTCACTGTGTCTTAGAGCTTGTCATTCCATTGCTTTAGAAATCTTAAACTTCAATATTGCATTATATCCTAGCTTCTTCCTTTATTAGCTGTAATAATGACCCAAGTCGCTTAACCTCTTTCCTCCTTTTTAATAAGGAGGAAAAAATATATATATAATAAGGAGAAAACAATGGCACCTACTTTGTGAAAACAGTTAATACATGTAAAGCCCTTAGAATAGTGCCTGGCGCAAAGTAGACATTGTAAATAAATGCCAGTTGTTATTATTTAATTTTTCTACCCTACTTTTTGCTTGTTTACTTCTCACATTAATGTGCTCTTAGACCTCAAGAAGACCCCTTTCATTCTCCTAAGCCATGATTCCTGTTACTGATTGCCTCTTTTTTCTTACTACCTCCCTAGAGCAAGTCCAGAAATAGCACCGAGTATCTTAGATCATTCTATCCATCTGCCTTCACTGCTTATATTTTTTGGGCTGCTGTGCACTCCTGGGGAAAATTGGAAGATAGTGGTATCTAAGCTGGACTCCCAGGGCCTCTGGGCAGTTTTTTTGTGTGTGTCCCTGGTAAGCTCCCTCTTTCTTTTCCTGCGTGAGCTACTCCAAACTTTAATCACTGTCCTTAAGCTCTTTATTGAGAATTCTCTTATCTGTATTCTTCCAGAAACTTAACTACTGCTTTACTGTCAAAAACTAATGTTATCTTGTGTAAGTTCCTTCAGTTTTTTTCCCTTTCAGTTGTAGCCTTTAACCTGTATCTTTACTCATTCTCTCAGTGCCTTCCCTCAGGTCTCGAGAAGGAAAATGTTCTTTTCCTGTCTTCCCTGTCAGGGTAACTACCATACTATTTTTCTTCGTATCCAAAAGTCTTCAAAGAATAGTCTGTATCTCCTTTATTAGAATGTAGGTTTTTTAGAGGATGCATCAAGTCTTTCTGTATTGATTTTTGTCAGTGCAGCATAATAGTATCCACAATGTTGAATGAATCAACTAATACACTCTTATTTTCTCATCTTTAAGATGGGAACTGGAGCAATCTTTTTCACAGATTAAAAGAAACATCAGAAAGTGTTTTCTAATAAACAGTGGCTTCACTGAGACATTTGAATGAATTTTCTAATCAAAAAATCAGAATTTTCAACTGGAAGTGTATTATGTTTCATGTAGGACAGTTATTTTCAAACTTGTAGAGAGTCTTCAGGACCCTGGAGGCATAGGAGGAGTGGAATTAGGTGTATCTTCAAAAATCTCCTTCTCTTGTAATTTAAAGCTGTCGAAAGTTGCCATTTGTATAAAAGATTTCATTTTAGAAAAGTTCTGTTAACCACTGCTTTAAAATCTAGCCTTTTTAAAGTCGAATAGAGTCCTGCTTGCCCAAGTTGAGACAATTTATAGTAAATTGAGAACTGATTCTTTAGTTGCCTTAACCCCTAATTGAGAGCTTTTGCTACTAGAAAGCATTTCTTTATTTTTTTAAGTCAGTCTGAAATTGAAAATGTAGTTAAGTAAAACTTCATGACTTTCATTCATTTAGTACTTGGGATCACTAAAAAAAGGAATGGACCCAAATTTACTCTTTAAATGAGAAAGGTTACTGTTAAGCAAATGAATAAAGACTTCAAAGGAATATCTTTATCTACTTTAAGAAAATGCAAGCTCCTTTAGAGATATTTTTCTGTAAAAGCAAGGCCTCATTGCTAAGAGGAATTCTTTAACGTAATGATTGTCAGTCATTCTTACTCGAAGCAACTCTTAACTGAGCACCTTACTCATCTATTTGCCTATATCCTCTTGAGAGTAATCATGATAAATTCTTTTTCCTTTCCAATTTATAGATAGTATGAGAAATTGCTTTATAGCATTAGTAACAACAACTTGTTGAATGTATACCTTATGTTAGGTTGTGTTTTAGGTGCTTTGAACTATAAATGCCTCAAATCCTTATAACCTTTTAGCTGTTGTTAGGGTTTTAAATCTAAGGCTCTGAGAGAGCTAGTAACATATGTGTAATATTACATGTCCAACTAAGAAAGGGCAGAGCTGGGATTTCGATCACAGGTGTATCTATTAAAAAAGTCATATTCTTCCCACTAGACCACACTGCCTAGCTGTATTCTGTTAAGCGTTTGCTAGATTGTGAATAATAGGAATATATTGGAAAATTAATTCTAAGAATGCCATTCAGATTATTAGCCAGGGCAGATCCTGGGGCCCTAAAGCTTATACAGTGCAGTACTCTATAAAAATAATTCAAAATTAATTTTCAGCCCTTGGAAGGAGCTTTTGCAAGTGTAAGACTCTCTAGATTCAAGGTAAATGCACCTCTCATAAAAGAATAAATGTTACTAAGAACTTTTAATCAGTGGAAGTATATTTTCAGTAAAATTTGAGTATATAAATTGTCTAAGGGTATCCTAGTGTGTATTGAATTGGATAAAACAAAGTCATAACCAATGAGAAAGACATTAGTTGACATATTTGTGAGTTAACACTTTCCTCTTTAAACTGTAAGGCTGATAGCACACTGTTTTAAACTTTTTCAATTGATAGAAATTTATCTTATTTTTTAAAAAGGTATTCTTTATTTTAAAAAGGTATTCTTTGAAGTTAACATGTTAAAATAATTTAATATAATCTTTAATTTTTGTCTTTGAGAACATATTAAGAAGTAAGGTTTTTTTAGATTTTATTTATTTATTTCACAGAGAGATCACAGGTAGCCAGAGAGCAGGCAGAGAGAGGTGGGGGGAGCAGGCTCCTTGCTGAGCAGAGAGCCCCCCTTGTGGGGCTGGATCCCAGGACCCTGAGGTCATGACCTGAGCTGAAGGCAGAGGCTTTGACCCACTGAGCCACCCACACGCCCCAAGAAGTAGGTTAAACAATAAAACAGATTTTGAAGCACAAGGATCAGGTATTTAAAAATAATTCCCTTTTTCTCATGGTATATGCAAATGAGACATGAAAGAAGTGTGAGTTTTTTTTTTTTGTTTGTTTTTTGTTTTTGGTGAATGCCGTCCCTATCCAAATAAACAAGTAATTTATTTGCTCCTGTTTGTATTCACATTTTAATTTTTTGAAGCTAAGAGGGATTTCGAGAGACACTGTTCCAATCTTATTTAATAGATGAGGAAAGGGAGGTCTAGAGAGGATGTTTTACCAAGGGATGCTTTCAGGACTTGAATTTATGGAAGAACCATGACTAGATGCCTGATTTAAAGGGTCTTTTCTCTAGACCTAACTAAAACATGCATATGGCCATAATAATTCAGTGGTAACATTAGCCTATTCAATTTTAAAAAGACATCTTAATATTGAACACCCAGGTGATTTGAGTTGACCTGGGGTTAGCGGAAGGACACTTAGTTTAGGATGCTTGGATTTCTTCATTGCTCTAATTAGCTGTGTGATCTTGGTTAAGCCACTTAGCCTCAGTTTCTTCATTTTTTTTTTTTTTAATTTTATTTATTATTTATTTGTCAGAGAGAGAGAGAGAGTGAGAGAGCACAAGCAGGCTCCCTGCTGAGCAGGGAGCCCACTTGGGGACTTGATCCTAGGACCTGGGGATCATGACCCCAGCTGAAGGCAGAGGCTTAACTAACTGAGCAACCCAGGTGTCCCTCAGTTTCCTCATTTATAAAATGAGATTTTAATTTGTGGTTATCTTAGGGTCATTCCAACTCTATAAGTTTCATTTAAATAGGTATATTTAAGTCTAAGAATGGAATGCTGGTGTGTTCTCTTGTGGCATAAAACATTTTGTGTGAGGTTGCAGAAGTCACTTACATATCTTTTGGATTTAGAATTGTCTTTAAAATAAATGGTTTATTTCAGTGATGATGGTTTAATAGTACAAAGCAGTGGGGGATTAGTTATGTTTTTGTGTACTCTTTTTTTGTGTGAATTGGTAGTTTTGGAGAAATTTTGAGCAGATTTGATACCATATTTTTGTAATAATTTCATACAATGGGCTTTTGCTGTCGTTTGCTAACTGGTAATTTATACTTTTTCAAATTTTTTTTTCCTCCCTCTTTGAATTGTGGGTAGCTGATTCCAGTGTAAACCAATTTACAATTCGTAGAGCTTTTTACACATTATCATAGTTTTAGAAAAACATAGTTTGCCCATTTAAAAAAAAAGTTACCTAAGCTAAAGAGAAGAAAATATTGTCACTTTTGATTAAAATTAATAATTTTAGATTGTAGGATGGAAATGTGGAATTCAGATATGAACTTAGATATAAAGTGTAAGTAATTTTCTTAATAGGGAAGGGCTCTAATTATATCTTTGGATAAAATGTGTTTCAGGGTGCCCAGTAGGTGGTCTCTCTTTTTTTTATTTGCGAAAACAGCACCAATAGTAGGACAGTGACAAACTTCTTGCTTTAGTGACAATACTTAAAATTGCATCTTACTATGATTATATCAGACCATGAACTGTTACACATGTTTTTTCATATAAGCAAAAGTCATTGAAATACATTGTACTCAAGTCAGTTGTGACTTAACATGGACTTTAATAGCTAGTCTGAAAGTTTGATCTTTGGTATTTGCAAAAAAAATTTTTGTTTCAAATTGATTTTGAACAATTTACTCATGCTGAGGACTGAAATGCAGATTATAATTGAAACCTTCTTTTGATGATTTAGCTTTCTCATTATAAATGTTACTGTTCCATAATGATATTAGAATCCAAATGAATGTAGATCAGACTACGATCTCTCAGAATTATCCCAGGCTCCTGTGCTTTTCTAACTGATAGTCTTTCTCTCTGCTCCTTTGACATCAGTTTTATTACTTTTAGCAGCGCAATTCTGCGGCCATCTGATGTCTACTGTAACCACAGAAAATCCATTCAAACAAACATTAGTCTCAACTTTACATTCAGGTTAAGTCATTAAGTTAAGGCTCTATGTCCGTTTTGTGTAGTAAAGAACACAAATGTATTGAACAAGTGCTGTGTGCCAGATGCTTTCACAGACTTTGTTAATTGCCACACAGTACATCATCATCTCCTATTCTGCCACAAACATGTGAAGCAAGTAAATTCTGGAAAGTTAAAAAAACTTGTGCCAAGTCTGAATGTATCCCATTGTATTGTTTCCCTTTTGATGGTTGAGGTTGCTTAAAGATTAACTGATGGATAAATGGGATGCTTGCAGATGTCATTGTGTAGTTGGTCATCAAATAAGATTCATCATTACTAACTATAACAGGACCATGTTCAAATCATATTTTTTGAAAGTCACCTAGGCATTGTGCCATGCATTATAAAGGGTATAATAAAATAAAGGAAGACAGACTTTATATTACTCTGAGGTGCTTATAATGTAGGAGGGAGCGTCCTTACATGATTTATGGATTAGTTGTATCTGACTAGAATACTGCCATTCCTCAGATATTTGTACCAGAACAACTTTTTTGAGGCTGAAGCTCAAAATTAAAATCAAGCAAGCATTTTTCCTTGTTTATTTTTTTCTAGCTGTGTCATTCTGAATTGCCTGGAATTTCAAATTCTCACCCTTTTCTACCACCCACCCTGTTCTAAATTTCTTGTCGAAAATTATTCACAGGAAACTAAAGACTTCTTGTGCTTTGTATATAGTGGATGTAAAGAATACAGTTATCTTCGTTTTAGTTTTAATTGGCTCATGCTGTAGTTCTTTCCAACTCTTGATTATTACAGAAAACTTCAAGATGTGTAAGTATATAATAGACTGATATTCTTCCAAATTCACACTTTTTTTTTTTTTTTTTTTAAAGATTTTGTCTGAGAAACAGAGAGCGCACGCGGGTGTGAGTGCACAAGCAGGCTGGGCAGCAGGCAGAGGGAGAAGCAGGCTCCCCACTGAGCAGGGAGCCCAAATTGGGACTTGATCCCAGGGCACTGGGATCATGATCTGAGCTGAAGGCAGACACTTAACCGACTGAGCCACCCTGGTACCCCCAAATTTAGGCATTTTAAAGGTTTTTATGTAGTTTGAAATAAGGTAGATGAATAATCAAAAATGTTTTTGGAAAAAAATAAAGACTGTTCGGGTTATTTTTGTTATTGATACTTACTAATGAGGAAATTGTAATCCTGGATTAAGAAGAGGCAGGGGGGTGGAGGTCATTTTTAAAAATTAAAGTCTTGTTTTGGTTTTTAAAAGTCTCATTAAACCATAAGCACTTAAGAATGCTTAATTATCTTTCCTTTAAAAAGAGCTTTTGTTTCATTTCTTGCTAAATGAATTTACCTTCCCCGCCGATCACTTCATAACTTGAACTTGTTGGAGCAGAATACCGTATATGTCTAATGCAAACATTAAATGTCTGTGTGTGTGTGTGTACACGCGCACGTGTGTGCGCGCGCATGCATTTTATTATGTTACTGCTTTGTTGCAGCATTATTAACAAAATTCCTTCCTGAGTGTATTTGCAATTAATGAATTTAAGGAATTCATTAATTCCTTAGGAATTAATTCATAATTAATTCATTAATTCCTAAGGAAATCAGTTTCATCAATGAATTTAAAATCCTGCTTGAATAATTTAGAATATTATTTTAAAGTACGTTATTACTCTTTTTTAAAAAGTACACAGTCTTAAGGCCTTTAAGTTTTATGGCACTAAGTGAAGTGTAGACTGAGGTGTTTATGGTTAACATATTGATAACATTAGAGTTCATTTAGTCCTTTTAGCTTTCATTGATAGTTAATGTTGTATTCTTTACCCAAGGACGAGTGAGAAATTAAAGTTCATCAGTAACATAATTATTTTGCCATTGTTACTGACATGTTCATTTGATGCTAAGACCAAAGCATGCATATATAAGAATCTGCACGTAAAAGCCCATTTCCTTTGGCATATTGTTTTGTTTGAGTTAGGGAAAGATTGTAGCTTATGGATCCTGTCCTGAGGGGCCTTTTCTGCCTATGATTTTCCTCCTAGTTAACATTTATTCATAAAATTAATGACTAAGCAGTTAAGTGAATAGGAAAACCTGAAAACACTACTTGATAAGTGAAATTTAAGAGTTTGTTGTTTGCACATTACTGTATTTTTTTTTGAAAAGGACATTTGATTTTTTAGAATTATATTAATTGCTGTAGATGAGCACATTAAAAATTTTTTCCATGTCTTTGTGCTTACTAATTTAAAGGTTTAAACTTGGATTAGTACAATATAGGTAAAGCAATATTCATTCACCAGATATTTGTTTATGGCCATCTAAGTGACATTAAAGAAAAATGCATAATCCTTTTAGTATCTCTTAGTCTAGTGGAGGAGAAAGATACATGGATAATTATGAATCAGTATGAAGTATAGTTACAGATATGACCTGAGTATTAGGAAAGCTCTTAGAAGGGAGTCCATTTTGCTTGAGGTCAGGGAAGAATTCCTGGAAGATACATACATGAGTGGTGTTCAGAAGCTATGTAAAGAATTGGATAAAGAAAAGGCAAGGGAGGGGGCTTTAAGAAGACAAGGGAGGGTGGTGAATGAGGGGGAGGTGTGTCACTGGACCAGAATAACTATTGATTTAATGTTGTCAGGGAATAAATGTAAGATGGTGGTGAGTGAAAGTACAGAGTGAAGTTAGAGAAATAGGCATAGACTAGATTTTGAATAGTTGTAAAGTACATCCTTCCACCCCTGTAATTAATGAGAGTTAGGTTTTGAACAGGGCTAGAATACTCATGTTTACTTTTTAAATGGTGATTCTGAAGAAGATTCTTAAGAGGTTATTCTAGTTCATGATATTTGGAAGGCTGACGTGGTGATCTAGGTGCAGGTTTTAGGACAATAGTATGCAGGATGAAAGATGGGAACGTATTTGAGAAGTATCTGGGGTCCTCTGTTGTGGGCACTTAATGATCGAATGAAAAGGGGATGAGAGATGAAAGAAGAAAAGTTAAAGCCTAGGCTTCTAGCGTGTATAACTAGGTAGCTTGTGAATTAGAGAATACAAAAGGAAGATATGTGTGTGTTTGGGGGTTCAGCTTAACAGGGATTTTGGACCTGATAAAGGTCTGATCTGTATCTAGAACATTTGGTTTGAGATGTCCAGCGAGCAGTTTGAATATGGTAGTTTTAGACTTTGGGGGAAACGTCTGGGCTGGCAATAGAGATTTGGGAGCAATTAACATGTAAGCCAGTGATTTATTCTTTGAGATGTCAGCCAAAATTCTTGGGAAATCTGATAAGAGCTCAGGACTCATCATCCAGGAAAAAGAAATGCACACATTATAATTGTAAAATTTTGTGTATAGTTTTAGGAGGCCCCAAAATCCCTTGCTAATCTGGTGTCTTGTAAATTTTAGAAGTTTCTATGTATGGGCAGTAATTGTAACCATGATAATGTATGACAATGCATAGTGACCCAGTGTAGAGTGAAAAGACCCAAGACAGAGCTCTGGGGATTAAGTGTTTTAAATGGCACTGGAAGAATTAGGAGAAAGTAGGGAATAGTGTTTTCCACAAGAGGGCCACATTATACTGACTTGTATTTAGCATACTTGTACTTACTCTTAAGTACTCTTAAGGTACTTTTGTTTTAGCTCCTATCTATTTATTAAGCTTCAATATTATTTTTCTTTCTTTCTGATAGTTGATGCCCATAGATGACAGTTCGGAGATTCTATCATTGGACACTCTCTTTAGTAGACGGTGGGGGATTGTGCTGTTCCCCTAGCTGGGTTAAATTCTACTGACATTCTTATTTAATCTTCAGCATAGTGTCCTGAGATAGGTACTGTTGTTAAACCCATTTTACCAGCAGGGAAATAAAAGATTTTGAAGAGTAAAGGAACTTGCCCAAGATCCCATGGCCTGTTAATTTAGCACAGTCATGACACCAAACCAGGCCTTTTGAACAGCAGAACTTAGGTTCTCTACTAATATACCACGCTATGTTTACCAAGATAATCAGTCACTCACACTGTGATATTAGTATACTGTTCTAGCGCAGTGGAATGTAATGTTGAGTCCAGTGATTTGGACTAGATCTGGGGATATATAAATTCTAATCTCTGCTCTGAGATTTGGGGTCAGTCGTTTAATGTCTCTGGATCTATTTTTGATTTACTTGGAAATTTTTATACCTAAACATTGTCATCCTGTGATTCCATCTCTACTCTGTCTATAAAGCATGAATACTGAGGAAAGTACTACGTGGAAATCTTGGATTATGAAACAACTCTTGGTTTATATATGTGAGAAATGATTTATTATAATGTAAGGGTATTTCTACAATATTTGGAGTTTCTTGGTTTATGTTTTTTAAATTCTTTAGTTTCTAATAGAAAATTTAGTAATGCGTGATGGGTAGGGACCTTTTTGTACATTTTCTAGCTTTCATAGAATCTTATACAGAGCCTGATAAGTTTTGCATTACTATTCGCAGCATGGTGACCTCTGGAGTTTAGAGTTGACATTAATGTTGGTCTTTCTCTGGAATTGTTCTGAATGTTCTGCTTTATATGTATATATGTTCATTACTTAATGTTGAGAGATGGTGTCTTAGTCTGCTTTTTTATAACCTCTGTATATAGATTACTTGAGGCCATCATTGTCATGTGGACGTGTATCTTTTATTTGTGAAAATTTGTGAACAGCTACATCTTATTTAAATTATTTTGTACGGATGGCATCCTGTGTATCAGGATATCTGATAAAAATAGATAGTAGTTTTGATCCAGTGGTAAATTCTCTTAAGGCCTTTTCAGAAAAGTCTTTACTAGACCTGGGATTTGAATAAGATTTAAGTAATAAAAAAGTTTTTTTACAGAATTCCTTTTAAGCACTCCAGAAAAGGTTGGAATAATAAGGCTGTATTTGAGTCATCTGCTTAAGAGTCCTCTATTATTGAGGGTTGAACTGATATTTTACTGCTAGGGTAACTGAAAGAACTATTTTGCTTATCTACATTTCTTATTCTTTCGCATTCATACCCATTGGACATAGCTTGGAAGGAGTGTGGTTTTTTTTTTTTTTTTTTTATTGAGGTTTGATTGACATGCAAAAAACCGTACATACTTAACGTATGCAACTTGAAGAGTTTGTGAAGCCATCACCATAATCTATGCAATAAACCTATCCATCACCTCCAAAAGTTTCTTCCTAACCTCTTTGGAGAGGACTCCACACTCAGTAATTTCTGTCCATTCCAGGTCAGAAATAGGTGTGAAGCTGATGAATAATAGTTGCCATGTTTCCCAGGTTGTGAGTGCAGAACATGTGGGTTTTATGTGGTGTAATAACAGCTCCTTAGTCATAGATTAGCAGGAAATCATTCCATCAGCAAGTATGAATGTTTGTCATATGCCATGTATTACTTCAGTGGCTGAAGGATTCCTCAGTGAAAAAAATCCCTGCCTTTATGGAGTTGACACTGGATGGGAGGAGGGAAGCCAGGAAAAGAAATAAGGGAGGGCACCTGGGTGGGCTCAGTGGGTTAGGCCTCTGCCTTGGGCTCGGGTCCTGATCTCAGGGTCCTGGGATCGAGCCCCGCATCGGGCTCTCTGCTCAGTGGGGAGCCTACTTCCCCTTCTCTCTCTGCCTGTCTCTCTGCCTACTTGTGATCTCTCTGTGTCAAATAAATAAGATCTTTAAAAAAAAAAAAAAAAGAGGAATGTGGAGTTGAAATTTGGGAGTGACTAGTAGGAGGAGACTGCTATTTTATTTTTTTAAAGATTTTATTTATTGGATTAGAATCAAGTTGAGGGAATAAACGTGATTACAAGCTTTTTTTGGCCTTAGCAACTAGAATAATGGAGTAGACATTTGCTTGTTTGGAGAAGACTACTGGGAAAGCAGACTTAAGGGCAAAGATTAGGATTTCTGTTTTGGATATGGTAAGTTTGAGATGCCTTGTTAGGTCTTCAAGTGAAAACATTGAAATCATGGCTGAATATAGGACTCTGGTATCAAGGAGAGAGGGCCAAACAGAGTATATATTGAGGTTAACATAAGTCATGAGCATAGAGATGAAATCAATTTCACCTGAAAACTGAGTTGTGGCTAGACAAAGAAGTTCAAGTTTGGAGTTTGCTGTTAGGTGAAAGATCTGGTAAGCAGACTGACAGATAGGAACTAGAGGAACGGGAAGGAAAACGTGAGATTGTAATGCTTGGAAGGCAAGTGAGGAATCTGTTTCAAGGAGTGGGGGTGATCCGGTCTTTGAGTTGCTGCCAGATAGGTCAAGAATGATGAGAACTAAGACTCTGACCATTTAGATTTTGCAGGGAAGTTATTGGTGACCTTCTTGAGTAATTTCAGTGAAACAGAGATGAAAGCCTTATTGGAGTAGATTCAAGATATAATGAGAAAAATGGGACTTGGAGACAGTGAATGTAGAAATGTCTCAAATCCTGTGATTTTGCTGTAAATGGAGAAGACAGAGGTTGGATGGTCCTGGAGATATGGTGAGTTTGTTAGGATTTGTTTTTAGGATGGGAAACTGATGATTTTGAATGTGGATGGAAATTGTCTAGCAGAGAGGAAAGAATGCGATGATGCTGAGAAGGGAGATTGCTAAAGGGAGGTCCTTGAAAAGGTGAGTTGGGATGGAACTAAACTTCATTCTGTATAGGTATCACCTGGGGTCACAATGCAGATTATAGTCCTGTAGGTATGGGGTGGAGCCTGAAATTCTGCATTTCTAGTAAGTCCTTGATGCCTATGTTTATGGTCCCCGTCTATAATTTGAGTATAAGAATTTGGTACTCTGAGCACAAGAACAGTAGACTAGTGTATTGATACATAATCATATGGATTGGTGGATATGGTTGGGTTTGTACAGTATGTCTTCAGGTTCTTTCTGTTTTCTCAATGGAACAGGAAGCAAGTAAGTCACTATCCTAAAGTGAGGTTCGAGGAGATGGTGTAAAGTCATCTAGGAAGGTAGTCAGTAGTCTAGAATGTAGGATTATGGGGTTGCACCCAAGGCCCTCTGTGGTTAGTGGTTATGAATTTAAACTGAGACGTATCGAATAGGGGTGTATATATGTTATTCATTTACTTTCAGTTACACACAGTGTATGTGAAGAGTAGGTGGGTAGATGGGGTTTAGAATAGCAAGTGTTTTGGTAGAGAGAGGGGCAAGTGATTCATGGGTGTATACAAGATAGCTACAAATGATGGCCTATGGAATCTAAACTGGGAAAGGAAGAAAATAAGAATGCTAGGTTAAACAGAAAATGTGGGGTTTTTTTTTGTTTGTTTTGTATTTAATTACAGGTCTTCCTCCAATCTTTAATTTACTGGGGAGCTCTGTAAATCTTCAGGAGAGGAAAACAGTGTTCATGTCCTCAATTTTTTTTTAAAGATTTATTTATTTTAGAGTGCAGGGAGGGCCAGGAGAGGGCAGAGGGAGCAGGAGAGAGAAACCTAAGACCGCGCTGAGGGTGGAGCCTGATGTGGGACTCCATCTCACTATCCTAAGATCAAGACCTGAGCCAAAACCAAGAGTCAGAAGCTTAACCAAGTGTGACACCCAGGCACCCCTTATATTATTTTTTAAATCATGGAACTCTTTCTGTCTCAGTATCTCTCTGAGCTGGTATTCTGCTAAATAAGGAAAAGAGTGCTTTACGCTTTTGGCTAAAGCAAGTATTAACAGCAGGGATTATGATTTCATTGAAATTGGAGGGTTTTAATGCATATAAGAAAGAAGGGAGGTCATAAAGGATTTTAAAAAATTGTGTCAGCTCTAAAAACTACTTAAATGTATCCCTTTATTATTGTTAAAACAGACTGTCATCATCCTTATAAGTCATGCAGGTTTATAATCATAGCCATAATATAAGATAATTACTATATGGATAAATACAGAAAGATTTTCAACCATTGGTGTTTTTTTTTGTCTCTTTTTCTCTCTTGGATATTACAGATGACCATGGATGAAAAATATGTAAACAGCATTTGGGACCTTCTGAAAAATGCAATTCAAGAAATCCAGCGTAAGAATAACAGTGGTCTTAGTTTTGAGGAGCTCTATAGAAATGCTTATACAATGGTTTTGCATAAACATGGAGAAAAGCTCTACACTGGACTAAGAGAAGTTGTTACCGAACATCTCATAAATAAGGTATCCAACTTTAAAGGATTATTGCTAATTATATGGAATCTAGAAAATCCTTTATATACTATATTGTACTTTGACTAGAAGTATTAGTTTTAAGGGCTCCCAAGAAGCCTATAGAAATAGTAATCAATTAATGTTGTATTATAAAACCTCACTCAAAACTTAAATTGAACTAAATCACAATTTTTGATAATTGAGGGAAGATGAAGTTTGTGATTTATAACTAATACATTCTCTATAATCATAATGAAGAAAGCAAACTTTTATTAGTTTACAAATGCTTGTTTATTAATGTATGAAATACAGATCATTATTTTTTCCTTAAAATGCTTAACCAGTCCATTTTATCCTTCTCTACTTTCTCCGTATATTTGAAAATAATAACATTATATTATTTAAAAAAATATTGTCTAAGACTTGACACCAGTTGAAATGGACATTATTTTAATTGAGTTTTATAGTAAACATGAATTTTTTTTTTTAAAGAAAGATAAATTAGTGTTGGGCTGTTAAAATTATAAAATATTTCTTTGGTTCTAAAAAGATGTTTTTGCTTTTTTAAAATGTTTATGTAGAACAAATTCTATTACAAGTATGTCTTGCTTTAAGATTGTCAGATAAAATGTAAAATACCACAGATAAATAAAAACTTCTCACAGTTTTTGTGTGGTATTAGGGTGTTCGTTTTTCAAATTTTATTTTGAAAAAATGGAAAAGTTGTACCAAATAGTACAATGATCTCTTGTATTGTAGATTCACCAGTTAACATTTTGCCACATTTTTGCTAATCTTTCTATTGATACTTGTTATTATTACTATTATTGATATACTATTATTGCTGAAGAATCAGAGAATAAATAAGTTTTAAATTCATTTACTCTCAAATACTTTGGGATGTTTCTCCTAAGAACAAGGAAATTGTCTCACTTAACCGAAGACGAATGTTTGAAATCAGGCAGTTTAACATTAATATAATACTGTTATCTAATATAGTCCACATTCAAATTCATCAGTTGTCCTGTGTAGTAGTGATGTCCTTTATAACATTTTGTTTTCTGATCCAGGATCCAATCCAGGATCACACACTCAGTTCCTCAGCTTCTTGTCTTTCAGCACATTGACATTTTTGAAGAGTATAGGTCAGTTGTTTTGTAGATTGTCCCTCGGTTTTTGGTTTGTCTGATTGTTTCCTCATGACTAGTTTCAGGTTATGCATTTTTGGCAGGAATAATACATAAGTGATGTTGTGTCCTCAGTGCATCACATCAGGAGGCACATGATGTCAGTTTATCCCATTATTGGTGATGTTAACTTTGATCACTTGGTGTCCGCCAGATTTCTCCACTGTGAAGGTACCTTTTTTCCCTTTGTAATTCATAAGTAATTTGTTCAGATATATTTTGAGACTGTATAAATATCCTTTTCCCCAAGAAACTTTCATGTGATGGTTCTAGCATCCATTGATGATTCTTGCATGAATCATTATTACTGTGGTGGTTACAAAATAGTTATTTCTACTATTCCTTCTATAATTTCTTTCTCTTACATGGGATTACATGAGGAGGTAGCTAGTATCTCATGAAGCAAGGTGATTGTGTTCTTCCTGCAAACAACAGTTTCTTTAGTGTCTACTGTGCACAGCTTTCTAGGAAAATACAGTGGGTACAAAGAGATACGATATCCCTTATTTGTACTGTGATGTGAGAGATGATGCAGACATTTAGATAACAGTGTGAGGCATTATATAATTAAGTGGCAAATGAATTGAATAGGCAATAAGTGACTTAGGAATTCAAATGAGGGAGAGATTATCCTGGGCTGTAAGATTAAATGGGAAAGTATCAAATTGAATTGAGCCATGAGACAATGTGGAAGGCATTCCAGGATGGCAGATGTCATATGATTATACGGAAATAAATTGGATACACTTAGGTGGTAAATAAGAGTTTGATTGAGGTATATAAGAATTTATGGGGATTAGTGCATTCTAATATAAAGGTGGTTTGGGAACAGATTGGAGGAAAAACTTGAATGCCAAGCTAAGGAATTTGGGCTTAACAGTAGAGGTTTATTGGAGGTTTTTAAGTGGATGACAATGTGACAGAATATTTTAAGAAGATTAAGATGAAAATGATACAGATGTAGAATTGGGAGGATGTTTTTGCTAGGAGCTGGGGAGGACCTGGAAAAATTTGAGTAAAGTGATAGGCTAGACATAAATGGTTAGAGGAGATGACAGATACTGTTTTTAAATAATGTTGGAGATTTTTATAGTTGGAAGATACCTTAGAAATCATTTTATATGAGGGAAATTGAGTGTGAGATCATCAGAAAATGCTCAGCTAGAAATATCCTGTGTTTAGAGATAGGTTTAGAGCTTGAGCAGAATCTCAAACTGAAGATAAGATTGGATGTTTCTTAGCACGTACTCTAAGGGAGAAGTATTGGGAGTTCAGAGAACAAAAATCCTAGAGCCAAAGGATGAATCTTCAAAAGCAAATTATGGTATGTAGGTGTGGGAAATGAAGAAGACTAAATTGAGAAACTTGGCTTCAAAAGGAAGAAGAAATGTAGAGTGCGAGAGTTTTGCTTAAAGCTATTTGAAGGGGAGATGATTGAAGCAACTGAGTTTTTGGTTATGGAGAGAGTACGGATTTGAGAACAGAGAAGTAAAGGTAGAAAATAGAGGCGTGCTCTCATTTAGAGATTCCATTGTGAATGATGGTAGTGGTCATAACTTACTGTTATTTAGCATTTGTATGTACTAGGTTCAGTTCCATTGCTTTTACCTGTGTTAGTGGTCACAACCTAATGAGCAGGATATGACTATTCTCTCTGTTTTATAAGTGGAGAAACTAAGGCACAGAGAATTAGTGATTTGTGCAGATGCACATAGTAACCGGCCTAGCTGGAACAGTATTCAGGCAGTGTGGTTTCAGGCTGAGTCCTTGACTCCTCTGTAGATCTGGCTCCTGAGGCACAATGAATGGATCAAGATGCAATAAACACAATGAAATTGAAGGTGCAGGAGAGGCTTCTAGTAAATTGGTCAGTGTTTGTAAAGCTGTAGTCCTATAAATTCTAGTTCTTGGTTTATTTATAATTAAAATGACGGAGCTAGCAGTACTATCTCCTAAGATTCTTTAGTTCTAAAACTATTACAAATCTAATAATTAAGCCATGCATCTACTGAAGATGAGATGAAGAGACTTGGAGTAGCCTTTCTTGGGAATATACTAAGGAACTGGCAAGTGAGGAAAAAGATAGCTTAGTAGGAGTTGGCCTGAATGTATAACTTGTCTTTTTTGTTTGTTTTAAAGCTTTAAAGCATTGCTTTGCAGCTTGGGCACAGATGCAGAAAAAACATCTGTAGTTACGTGCTGTATTGAGAATTGGCTTATCCAAAAAGTGAGGAGAGAAGGGGAGACCAGAGTGGGAAGTCAGTGTTTAAGCGATTTTTTGGACTCTGAAACATGGTTAGGTAGAAATTGAAGTCATGTGACCAATAATTCTATGGTAACTGTAAAAGCTTCAGCATATTTGTGAGTTGCTTAAAGTGATCCCATATCTCAGGTTAGCTGTTATTTCAAAATACAGGCAGTTCCCTGTAGTAAGTTCCAGAGAAGATGTATTCAAGTTAATTGTGCTAAAGAAATTGTATACACTAAATTCTTTTTATTTCTGTTGCATAGGCATTAGTCATACATCACCAGTATCTGAAAATGTTCTTGAATTTTTTGTTTCTTTCACAAATGCTCATTTGACCAATTTAACTAGTCAATTTCTGGCTAGGAAATGTACCAATACCAATGTATCTAATGACTAATTTTGTTATTTCAGTTGAATTAAGACTTTTAACCTCTGCTAGCATCTGTGCTTTCATTTTTGTGTTTTCCATTTATCTTATTTTATTCTTAGTTTTTTTTTTTATTCTTAGTGTTATGAAAACTTTTAATAACTATACAGATACAGTACTACTCTATGAAGGGGACATGGCCCAAAGAAATTTGTTAACTGACAGGCAGAGCCATTATGTAGTAGCCTAAATGTGCTCTGATGTAGGAAGTCTCAGTTTTTTCTACCAAATGTGCAGAAGTGTAGTTTGCATAAAAATTGATAATAACTGTTTATACAGTGCACTTTCTGACTAGAAGGTGGGGAAATGGTTCAGGGTCTGTGGTATGAAAGTAACCGTATTCAGTTTCACGGAATGTATTCCTTTTTGTGGTTCTGAAAGCCTTATTATGTGGTCTGGTCATCAGGTGTTGTTGTTGTTGTTGTTGTTGTTCATTGTGCTTTTAGCACTTTGCTGAACTATGTAAACAGTAATACTTTTAAAGTAAAATTATTTTCAACTGAAGTGAACATTTTAGTGCTGTGGCATTTAGGCAGCCAGGACCTATTTTTTCATGTTGAAGGATGCAAATTAAATACAATTATTACGCAGAGTCAGTTGCTAGTACCCTGGTTGCAGGATGAGAGTAGTAAACATCTGAGCAACATCTTTGATAAAGCAGAGTGGCACAAACTATCAGGGCAGATAAATGGAGGAACTTCTCAGAGATGAAGGTAGCTGATTGTTGGCTTTAGAAGTAAGTTCCCAAAATTGAAGCAGGCATAGAAAAGCTAAATGCTTTTCTTTTAACTTGGTGGTATATTCTTCCTACCTCTAGAAGAATGTTTCCTTTGAGGAAACTGAGACCTAAAGGAATTCATTGAATTTCTCTGGACTACAAAGCAAAACTTATGGCCCTTGTACCTCTCCGTAAGAAAAAAAAATCCCATTTTGGTAAATAAGAAAACATAACAGAATTCACAGGGATTATCTTTTCTTTAACATTTGTTTGTAAATAACTTTAAAAGCATGGTTGTACTGGAAAAAAATTTCTGCTTTCCAGTTTTAAAGATTTTTAAATTACAGATCATTTTGTTAAAGCCTCAAAAATACCCATGTAAGACTTCTTATTACATAATTCAACATTCAGAGGTATGTTATCTGCCAGCCTCTGACTTAGGTATAGGTTTAAAAAAATACATTGGAATGCATTTGATCCCTGTAGTCATAAAACAGTTAAACAAGTAAACAAATGTTTAGTTATAAAACATGGTGAAGAAAACAAGATACAGTGAAAGAGGAAAATGATGTAGCCAAGAAATGACCTTGAGTAATAGGGGACTTGAAAAATGAGAAGGTGCTCATGAGAAGAGCGTTCCAGACAGGGGTTGGCTGTAGAACATTTTTTCTTTGCAGGACCAGATAGTCAATATTTTTAGCTTCCTGAGCCATAGATTCTGTCAGTAGTTCCTCAGTTCTCTCCTCTTTTAGCACCAGAGGAGCAGTAGACCATATGTAATGAATGAATATGGCAGTTTTCCAATACAGCTTTATTTGAAAAAGACAGCAGGCCATCCTTTGCCAATCCCTGGAACAGAGAAATTGAAAACAAAGCCTGTTGTGAATGGGGAATTAAGTATTGGCAGTGGGGAAGAATGGGACCAAGATGAGGTTTGGAGAGAAAGGCGTTGAAGCCATGGTATAAGGGCTTCATACTTAATTACATGTACATTAGGAAGCCATTCAAGAATTTTAAACAAGACAGTGACATGATCTGATATAGATTTTTAAAATAATATTCGGGTTGCTGTGTGATGCATAAATTAGAGGGCCCAAGAATTGAGGTGAGGGGAGTAGGAAGGAATAATCTAGTAATTCAGGTGAGCAAGTGATAGTGGTGATTTATACCAGTGTAGTGACAGTGGGGATAGAAGATTTCAGATTCAGGACACTTTGAATATAGAAAGATTGTTAACTTCTGAATAGATTGGTTGTAGGGAATGAGGAAGAGGAAAGAATCCAAGAGGTTTTTGGTTCTTGGGCAACAGGGTGTTTTTTGGTTTTTGTTTTTTAATACAGGTTTGGGGTAGAGAAAGGAGCTCCATTTGAACACGTTAATTTTGGGGCACCTGGGTGGCTCAGTGGGTTAAAGCCTCTGCCTTCAGCTCAGGTCATGGTCCCAGGGTCCTGGGATTGAGCCCCACATCGGGCTCTCTGCTCAGCAGGAAGCCTGCTTACCCCTCTCTCTCTCTGCCTGCCTCTCTCCCTACTTGTGATCTCTCTCTCTCTCTCTCTCTCTGTCAAATAAATAAGTAAAAAAAAAAAAAAAAGAACAATTTGAACACGTTAATTTTAAGGTGCCAATGAAATTGGATATACAAATACAAATTTAGTTCTCTGAGAAATTTGGAATGGAAATGTAAATTTGGGAATCGTGAGCGTATAGATGAAGTCACACAGAAAGGAGAAATGAGGAATTTAATCCTGAGAAATTAAAACATTTTAGGTATATTTAAGGATTGTAATGGAAACTGAAAAATAACCAGATTGATCTCTAACCTTAAGTTATAAAATGATGTCAACATTGATTTAGCAGAGTCGTGGTTTTCATAACCATTTTGTCTCTATGTTTTGTTTGTGTGTTTAATGGCTAAAGACCATTTTAAAATTAAATAAAGTGCTAATCAGTTCTGTTACTTGTGGGTAGGGTGCTTTATTGAGGTGTAACTAACAAAATTGTAAGATATTTAAGAGTCTTGTTCATTTTTTTTTGGAGTCATCTTTTAAAAGATTCCTGTTTGGGATTTAAATGTGACGGAAAGTGTTTAAGCTCCTACTAAAGTAACTGCCAAGACTTGCTTTTGCTTCTTGTATCCACTGTTGAACACTTGATGTTTAATAATATGAAATAATTTAGACGTAGCTGTAGTGGAAAAAGGTCTGGGTAGAAAGTAGGGAGAACTGGGCTTTAGGCCTAATTCTGCTACTCATAGTCTTGAACAAATTACTAGACTTCTCTGGACTTCAGATTATTAATTTATAATTGGGATTGGTTTTGTTAACCTAAATGAGCTTTAAAATTATATAATGATTATGTCTTGATGATTTAGTTTTTTTAAGACTTAGGAAGATTATAGTTTTAAAGTTTACTGTTGTCCTTTTCCTGTGCCATAATACATATTTAGATTAAAAACATTTCCATTTTTAATAATTTCTTAAAATCAAGGGAGAGAAACTTTCTTTGGTTTTAATTTGGCAAGAACTTAATTCCAATTTTGTGATGCTTAATAGGTTTCTTAGGTTTGCCTTATGCTTAATTTTCTCTAATCTCTCTCAACATATTACTCTTTGGTAATAATTGAATAATATGGTAGACTCATAAATTAGCTAATTCTTGTACTTTGAAAGTTTGAACAGAAACAATGTTGACTTTAGCTCTACTAGAAACAGCTTATTAATAAAAAGAACATTTATTTCAGTGATTTTTTTTTTTTGAAGTCTTTCTGTGAGCACTGGTGTTATATGTAAGTGACAAATCACTAAATTCTACTCCAGAAACTAATACTACACTATATGCATTAACTAACTGGAATTTAAATAAAAACTTGAAAGATTAAAAAAAAAAAGATTTCATCCTGTAGATACGTTTAAATGTGTGTATAAAAAGTATTTATACTAATAGTTATTGTAGTATTGTATTTAAATGTTAAAAAAGGCTGAAAACTATCTAAATTTTCACTAATATACTGTTGAATAAGTGGATTTGTATCCACAGAATGAAAAAAAAATATAAAGTCTTTGTATCCATATATCCTGTTCTTCAGATATTCTCTTACTTTGGGTAGAAGGCAGAATAAGGGAGTTTGATCCTGCCTACTTTTCATTCATTTAGAAAACTTCCTATCGAGGGATTTTTCTCCCCATTTTGAAGGGAAAAAGAAAGAGAAGAACCAGAATCTTAAATATTATGTTTATTCACCAGTAAAGTGCTTCTGTGAGGGTACTAATTGCATGTGGAAATGAAGTTGGTATTCTTGGTAAGCTCTGGACTATTTTGTAAGCCAATCACTTAATATAGCTTTTATAATAAAGCTTTTTTAATGCTTTTCCTTTCTTTCTAGGCAAATGCAAATGAGTGTAGAGGGCTTTTTTTTTTAGTGGCATTTAAGTACAAAATATATTATAAATATAATGATTGCAGTGAATTATAAAAGGACATTGGTAGAACCGCTCAGGAATAAGATTTTTGTTAGCACAGACAGATTCAGTTCAGAGGCTCACAGATACTGAGTTTCTTGTGTTTCATCTACCAAAAAATAATTAAGACACTATGCCTGTCAGCAAGAATCTTCCAGTTTTAGTGAAGTAATCATATTTGAAGGAGAATTATTTTTCTTGAGGAATTCAGGGCAAGGTGGAAAGAGGAGGTCACTTTTGATGGGCCTTAAAGGATTATTAAAGATTTATCATGTGAAGAGAAGCAAAAGATAGTCAAGAAAATGGCATGAGTAAAAAAGGCAGGTAGGCATGAGTGTAGTCAGGTAAGATCAGTGTAGATGGAATATAAAAGGCTTCAGTCAGGTACATTTGTTGGGAATGAGATTGGTAAAGTAGGTTGGACTAGGTTTTAGAAAGACATTAGAGGAAATTTGGGTTTTATCCTGTGAGTTAGGAGCCATTGGTTTTTGTCTTCCAAAAGAGACTGAAGTGAAGATGGAGTGAGAGATTTAGTAGGCATGCCGTCCTTAGTGCTTCTTTGCTGCATATCTTTTGTTCTCCTGCCATCTTGTCCTTTTTTCCTAACTTTTAAGTTGTTGAAGGAAACAACCTATTATGATGAATATTGGAGTTGCTTAGGGTGATGACAGAGGAAAGCTCTGTTTGAGCTAGGGGTACAAACCCTTAATGAATATGATTTGGAGGAATGACTTGAATATGAATAGAGTAATCCCCAAAAAGGAAGAGATTTGGGGAGTAAATTTTAGGCTCTATATCTCATTTTTTGAGATGAGTCTGTCTGCTGAGAGCCAGATCCTGTGATCCTGTGGAACTATGGGGTTTTTCTTTCCCTACCTTACTCAAGAGAACAAAAAGACTAATTACCATATTGCCATGCTTTTTGTATGTTTTACTGCTTACTCTGTCAGTGGCTTTGTCCAAAGTTTAATTATGGTACTAATGCTATAATGGTTTTTAATGTATATCTTTTGTCTTAAACATTGTGAATATAATACTTTACAAGTGATAATTCATGTCCTTCTGTGGTATAGTACTTTCTTTCGGTTTTCCTTTCCAACCATTAGGTAAAAAGCTACTGGTTTTCATGTCATGACTTTGTACTCAAAGAAATCCTGATTTTTTCCAATTTTTTTTTTAAAGTTAATATATGGATGAGGACTTTTTTTTTTTTTAATGATGCCAAATTTAGATGATTTCTTACTTGCTTTAATATGTAGCAAATACTTTTTATGTATGAAATTATAAAAATATGTTGTCCTAATTCACCACTGTGTGCCCCAGCTTTGAGCTTCATGATTCTCTAATGCTGTTCATTGTATTCTACTTTGTATTAAGGTCATATGAATACTAGCATTAGGCTCCTCTTTTCTTCCTTCCGCCATAGAGATTTTAAAGTGGCTGAATGCATTTTCTGTCTCCCATGGTGGCTAGCACCCTGCTTTGCTTGTTGGAAGGAATCATATATCTGAATTGACAGTTTGAAGAAAGATTTTTGTGTATTCTTTTGAATTAAGAGCTTCATGTTGGACACTTAAAAGTGAGTGGGGAAATACTGCCACTAGGAATGAATTTTATGTTGAAATTATAGGTAGTGTGCTCTTTGTAAAATGCTTAAACTTACATTACTAAGTATTATATGTTAGTAAAATTACTTACAGAAGAATCTTCTGACAGCAATAAGAAACAAGTTTACCCTGTAGTAGCTATCTTAACTCTTTTGTCCATGATACTGGTATGATTCTTCATACCAGTCAAGACTACCACCTTTTTTTCTAAGTTAGTGAAAATAGTGAGAAACAGTACTGTCAGTCTAGAAAATATCAGGAGGGCAGTGAATTTTATATCATTCAGGAAACTCTTGTCATTAGTGAATTCTTGGAAAGTTTAAGATGCCTACAAAAGTTAAGGTTAATGCTTGTAAGTAAGCTTAGTACAAGTTTGCTTTGAAATACAGAAATCTTAAGATTGTTTTGTATTATGAGAGAGAGCAGTATCTATTCAAACTTACATTGACTATACAGATAATAGGATATTAGCTGCTTTACAAACTCCTCTATTTAAAAAGTAAAAGGATTCCTTCCAGTTAACAGAGAAATTTTTTTTTAGAAGAAAAGAAAGCAAGAATCAAGTAGAAATTTGGAGTTTAGGAAGTACTGTATAATGTATGTAACCATATGTATATATTTGTCTTTTGTGTCACATGTTTCTCAAAATCTAAGGCACTTGGGAATGCAGATCCTGATTCAGTAGAGCTGACCTACTACTCACAATCTACTTTGAGATTATGAGTTTCTAACAAGCTCCAAGGTGACAATGATGATCATGATGAGTCTTTAACCTTACTCTATAAGGACCACACTTACGGAGTAGCAAGATCAGATATTTATGTGATAATATTATAAATGTGTAATACCAGTAATATTACATATTTATGTTGCAAATGCTTATATGGCATTTACTATGGGCTGGGCCCTGTTATAAACATTATTTGTATATTAACTCATTTTATCCACACAACAGCTCCTTGAAGTAAGTGTTATTATTCCTCTTTTGTAAAAACTTGGTACACAAAGAAGTTACTGGTGGTTATGTACCTACTAAGTGTTGGATCTGTGATTTGCATCAGGCAGGCAAGCTTTTTGGCATCTGCATCCTGTGCTGCCAGCCACTATTCACTATATAGGACTGTTAACATAAAAATAGCAAAATATACTATTTCTTTTTAATCTTTTAAATCAAGAGTTCTCAGGAGAAAGCGAAGAGCTATGGAGCTTTTTAAAAACTGTGTGTGTCAGATTAAGAGAAGTCTCTTCTACACTCCATGGAGATTGACTTCTGTAGGTAGCCACTTTTATTGACAGGTTTATGTCATCACTCTGATATGATGAAAGCTTTTTGAGCTCTTCAAGAATAACTCTTTAATGACATTCCTCAGAAAAATAGGGTTTACATAGCTGATAAGATTTGTAAAGTGACAGGCCCCCAGATCACATGAGTGGGACCCTGAGAAAATTCAGATGTAAATGGGAACTTAAATGCTATTTTTGATCATGTAAATGTTGCATATTTATCTAAATCAATGAAATAAACAGTATTTGTTTCAGAATTTGGAGACAGAAGGGTACTTTGCAGACATCCTTTGGCTCTCAATTTTTTTTCCCCAAACAATGGAAAATGCCACTTTTTAAATCCTACAGAATCAATATAAATCGTATTTACTCAGGGAAAATGGAGCCTACCCTGCATCTCTATAGTTATAGAGAGGATATAGAGAGTGTCTAAGACATTTTACTGTAGCAGGATATAAATGCCATTGTTCTAGTCAACCCCCGAAATAATATGGGTAAGAGGAGCTACAGACCAGATAGGTTAACTAACTTATTCAAAGTCCTAGTTAGTAATTGCCCTGGAAAGTTGTCCTTAAATACTAACTTGATTGTTTTAACTTTGATTATTAAAATACTTAAGATTTCTAGGAGATGATACCTTTTAAAATTTTAGTTTCTCTATGATATTTTGTAAATATATTTTGTGTAATTGGCATGTGCTCCATGTTTTTCATGACCCACTTTGTGTTTTTAATACACAATGTGTATTTCAATGCAGAATAATGCTAAATACAATTTTCAGTACTTCAGAGACTTGTCTGTATTTAAATTAAAAATTTTCCTGAGTTTTGAGACGTTTTAAGAAAGAAGTTGTTAATTTTCATTAGTCCATATCATATTAATTATATGACCCGTTTCTAGTTTCAGTGGACTTTAGAGCTAAAATCTTTATAATTGGTTTTAGCCAATGAATTTGTGTTACCTAAACATTTAATTAGGATTGGCTGGCTGGGATTTTGCCCAGGCATTGAAACTCAGAGGGTGAAAGAAAATTGTAATTAATGATTTAATTGTGTGTGTTGGCGGCAGGGATGGGGGGGGAAAGACTGTGCAGATTATTAATGTCTTCTGACTCTCCAATCAGCCAAGAGCTCCTGGCCCAAGGCTAGCCTCCTTGTCATTCCATGAAGATATTTGGTTAAGAAAACTCACTTGTAGGTCTTACCATGCTTATGCCTACTGGCCGCTCTTATCATCCTCCTTTCCATCCTCCTCTTCTTTTGCCAGTAATTTGATTGAAGATGCGTTTCTTGCAACTTGGACATTATCAGTGAACAGATTTTATCACAGTGTTGAAAAATAAACATTTTCTTTTGACTTAGTAATTCCACTTTAATCTTTGCTGAGGATGTAATTAAAAGGACAGGAAAAGCTATGTTCACAGAAATGAAGAATGTAGTATGCCAATTTGAATTATTCCAGAGTCATTCATAAGTTGACACTCCTGAAGTAATTAACAATTCTTTGATTGGCATTCAAGTTGCTTTTTTTTTTTCTAAGATTTTATTTATTAGCACATCGAAGAGAGCACAAGCTGGGAGAAGGGGCAAAAGGAGCCAGAGAAGCAGACCCCACTGAGCGGGGAGCCTGTCGGTCCCCTGGACTCAATCCCAGGAACCTGGGATTGTGACTTGAGCCGAAGGCAGTTGCTTAACCAACTGAGCCACCAGAGCATCCCTCAAGTTGCTTTTAAGAATAAACATTGTGACATACTAGCTTATGTTTATAATATATAATAATAAAATGGCCCAACTTGAGAATTGTAATTGTTGCAAATTTTAAAAAGTCGGTATTAATAAAATTAGCCTTTTCTTTTCATATGCAGTTTATGAATTTTAGCCCACGTGTATAGATTCATATAAATGCTGTCATAATTAGTACAGAACATTTCTTCACCCCAGAACACTCCATTTGCCTTTTGTAGTCACATCTTCCTTCTTCCCTGAGATTTGACATCCACTGTTCTATTTTGTCACTATAGTTTTGTTTTCTCAAGAATGTCATGTAAATGGAATAATACAGTCTGTAACCTTTTGAGACAAATGTCTTTCATTCAGCATGATTATTTTGAGATTGAGCCAAGGTGTTGTATGTATCAGTAGTTTGTTCCTTTTTATTGCTGAATGATAAATTCTATTGTATGAATGTACTATGGTTTATATATCCATTTACCTATTTACTTGTTGAACAAGTTTTGGATTGTATATAGTTTTTTTGTAATTATGGAGAGAGCTACTTGAACATTCATATATAGGTTTTGTGTGAATATAAGTTTTCATTTCTCTGGGATAAATACCTATGAGTAGGATTGCTAGGTCATATGTCAAACTGTTAATTCCTCTAGAGCTGTACCATTTTGCATTCTCATTAGCAGTGTATAAGAAGAGCTCTAGTTTGGCATTTTTGCCAGCACTTGGTATTGTCAGTATATTTTATGTTAGCTATTATAATGGATGTATATCTTTTATAAAGATTTTATTTATTTATTTGACAGAGAGAGATTATAAGTAGGCAGAGAGGCAGAGAGGGGGGAAGCAGGCTCCCCACTGAGCAGAGAGCGTGAAGCGAGGCCTCAATCCCAGGACCCTGAGATCATGACCCAAGCCAAAGGCAGAGGCTTTAACCTACGCCACCTAGGTGCCCCAGTATCTCATTTTTAAAATTTTTTTTTCCTTAGTGGCCAGTGTTGTTGGACATCTTTTCATGTATAAAATTGCCTTTGTATAACGATGAAGTGTCTGTTCAAGTCTTTTGCCCATTTCTTAATTTTTTGCTTTCTTTACTGAGTTGTAAGAGTTTTTATATCTATATATAGAGAGTGTCTCTGGATAAAGATCATTTGATATTTTCTCCCAGTCTGTAGCTTGTTTATTTATTGTTTTAACAGTGTCTGCAAAACACAAGTTTTGCAGGTCCAGTTTATCATTTTTTCCTTTTATAGATTATGCTTTTGGTGTTATGTTGGTAGTTGCTTAAAATCTCAGATGACTTTTTCTTCCTATATTTTATTCTAATAGAATCTTTTTTCTTTGAATTGTTTTCATGCTTTGAAATTCTATAACTAGGTATTTTTCTTCTAAAGCAGAGGGTAATGTTGAATGTTAATTGTTCTTTAAAAAGTCAGGATTCAGAATTGTATCAGTATTATTACAACTATACAAAACATACTTGTGTTGAAAAAATTCTGCGGAGGGAAGGAACAGAAATGGCTAGTGTGGGGCTCTAAACCAGTGGTTTTTTAATCCTGGCCGTTGTAGGAGAATCACTCAGGTAGCTTTAAAAAAGAGAGATTGTCTTTTCTAGGTCTTGGGTCAGCCCCAGAATCTTTTGTTTTTTTAAATAGACTTTATTTTTTCAATCAGTTTTAGATTCATAGCAGAATTGAGAAGGTACAGTTGTTTCTCATATTCCCACTGCCTCCCCCACTATCAATAGTGTCCCATACCAGAGTGGTGCATTTGTTATAGTGACTTATTATCACCTAAAGTCTATAGTTTATGTTAGGGATCATGGTGTATTGTACATTCTGTGGATTTTAATGAATGTATTGAAATATATCCACCATTATAGTATCATATGGAAGAGTTGCATGCCCCTAAAAATCCTCTGTGCTCTGTGTCTGTTCATCTTTCCTTCTACCCTGACTCCTAACACCTGATTTTCTTCTTTGGATCTTTTTATACTCTCTTTAGTTTTGCCTTTTCCAGAATGTCATGTAGTTGGAATCATATGGTAGTCAGATTGTGTTCTTTCGCTTGTTAATATACACTTAGGGTGCTTCCATTCATGGCTTAATGGATCATTTCTTTTTAATGCTGAATAATACTCTATTTTCTCGATGTACCACAGTGTATTGTTTCACCTACTGAAGGAAATTTTGGTTGCTTCCAAGTTTTGGCAATTATGTATAAAGCTGCTATAAACATGTGAGTGTGGGGTTTTGTTTGGACGTAAGTTGTCACCTCCTTTGGTATTTATAGCAAGGAGCCTAATTGATAGATTATAAGGTAGGAGTATATGTAATTTTGTAAGAAACTGCCAGACTGTCCTCCAAAGTGGCTATGTATCATTTTGTATTCCTGCCAGCAGTGAGTGAAAGTGCTTGTTCGCTACATCCTCAGCAGCATTTGGTGTAGTCAGTGTCTTGGATTTTGGCCATTCTAATAAATGTGTAAGGGTGTCCCATTGTTTTAATTTGCAATTTCTTTCTTTCTTTTTAAAGATTTTATTCTTAAGTAATCTCTACACCCAATGTAGGGCTTTGAACATACAACTCCAAGATCAAGAGTCGAATATATACAGACTGAATCAGCTATGCGCCCCTTGGTTTGCAATTTCTTAATCAGATGTTGGACATCTTTCAGTATGCTTATTTGCCATTTGGTTTTCTTTTTTAGTGAGGGGGCCAGGTCTTTTTCCAATATTTTAGGTTGGGTTTTCTTGGTGACTTTTCATTAATTCCTTGTATATATTGGGTAACAGTCCTTACCAGATACACCTCCAAATATTTTCTCCCAGTCTGTGTCTTGTCATCTCATTCTCTTGAACAAAATCTTGTTACTCTTCAAGTGATTCTAATTCTCTGCCAGGTTCATGAATTACTGCTCTTGACTGTTGTCTGTATCTTGCTTTTTGCAAGACCAAGTGCTGTGAACAAGCCATCATTTTTCAGCTACTCATTTTAGCCTTGTTGTCCCAGCTGGTCCCATCCTACTCTCCGTTTCTATGGCTTTGTTGCTTGTTTTTCCTTGTTTCACCCTTCAAATTCTAGCTCTTCACCTGGATGAACTTCATGTAGCTTTTCTTATATAGTAATGCTGGATATAATTGATCTGTGGGCCCGCTTTGGTACTGGTACCACTTCTACAGCAGAGCTCTTTCCTGTTTGCCTTCGCTGATGCAAAAACAATTGTGGTTATTAGGGTGTGAGATTAACAGTGTTATTCACACACACACTGACCCCAATTCCTACCTTTTATAAATTTTCTATATTCTTTTAACAGTTTGTAAAATAAGAGTTAAATCTAAAAAAAAAGGTAAATCTTTTTGTCCACCATTTAATGTGTTTTTGTTTTATATACATACTTAGCTTTTAAAAAGCCCATTTTAATCTTCATAAAGGTTGAATTTTCATCTCATTCATACCTTTTATTATGTATATTTGAGCAAGTATTTGTTTACTTTTCGTGTATCAGAGTAGAAGGACAGTTTTCTGAGGCAGCATTAGCAGAAGAATTGTTTGTTCATAGAATGATCTGAATAATTAGGAGATGCATCAAGTGTATCTAAAGCACTTATGTCTTATAGTTCTGTGTCTGTGTGTATGAGCATAATCATTCAAAACTAAATGTAACAGTTTATCTGACAAGCAGGAGATCTTCTGGGGCATCTCTTAGAACTCTCATGTCCTGTGATAGAGGTTAATTGTTGTGAATGTATTTAATACCACTGAATTTTACACTTAAAAAATTACTAGGATGATAAAGTTTACATTATGTAAAAATGATGTGTCATTTCTGCGTAGGTCATTGGCCAAAGCAGATCCGTGACCACATCTAACTTCAACAGTAAAAAACAAACTAAATCTAACAAAATTAATAGCAGCTATTTTCTGCTAAGTAAAATTCATTGTTTTTGATTTGTCAGGATAATTTTTTGAGGCGTGATGCAAATAAAGCAGTTTTATCATTTATGACACGTTATACTAGTTGGTCACATTTTTGTTGAAAGACAGGTGTAAGTATAAATGTTACATAAGTATTTGAGGTGTTTTGTTTTAAAGTATACATAAATCAGTAATTTTAGGACACATGTCTTCTTTTATAACTTTTTAAAATTTGAGTGGTCAGTTTTTCATTTCATTTAACAGATATACAAGCACATTTTTGCATTCCAAAATTAGGGTGACTTTGTTAACATGTAACTTGACTTTATAACAGAGGGATATACAGGAGTTCACTTAAGGCAGTAAGAATAATTAATCGCTAGATAGATAGTACAGTTTCCCTAGTATTGTCATTGTAATTTAATTGCTACTCAGAATTTAGTGGTTCAGTGAAAGAATATGAAGATTGGTGAGGAATTTTATAAATAGTCATATTTTTAGTTTGTAGGTTTTTTTTAGTATTAGCTGTCATGGGGATTTGCATCTGACAAGTGACAGACTTAATGAGTTGGAGTAAATGATTTAGTATCCAATTTACAAAAAAGTATTTAACATAGTACTATCTATGAACCTATGTGAGTGTTTATCACTTTTGATATAGTCAGCATACTTACGGGTGATATGTTTTAAAGTCAAAGAGCTTATTAGTCTTATGAATGAAAGATTACATATGATAAGATGCTAAATTATGTGGTATAGGCTAGTGGTTTTCATACCATACGTTTAATAGAACAGACATTGTTTCATCACTAAACTCTCTTAATGGCTGTTTAATAAGAAAAATTAGATACAGTTTTCCCAATTTGAATTTATACTCTCATTTGTTGGAAATAGTGTGTTTTGTGTATTTTTTTTCAGTCTTTGGCATTTGCCTCTACTTGTTTATACTAGTGCTAATATGCAATGACATTTTATTTACTGTTTAGAATTCAAGTTTATAGATATATATCTCCACACACATATTAAATAATTTGTTCTCACAGAACACCATGACTTCAGATTCTCCCCAACCTAAACATGTTTAATTGCTACTATAGGTGTTTGGAGCTAGAACATATCTGGTTAGGGCTAGACCATGGAGGATTTGGGTGGTTTGGAATAATTAGAGAGGTTGGCAGTATAGTCCCAAAGTTATAGGGACTTAGAGGACAAACTGCTTCTTTATGATAAAACTAGAATCAGAGTCTCAATTCTGTTTTCTAGTCAGTAGTCATACCATTGGATAGATAGCATAGCAGGAAGTACGAGTAGTCAGGAACCTTATTGGAGAAGGTGGCAATATGCTTGCAGACTATGGAAAGGAATTCTTGAAGTTTGACTAGTCTTCGCAGGATTGCATTAGGAAGGCATTTCAGACTCAAGGCAACTGGATGTTTAAAGATAGATATCCTGAAAAAGCTTACCATGTTGGTGATGGATCATGGCTTTGGAGGGTAGGATGAATAAAGTAAAGGGTATTCTATATACCAGGCGCTGTTCTAGGTATGGGAAGCACACATGGAAAAAAGACAAAATCCCTGCTGCTGTGGATCTTGCATTTTAGTGAAAGGAACAGTAAGTGGATAAATAGGTAAAATAGTAGGCAGTCATAAGTACTGTGAGGAAAATTAGTGCGAAGAGTGGAGATAGAAGTTGTTTGAAATAGGGTAGTCAGGAAAGACCTCTCTGTGGAAGTGACACTTAGGTAGAAAAAAGTGAGGGCATAAGCTGTGTGAAATGTGCAGAACAAAGGGTAGAACACAGTTGTTGGATGCAGCTCCATTGTAGCTGGAGCATACTGAGTTCATAGTTTATACTCAGTAAGTAGTAAGTGTGGACTGAGTGTCAGACACTGTTCTAAGTGTGTCACTAATGTTCATTTAACCCTTACAGCAGTTCTACGAAATGGATACTGTTTCACATGTATCCAAATGAAATACATGGGTATTTCATTTCATATGAAACTTGAGGCACAGAGATGAAATAATTTACCCAAGGTGACACTGCTACTCAGGGAGCTGGAGGTTGAGCCCAGTAGTTGGACTCCAAAATCAACATTTTTAACCATTCTGCAAAGATAGGGAAGGGAAGGTGTAGTAGGAAATTTAGTTGGAGCAGTAGCCTGGGGCCAGTTCTCTGGGGCCCTATAGTTCCTTTTATTTTGACTGTGATGTTAGGTTGTTGGAGAGTTGAGAACTGCTCAGGAGGTTGCTTTATAACTCTGGAGATCAGGAGATGGGTCTGGACTATACAATACATTTGTTAGTTATCTGTATTTAGGTTATAGCTTAAAGTATTTCTACTGGCCTATAATCTATTTCTTTGATGTAAAATTGAATATTCCATATCATTTTATTGAACAGATAATGTGCATGTATACATATGAGAGTGTGTGTGTGTGTGTGTGTGTGCGCGTGTAAACAAACCTTAATGAACTCTTCTGTTAATAGGTGCGAGAAGATGTACTAAATTCATTGAATAACAACTTTCTTCAAACGCTAAATCAAGCTTGGAATGATCATCAAACAGCTATGGTGATGATTAGAGACATACTAATGTATATGGTAAGTAGAGCTTTTTTGTTTTTCCTTTAAGAAATTAGGCATTTCAAAACACAGTGTCTTTCTTCTTCCTGTCCCTTTAGTTGAATGGTACAGGTCAGTGTGGAAGGTGTTATTTTTTTTTTTTTTTTAAATAAACAATATTTCCTTTGCAGGGACCGGCCTTAGCTTATATGAAGTAGAGCCTTAATTGTTCATATATTTAATGATTAGAGTGGAAGACTGAAAAAGAAGGGTCTAGTTTTTTTTCTCAGTATATAACACTTGTACTTCGAAATGGAAAATGTTGAAAAATTTTACTAACATCTCTTTTTTGAGTAACAGTGGTTGAATGACAGCGTCAGAGATGAAAGCTTGGTATTCTCTTACAAGTTTTTAAAAACCTAATGTCCTCACATCTTCAGTGAGGGGGTTTCATTTTATACAAATATGCTCATAATAATTATACTCTAATAGCTGTTGACTGTCTTAATAGTAAATCTTTTCCGTATTTGTTATTCAGATACATATTCCATTTTTACCTATTATTACTGTTTTTTGTTTTTGTCAGGAAAAATATCCTATTCACAAGGCAATTTGGAAAACATTGACATGAGCTAAGCTGTTTAATAACTTTCAAGGAGATTAAATTATCGAGTTTTTTCTTACCTTTGTGTAATTATAGAATGGAGCTAGATTCATCAAGCTTAATTACTGTGTCAGTGCAAAATTAACAAGTGTAATAACTTTCCTTGTTACTTCAGTGTTTATATTTGGGAATTGGACATACGATTTTCTTCTAAGGTTTTACTCTTTGCTTTTCAAATTTTTATTTTCAGTTTCTTTAGTTTGATTTTACCTAGAGTGATGAGAGCATGTCCTAGTTTCTTTCACTTGCTAGAATAAAGCAGTGGTTGGAAAGAATTTCCAATGAGAGCAAATAGCTCTGGAGTTTTTTGTTCTGTTCAGAGAATGCAGTCAGGTCTATTACCCCTGGTTTTATAGGGCTTAGTGGCAAGGGGTTCAGGGAAAGGCTACTTCATTTTTCAGGGCTTGGTAAAAAAGTATAACAGTAGTTAGCCTTTCTGAGCCTCATTTTCCTCTTCAGGATACAGATTCGCTCTGTGCTGACGTTTTGAGGTAAATGAGATAGCATGTGAAATCATATAGTGCCTCGGATATAAATGTGAAATAAGTTAGCTTATACTGTTCTCATTAAGTTCTAGATATGATGAGTCTTTATAAATTTTAACACTAATAAACACTAAGATAGAAAACCACTTGTAATTTTATGGTCCATTACTCTATTGATAAAAGAAGTATTTCAAAATTATACACACACTCACCCTTACATATTGTTTTAAAAAATTTCTGTCTTGGGGCACCTGGGTGGCTCAGTGGGTTAAAGCCTCTGCCTTCAGCTCAGGTCATGATCTCAGGGTCCTGGGATCCAGCCCTGCGTTGTGCTTTCTGTTCAACAGGGAGTCTGCTTCCCCCTGCCTCTCTGCCTGCTTGTGATCTCTCTCTGTCAAATAAATAAATAAAATCTTAAAAAAAAATATTCAGTTTTATTTCAGTTCCCTCTTGAGAGGTGAGGGTGGGGGAGAGGGTTCCCAAATGAAATGTCAGACCTTGAATCCTGACTATTATGTGACCATAGTCAAGAAACTAGTTTATTTCTTAGCTTTCTCATTTATAAAATGAAAATAATATTGTGCTCATTGGTAAGGTAGCCACCACGAGGCTTGAAGATGCCATTCACGTACAGTACTTAATAGCGCCTGGACTATAATAATGTGCTCAGAAAAAATTGACTAGGATTAAGGTTTCTTATCCCTTCATCCTTTCATCAAACCCGTCTGATAGTACCATAGCTCTGGATAAACCCAGCAACTTACCTTTCCTGGGCCTCTGGTGGAGAAGACTCCACACAGGGTAGATCATCACCACTATTTGTCCTTTGTTAAAATGTCCACTTGACCCTTCACACCGTCCAATGGTTTCATTTTCCCTTTACTAGTTTCTCTTTAAACCTCCAGCTCTCCTACTGGCCTCCTCATTCTTTTTTTTTTTTTTTTTTTTTAAGATTTTATTTATTTATTCGACAGAGAGATCACAAGTAGGCAGCAGAGACAGAGGGGAAGCAGGCTCCCTGCTGAGCAGAGGGGCGGCTCAATCCCAGGACCCTGAGGTCATGACCTGAGCTGAAGGCAGAGGCTTCGCTGAGCCACCCAGGTGCCTCTAACCTCTTCACTCTTAAATGATGATTGCCTTCCACTTCTCAGAGAAAAGAGCAAGCATCAGGTGGAACCTGTGTTCGTTTCTTACCACTTTATCTACAGTTTTATCTGTATTTTCTCCCTTTTTTCTTTTTCCATTTCCCTCCTGTTTTCATGGAGGCATTGTGTCCCCTCCTGTTAAAGGCCAGTTTTCCTCTTGTGCTAAGCAGGATCACATCTCTTTCTATGTTGTCAAAAACCTCAACTATTTTCAGGTTCCACCTTTTTACTGAGTCTTACTTATAAGCATGTGACATGTTCAGGCCACTTACATCCTCAGAATTCTACTAAATTTTCTGTTGGACTCTGTGCTGCCTCCCAGGGTCATTGTCATTCACAGGCAAATGTCTCATAAGACATGTTGACCCTTAGCTATTTCCCTTTTCTCATCTTTGATTCACTTTGTATATATTCCAGTTAAGCTTCTTCCTGTTAATGCTCTTCAGGCCTGCTCTTATGAGGCTCTCCATGCCTGCACATCTCTGAAGGTAGAGATCACTATGAATTCTTGTGCTCCTTGATTTTTTTCTGCAGCATTGGGCACAGTTGACTACTCTTTTCTTCTCCAATGCTGGGTCCTCAGTTTCAGTGACATACCACTCCCTCAGTACGCCTCCTACCTTTCCGACTGTTACTTCTCAGCTCCTCCTCCTCCTCTGCCCTTTGAATAGAGGCATTCTTGGGACTAGTAGCCTGGACTTCCTCCTGGTTCACCTCAGTTCCTGCAGTAGCTTCAGTAAGTGCCTCTGTGCTCATGATTCCCAAAGTGCATCTCCAGCCTTATTTTCTGAGATTCAGATTTGTTATATTCATTTGTCAAGTTGTTGGCTACCTTTGTTTTCAGAGAGGTATTTCAAACTTGGCATTTCCAAGTGAACGTAAAATTGATATCATTCCATTTGTTCATGCCAGAAACCTGGGAATTACTCATCAGTGTCTTTTCCTCTGCACCCTACATCATATATTTCTAGAATCTGCAGTTTTTTGCTTTTCATAACTACCCACAACAGGAAAGCAAGCATTCACTGTACTCCTAGAGTGCTTATTTGAAAGCATATGATCAAGTTATTCCTTGCTGAAATTCTTTTTTTTAAGATTTTATTTATTTGACAGTGAGAGACATCACAAGTAGGCAGAGAGGCAGGCAGAGAAGGGGAAGCAGGCTCCCTTCTGAGCAGAGGGCCCGATGCGGGGCTCGATCCGAGGACCCTGAGGTCAGGACCTGAGCTGAAGGCAGAGGCTTTAACCCATTGAGCCACAGGCTCCCCTCCCTGCTGAAATTCTTATCGTTCATCTTGAAATCTTCACACAGGTCTTCTGTGTGGGAATGTTTCTAGAATGTTTCCTCTCTATATGTGATCCTACTTATCCTTTAAGTCGTAGTAAATTTCTGGTAAGCTTTCCCTGGCCTATACTGTGTATTGCCTACTGGCCGTAATTGCTCTCCTTGTACCCAGTGCTCTTCCTTTGTAGCATTTTATCACAGTCATTATTAACAAATGTTTAGGGCCTTGTTTCCCCCATTAGACTGAACTTTATGAGGCGTGGCTGGCCAGTATCTTGTCACCACTGTGTCCCCAACACCTGTCACACAGCTTCTTGCACAAACTAGGCACTCATGTATAACTTGAATAAATACATGTACACGGAATCTTTTTGATAGATTATAGATTACAGTTCTGCAAAATGCTTTTTAAAATAAGCTATTGTTTGTCTGCCTTTGGCTCAGGTCATGATCTCAGTGTCCTGTGTTCGAGCCCTTCATTGGGCTCCCTGCTCAGTGGGGAGTCTGCCTCTCTCTCTGCCCCTCTCCCCTTATGCTCACTTGTGTGCACTCATGCACTCTCTTTCTCAAATAAATAAGTACATAAGTAATCTTTTAAAAAATTTACTATTGTTGGAGTGCCTGGGTGGCTCAGTCAGTTAAGTGTCACACTCTTGATTTTGGCTCAGGTCTTGATCTCAGGATCCTAGGATCCACCTGAATAGGGTTCCACGCTCAGCAGGGAGTCTGCTTGTCCCTCTGTGCCTCCCCCTGCTCCTGCTCTTTCTTTCTTGAATAATAAATCTTTTAAAAACACATGCTGTTGAGGATTTGGAGAGAAATTAAAGTGTTGTTTATATCTTCACACTCCATAAGATAGAATTCTTTTATTTTCATAGACTCTATTCTCTTTATTTTGCCTTTTTATGTATAGTATTCTGGGCTTAATTATAATTAAATGCTTTTTAAAATTAAGGTAAAATTTTATACATTAAAATGTGCAGAACTGGAGTTAGAAAATTACTTTGAGGGGCGCCTGGGTGGCTCAGTTGTTAAGTGTCTGCCTTCGGCTCAGGTCATGAACCCAGGGTCCTGGGATCGAGCCCCGCATTGGGCTCCCTGCTTGGCAGGAAGCCTGCTTCTCCCGCTACCATTCCCTCTGCTTGTGTTCCCTCTCTCACTGTGTTTCTCTCTGTCAAATAAATAAAATCTTTAAAAAAAAAAAAAAATTTAAACATAGACATTTATGTAACCAATACCTTGGTCAAAAAATATAAATGCATTTAATTGCCAAAAATCTAAAGACTTTTTCCTATTGATGTCTACATTTTCTTTGAAGAGTTTTACCCTCATTCCAGACTTCTCAGGTTACATAACCTGCTAGATAGGATATCTATCTGATGCATACTGGTTGTACCGTCATGGATCCTAGACAGATAACCTTCTGACGGTGAATACCAGCTATAACTGTTGGAATTTTAGATCTTGGGCTCAGAGAGGGAGGAGAGAAGATGCTTCACTGTCTACCCACCTACCTACTCAGCTAGCTGACTTTTACTCTATTTATAAGGAGGTGTCTGTGTATAAAATGCAATGCATCAGCCTCGACGTATAGATACTATGAGACGCTGACTCTTAAAAATGAAAATGGAATCATTGATTCCGTAGAGGCAGCCACTGGTCACACTTTGTTCCACATAAACTTGTTGTGCCGCGTGTGCAGCGTTTCAAAAAGAAAAGTGTACATGTCTCTAGATGGAACATGTCACTTCTAGTTTCTGCCACTCTACCCCTTCCTAATATTTGAAACTTACATGTTGAACTTCTAAGATTGGTTTGAGGCTACTTAGTAATTACTAAGTTTCATTTTCAATTTTAATTGTTTAAAAGATTAATGATTGGGGAAAGATTTGACCATTTTATAAGAAAATTTGTTCTGGTTCTATAATAGCTTTAATTGTCAATATAACTCATAAGCATATGTTACTACTCAATTAATTTTTCTTTGTACACTGTAAAAATTACGGGATGCCTGGGGGCTCAGTTGGTTAAGGTTAAACATCTGCCTTCGGCTCGGGTCCTGGGATCGAGTTCTGCATCGGGCTCCCTGCGCAGTGGGGAGCCTGCTTCTCCCTCTACCTGCTGCTCCCCCTGCTTATTCTCCCTCCCTCCCTCTCTCTGTAATAAATAAATAAAATCTTGTAAAAAAAAAAAAACTTTAAAAACTATAAAAATGAATATAGTATGAAGGGAAATGAAGTTTATGGGTGGTATTCTATAGATCACTTTTGAGCAATTAGAATTAATGCAAAGGAAATAGAAAAACATTTTCTAGTGTGATATATAGGGTTACTGGATGGTCACTAGAGAAATTCTCTGCCTAAAACTATGGCAACTTTATTTTCATGTTTTTACTTGAATTTGTCCATATTTCCAGTCATTTTCACAAAAAGCAAAGCTATAGTGTTATTGCAGGTTTTTCTTAAAGAGAGGCTGTCAATTCATAGGCACAAGGTGAGAGTTAACCCAGGAAGGGAAGGTCACTTCTTCTTTGAGCTATTTATTTGGAAAGTCATTAAGGGTGAGTAAAGAGGTCAAGCAGAATGTAGCGATAACATTGTGAAGAGGAGAGAAGCTAAAGAACTTTTGATGCTCTTGGTCTCCTTTGTAAAGTAGAAGGTGGAACCATTGGTTTAGGGTAACTGTAGTATATGAGGTGTTAAAGAATGGTAGGCTGAAAAACGATCCCCCAGACATGCCCATGACTAGTGTCTGGAACCTAGGGGTTATTACCTTATAGGGCAAAAGGAACTTTGCAGGTGTGATTAGGTTAAGGATTTTGAGATGAGATTGTCCTAGGTTATCCCAGTGGGCCTAGTGGAATTACAGAGTCATTACAGAAGGAGGGTCAGTAGGAGATGGAGATGATATGGTAACAGAAGCAGAGATTGGAATGATAGGTTTTGAAGGTGGAGGAGGGGCTACAGCTAAGGAATACAGCTAGCCACTAGAAGCTGAAAAAGACAAGGAAGTGGGCTCCCCCCTCAGATCCTTTAAAAGGAATCAGTCCTGCTGACATCTTGACTTTAGTCCAGGGAAACTGGTTTTAGTCTTCTGAACTCTAGAGCTATGAAATAGTAGTAAGCTACTAAATTTGTGGTAGTGTATTCAGCAACAGTAGGACTCTAATGCAAGGAGAAAGTTTGGAGTATCCCTTGTGCTAGGGTCAGCTCTTTGTAAATAAATGAATCATCTGTAGTTGTAAGGCGATAATTTAGGTGAGAGTTGGCACAGACTTTACATAGTAGAGGTGATCAGCAGAGTTTTTACTTTTTCCAGGTGTACTTGGCGGTGTTAGACAAGAATGTTCAGATAAAATTAGACTTACTAGGTATGGGGGAGAATTTTAATGTAGTAGCATTATTGAAATGGTTGATTGTGAGTCTGTGCTCTTTAGTAAGTAGGCATCTGAGTCATAAGATCCCAGGAAATAGAGGTATTAGGTATTAGGGATCAGTAGACCTGCGTGAGAGTGAGGAGCAGGCTCCTTTCAGTATAACAAAGTAGGAAAGGTAGGAGGAAAAAGAAGATCTCTAGGGCCAGAGGTATTTGGTGTCTTCTAATGATGAGGTTCAAAGTTTGCCCATATCATGTGTTTTGGGAAGTCGGAATATAGGGTGAGAACACTGAGATGCTGAAATCCTTGTCTGTTTTTTCTCTTGTAGGTTTTGAGGCTTTAAGTTCAAAAAATGTTTCTTCTTTACAGCATTGTAGATCACACATTTAGAAGAGTTTGAAAATAACTTTATTCTGGAAGAACACAGATAGGTTGCTTAAGAGTCTTTTTGGGTGGCGCCTGGGTGGCTCAGTTGTTAAGCAGCTGCCTTCGGCTCAGGCCATGATCCTAGGGCCCTGGGATCGAGCCCCACATCAGGCTCTCTGCTCAGTGGGGAGCCTGCTTCTCCCTCTCCCACTCCTCCTGCTTGTATTTCCTCTCTTACTGTATCTCGCTGTCAAATAAATAAGTTAAAAAAAAAAGTCTTTTTGGCAACTTCTCTGCTCTTAAAATGTCATCTTAAATACAAAATAATAGAAAATAGGATCCAGTGGCTTTGAGATTATTTTTTTTTTAAAGATTTTATTTATTTATTTGACAGGAGAGAGATCACAAGTAGGCAGAGAGGCAGGGAGAGGGAGAAAGGGAAGCGGGCTCCCCGCTGAGCAGAGAGCCCGATGCGGGGCTCCATCCCAGGACCCTGGGATCAAGACCTGAGCCAAAGGCAGAGGCTTTAACCCACTGAGCCACCCAGGCGCCTCAGTGTGGGGCTTTGAGATTATTAAGCTTCACACCTGTTCAATATTTTTCCTGACTCTGGAATGACATCTTTTCCCCATCTATGCTGTAGTTTTTGCATTTGTGACTGACAATATAAATACCTTCGCATCTTTTTATGGTTAGATCCCAAATCAAGTACTAGACCTTTATGTAAAAAAAAAAAAAAAGAAAAAAGCAGGGCATCATCATAAATACTGTAAAGGTCAGGAGTGGTTATGCTTGATAATAAGGATTTCATCCTTTCCTTCCATCTCAGTTACTCCTTCTAACAAACTGATAGACCCATAAACTGCTTGATTACCATGCCCTGTGAACTGTTTTTGTGTGTGAGCAGTGCTGAGGTAGTAGTCCATGAGGTTGGCTCTAGGGAGGCAAGCATTTATTCAGCATGAAGTCAGAAATAGAGCACATATTTCTTGAGGTAGTAAAAGAAAATTTGTTCATAAAGAGGAGTGCCCCATATTGTCTGTATGTTTACAAATTTCTTATGTCTACAGATGTCGTGTGTGTGTCTTTCTTGCAGAAAATAGGGAGTAGTGGAGAAAAAATATTTAATGATGAATTAAGAGACACTTTGCTTTTGTTGCTACATTGTCATTAAGTTGCTTAAGTTATTTAACTTCTCTAGGTAAAACTCTTGTTTCCTTATTTCTAAGGAAAATAGATTTATTGGATAAGAGCTCTAGTTTTTATCTCTTTGGGATTTTAGACCCTTGGAAGAATGGTCAAAACTCATTGACCCTCTACCAAAAGTAGACATCTGTGCATCTACATACCACACAACATATACTTTTATATTTGCAGTTTTGGGTGGTTTATGGGTTCTCTGAGGCCTGTCTGTGGGATATGGTTGAGGATGTTTGGTTAGATCATTTTAAATTTTCAAGTTCTTTCAACCCTGAAGTTTTACACCATTTTAAAACTGAAAGTGAGTATGTACTTGTGTTATTTGTAATAAAGGAAAAAAACGAGGTGAGGGTAGATTAGTGTTAAACTGATGACAATTTAAGAACTCTTAAAGTGGGTTGATAGAGCATCAGTTGGCTAGGAGTCTATCCAATACTATTCCTTATAATAGCACATAACACTTTCAAAGCCCTTAGTCTGTGCCTCCCTTTCAAAGCCCTCAAATCATCATGATCTAGTTGAAGCTGGCTTTTAGACTGTTAAGGTTGGTCTATTTTGAGTTTCCCTTTATTTCTGGAGCATATCTTTATTGTAGGGAATAGCCGTCTGGAGTCCAGAAGCCCGAGGTGTTTATCAGTTTATTTTCTATATTACTGTTATTGTTTTAAGCATATTTCAGTATATTTCACTTAATCCTTAAAATATCCTTTTATTGTTGTTATTTTTAAGCAATAGTTTGTTAAAGCAATACTTTTTATTTTTTATTAATGAAACTTTTATTCTTAAATTTCTTTAAAAAAGTAAAAATACTTTTCTGAATGCATAGCAATATATACTGTTTATTACATGACTGTATCTCTTTGCTAAATGTTTTAAATACCAGACCTTCTAGGTGAGTATTGTACTCTCCATTTCACAAATGAATAAATCAGGGTTAGAGAGTTTAGCTAACCTGCCAAGATCACACAGTTACTGAAATAGTAAATCCAAGTCTTTTTTGAATTCAAAGCCCAAGGTTTTCACCACTTTGCCTGAACCACCTCAGTGCAGAAGAATTATGTATACTGACTCTGCTTAACAGAATTTATGATAATTTTTTTTAAAGATTTTATTTATTTCAGAGAACATGAGTGATCCCACAGGGGAGGAGCAGAGGGAAAGGGAGATAATCGCTAGCAGACTCTGCACTGGAGCTCAGTCCCACAACTGTGAGATCACGATCTGAGCGGAAACTAACTAGGAGTTGGACGCTTAACTAACTGAGCCCCCAGGAGCCCCCAGAATTTATGATCATTTACTCAGAATTTAGCTAACATTCATTCACCTTTGCGCTTATGAGGATAATAAATTCATTCATTCAGCAAGTATACAATGAGTGTATTATGTATCAAGTATTGCTCTAAACAACTGTGATTTCTTTTTTTTTTTAAGATTTTATTTATTTATTTGACAGAGCAAGAGATCATAGGTAGGCAGAGAGGCAGGCAGAGAGAGAAGGGGAAGCAGGCTCCCTGCGAGCAGAGAGCCCGATGTGAGGCTGGATCCCAGGATCCTGAGATCATGACCTGAGCTGAAAGCAGAGGCTTTAACCCACTGAGCCACCCAGGCGCCCCAAACAACTGTGACTTCTTTTTCCAAGTTTTGTCATGTTTTATGAAGTAGACATCTGTTTGGGCAGATAATTTTGGTTCCCCAAACGGAATTGAAGAACAGTGACTTTTTCAGTAGTCCCAAGTGTAAGCTATTGAAGCATATCAGAATAGTATTCTGGTTTCTTTTCTTTTTATTTTGTTTGAATCTGATACTAAATTCTTGAAGAGTGATTTGGTAAGATTTAAGTTTCCTAATTGTCATCAGAAGTTACTTAACACCATCATTACTGGAATATTTAGAAAATCACCAAAAGTATTAGATGCCTTAGTATTTATTCAGTTGATACTGAATACTCTAGCCCTACAGTAATTTGAAAGTCCTATTTTTTTGACTTTTTTGTTGATATGTAACATAAACAAAAGTGGAAAAGTGCATTTTTTACAATGTGGGTTTTGTAGGATTTTTGTTTTTTAGTAATTTGTGGGAGATGTTTACATATCCTGGGTAAAAAGTTCTTTGTAGATACATGTTTTTGTTGTTTATCTGTTTTTGAGCTCAGTGCGGGGCTTAAACTCGTGATCCAAGATCAAGACCTGAGCTGAGATCAAGAGTCTGGTGCTTAACTGAGCCATCCAAGTGCCCCTGTAGATATATTTTATATAGTTTAAGAGATACTGTCTTCCATTCTGGGCTTGCTTTTTTTTGCTCTTTTTTAATGGTGTCTCTGAAAAGAAGCTTTAAATTTCAATTACAGTTTTTTAATCTGCATTTGTTGAATAAAGTGTTGAATAAACATCTCTTTGGTTAAATTTGTTAACTATAGTCAAATCATCCACATCTTCCACATCTTCACTAAGTATTTTTGTTTGCTTGTCCGGTCAGCTCCTGAGAAATGTTAAAATTTTTAGATTTGACTATGGATTTGTCTTTTTTTCCTTTTAATTGATATATTTTGAGGGTTTTGTTATAAAATGAATATAAATTTAGGGCTATTTGATTTTCCTGTTGAATTGACTCTCTTATTTTTATGAAATATCCTTTATTTCCTATACTTGCCTTAAAGTCTGCTTTGTGTAGTATTATTATTATTAGTTTTCTATTGGTTGGTGTTTCTATGGCAAATTTCACCCCATCCTTTCCACCTTTTTAAAATGTCCTTATCATTTATAAGAACCATACAGTAATAGGCTTTTTAATCCCATCTGATAATTTTTGTTTTTAAATTGAAGCATATGGCTTATTTATGTTTAATATGACTACTAATACATTTGGGTTTAAGTTTGCCATTATGTTGGATTTTTTTTTTTTCTGTCTCACCCGTTCTTTATTTTTTTCCCAGCTTCCTTGCCTTTTTTTTTAGGTGAATGGAGTATGTTTTATTATCCATTTATATTATGTTACCTGTATTTATATATTCTTTTATTACTATTTTTGTGGTTACCTTAGAGATTACAACATAGATCCTTGACTTAAGAGTTTTACCTTACCTTATATATTTGTATATTTTACCACTTCCTGGGTAGGAGTCTTAGAATACTTTGACTTCCTGGAGTTTTTTTTCCCCCTTGGCTTTTAGATATTTGATTCTGGGTATTTGTTTTGGTGTGGGGGACAAACCTGCAAATTTTGTCACCATTGCATATGAAAAATTGGGGAGACCCTGGATGGTATCTTCCTTCAAAGGAAATGTAGTTTTCTTTTGCCACGCAGGCTTAATATGGGCAAATCATTGTGATCTAGTTGAAGCTGGCTTTTAGACTATGTTAAGGTTGGTCTATTTTGAGTTTCCCTTTATTTCTGGAGCATATCTTTACACGTAGGGAATAGCCGTTTGGAGTCTAGAAGCCCAAGGTGTTTATCAGTTTACTTCTAATGTTACTGTGCCTTGAATTCCATCTTTTGTCTCCTCACCATTATAAGTCTACCAGCAGTCTCTCTTCAGCTCTTTAGCCTCCCAGTGCTGCTGTCTTTGGTGTTTGGTACGGTGGTGTGTCAGTAAGTAAACATCTTGATGAGAATTGCTTGCAAAAGTTCTGGTTCTTTTTTGCATTGTTTTCTTTTTAGACTTTGGCTTCATAAGTCCTAGCTGCTTGATAGCCAGCCTATGTGTGACTTTCTGATTAGTCTCTCATTTCCAGTTTTCCAAATAAAACAGATGACCCAGGGGAACAAATGAGGGTGAAAGTTGGTCTCTTTTCAGTATACTTACTTGGTTTTTCTCCAGAATCTTGGCCCCACAAGTCCAGGTTGCCTTTGTTGCTCTTTGATGCTTTTAAACAGTAGGTGTTTGTTTGCTTAAATTATTGTAAAATGCAGTTAACATACAATTTATTGTCTTAATCAATTTTAAGTGTACAGTTCAGTGATAACTACATTCATACTGTTTTGCAACCATCACCTCCATCTACTTCCAGAACTTTGCATCTTGTAGAACTAAAACTCTGTACCCATCAAACAGTAACTTCCCATTACTCTCCCTCGAACCTGTGGTCACCGTTTGTATTTTCTATTTATATGAACTTGACCAATCTAGATACCTCATATAAATGGAATCACGGAGTATTTCTCCTTTTGTGACTCAGGGTTAATCTGTGTTGTAGCATGTGTCAGAATTCCCTTCCTTTTTAAGACCAAATAATAATTCTGTTTTATGTGGGTACTTCATTTTGCTTATCCATTCATCTGTCAGTGAACACTTGGGTTGTTTCCACCTTTTGGCTATTTTGAATTTTTTTTTTTTTTTTTTTAAAGATTTTATTTATTTGACAGAGAAACACAGCGAGAGAGGGAACACAAGCAGAGGGAATGGTAGCGGGAGAAGCAGGCTCCTTGCCGAGCAAAGAGCCCAATGCGGGGCTCGATCCCAGGACCCTGGGATCAGGACCTGGGCCGAAGGCAGCCGCTTAACGACTGAGCCACCCAGGCGCCCCCCTTTTGGCTATTTTGAATAGTGCTGCTATGAACATGGGTATTCATTAAGACCCTGTTTTCAATTATTTTGAATATATACCTGGATGGTGGAATTCCTAGGTCATATGGCAATTCCATTTTTAACTTTTGAGTAACCACCATGTTGTTTTCCATAGCAATGACACCATTTTGCATTTACACCGGCAATACTCAAGAGTTCCAGTTTCTTCATACCCTTGTTATTTTTATTTTTGTTTTGTTTTCTGATAGTAGCTATTGTGATGGGTATGAGGGGGTGGTAGCTTTTTATTTTCATCCAGCTTTTATAGTTGTTCTTGCCAGGGGAGTTGGTCTTGTAAAAGCTGTTCTTTCAGTATTAGAAGTGTAAGTAAGTGGAATAACATTTTAAGGTAGGTGTTATTATGAAGATGAGGAAACAGATGTTTAAGTCACACCTAGTAAATGGCAGAGATAGGATTGAAATAACCTATCTGGCTCTTAAATCTCAGCTCTTTACCACTGAATTCTATTGCTTCTTTAATAATAGGCCTTCCTTTCTAAAGTCTTATAATCTCATTATTCCAAGATCTTAATTTTTTTTTTTTTTAAGTTTTTATTTATTTGAGAGAGATAGCAAGAGAGAACAAAGCGGTGGAAGGGGAGCGGTAAAGGGAGAAGCAGGCTCCGCGCTGGGCAGGAAGCCTTTTATGGGGCTCAGTCCCAGGACTCTGGGATCATGATCTGAGCTGAAGACAGTTGCTTAACCAACTGAGCCACCCACGCTCTCCCAAGATCTTGATTTCTGTTACTTGATTACTCTTATGGTTCTAATAGGGGCTGTTTTCTAGTGTTGATGGGTTTTTTCCCCCCTACCATTAGATTCTTGAATTTTAGAGTAGGAAACAGTGCTTTTATTTTAGGATTTGGTGCAATTTACACAGCTTTAGAGAAACATGACCCAGGTTTTGATTTGTCATATATCCTAGGATACATTTCTTAAAATAAATCAAAGTTATTTTTAAGTAGAATTTCTAACAACTATATTGTTTTAAAAACTTTGACAGCCCGGAGAGATTTTAGAACCATCTTACAGTGGTGGAAACTCTGACTTTGAGCTTCAGTCATGGATCTAAGTTTTCAAGCTATCTGTATTCTGTGCTTTTCCACGTACTTTACCCAGGAACATTGTTAAATCTAGAAATGTTATTAATCTGTCTGAGTTTACTATTTCATCTCTTATTGGTGCCCTTTCCAAAGTGTAGTCAGGCATTAACATTGAAAATACTGGGCCAGTAATTCGATTTTTTTTTTTTTACTATGCTTTGCTCTAATTCGATTTTTTTTTTTTTTACTATAATTGCACTAGAAACTTTTTGTTACTTTTCCCAGGTTTGGGTTTATTTTTAATTTTCTATTTCTATCTTCATAGTGTTAAGCCTTCTTAACTTGTATTTATTTCATGGCTTGAAAGTGAACCTGTTTGAAAACATTTTTATTATTTACTTGCTGATAGAAGAGTACCTACCTAGTGATTAAGCTTGGAAAAGCAGGTTCAAACACGTTCTAATAGATAGGAGCTATTTGTTACAGGGTTATTTGCTTTGTTGTTGTTGTTCTTGTTTGTTTTTTATTGTGTTTTTTTTTAATGAGCTAAACTTTTCAGGATTTATCTCTAGTTCATATGCAAGACAAATATTTACTATTTGTAAAGATTTTTACTCCTGTTTACATTTTCATCTCCTCCTATCATCTTTTTTAAATATAAACTTAAACCTATTGGTTAAAAAATTTGCTAAACTATTTCTTGCAAGTAAATTAAGTATTAAGAATTAATGTTATTTTTTGAACTTCATAATCATGGTTTTGTTTTGATTGTTTTAATACCATTTCTGAGTAATGCAGCTCACAATAACTCACAAAGTCACTCCTTGACTTTGTATAGGTTTAGCTTTCATAAGCTCTGCATGTCCACATAGCATGGCTTGATATATCTCTAAGAATGTAGCAGCTTGGTAAAGAAAGCCATCAGTTAAGGTTGGAAGGCAGATATTTCTCAAGATGGTGGGAGTAGTACTATCTGTGGCTTTGTGGGGCCAAGCACCTTGTAGGCAGATATCCTATTGTCGACTGGTAATGTCAAGAGCCCTATAGGTCATGAGTAGGCATTTGCTGAAGGAGGTTTGTGTAGAAATGTGTTGGTTGGGGTCTCTTTTTTGTGGTAGAGGAAGAAAGACTCTAATCTCTCTACCTCAGTTCCTAGAGACCTGCCTGCCTTAGTTGATGCTTTTAAACAGGTGTTACTTTTATATAATTTATGTAGCTTTTATAGTTCTTGGCAGGGAAGTTGGCCTTACAAAAGTATTCTTTCAAGACTAGAGGTAGAAATAAGTGGGGTAGCATTGTGAAGTAGGGTGTTGGGTTGCAGTTGAAGTCAGGTACAAAAGCAATTGGCTTTTCCCCAGGTTTGTGAAAACAGGGCCAGTGAGATTGTCCCATCATTGGTTACTCCTCCTAACCCCTGGGTTCATCTAGCTTGTGAAGAGGATTGCTTGTTGTAGGTTTGCTTGGCCTAGGAATAGCAACCCCTGAGAGAGAACCATAAAGAGTGATTGAAAATATAGTTTATCTCTGTAGCAATGAAACTCATATCCCTTTAGTAAATCTAATGTTTGACTCAGACATTATGCTTTCAAACACGTTTTTTAGAGCGTTTTATATTTAAAATGCTGTATTTTCTCTTAAAAAGGCAAATAGAAGCAGCTACCAACTTTCTGTCTCTGTTTAGCTTTCTTCAATAGATAAATGACTAATGTTGGACTCATACAAACTATATTTTGGTCAAAAAGCCTGAGATTAAAATACTGCTTTTAGGTTATTCTTTAATATTTTTTCTCTCTTTTGGGATGATTTCATCTTGTCCTTACTTTGAGGTTGTATTCTTTTAGCTAGTTAGAGGTTAACTAGAGGTGGGATTTTAGATCTTTTTAAATTAAATATTCACCTAGAAACATACACGAAATAAAAGTCCTACAATGATTTAAATAGAGCTACACTGTTGTATGACATAATTCAACCACTTATTTTTTTAAGATTTTATTTTATTGTATTTTTTAAGTAATCTCTAAACCCAGTGTTGGGCTCAAACCTATAACCCCAAAATCAGGAGTCACATGTTCACCATCTGAGCCAGCTAGGCGCCCCCAGCCACTTACTTTTTAACAAAGAGATTCCTGTTGGAAGGAAAATGCTATTGTGTACCCACAGGCTGAATTCCTTCTGATAGTGCCAGTAAGCAGGAAATAGAAGATTCAGCATGATTATTTAGCAAATATTTTAATATATATCACGTGCAGATCATAAGTTTGTGAATGTATGTGTGCATTTCTGTTTAACATCTGTACATAAACACTTGAGTATATGCATGTATATCTTTTATTTTGCTTGATGGTAATTAATTAATCATACATATCTAACATTTAATATAAATAACTAGTATTGCTAGTTTAAATAGCCACACTCAAATTTTGTGGGTTTTCTCTTGTCCATTTATTAGCACTCTCAAATTTCAGGGATAACAGATTTTCTTAATATTATGTCATTTAATTGCATTCATTATATACACCTTGAGAGTCTCACATTGAAAGACAAAGGTTTAGGTCTTATACTACAACATCTGTATTTTTTTGTCTCCAGTCATCTTTCGTGGACTTAAATGTTCTCTACCCTAACTCAAACACTCTAACCACGTGTTCCCATCATACCTTGCTTTCCTTACTATAGCACTGTTCTCCCTGTACAGAATACACCTGAGAAATTCATCAGTTGCAGCCAACCCTTTTTCTGCCTTTTTGCCAGAGGACTTGAGCTAGATAGCATTATCGGCCAAAGGGTTATAGATTCACCTACATCACTGTGCTTAGGATTGAGAAGAGGGGAAACCCAGGCCAGGGAGACTGGCAACAAAAATAGAAAGGGAAGAAATGATGGTGAAGTATATTTTGATCCTTCATATATATTAATTTTTGATCAGAGTTAAGCTTCATAGGAATTATACTAGAGTTTCAGAGATTATGTTTACCGTCCTTTTGGGTTGCCCAGGACCAGAGAGGATAAATGACTTGCTCAGAGTCACACAGCCAAGGTTAATGATAAAGCCAGAACACATATGAAGAATTCCTAACTCCACATATAGTATTTTTGCCTTCAAAAATCTGCTGTAACTGACAAGTCTCCTTTAGAAAACAGTTTAGCAATTTCCATATGATCCAGTACTTCCACTTCTAGAAATCTGTACCAAGAAAAATGAAAGAATATATCCACCAAAGGATTGTACCCAAATGTTCATAACGCCATTGTTCATAGTAGACAAAAACTGGACGCAGCCCCAAATACCCATTAGCTGATGAATTAAATGTGGCATATCCATACAATGGAGTACTATTCGGCACTACAAAGGAATGAAATCCTGATAAATGTTAACACTATTAATGAACCTCAGCAGCTTTATGCTTGGTGAAAACTCAGACCGGAAAGGTTACATATGATTCAATTATATTAAATGACCAGAAAAAGGAATTTGTAGAAAGAGAAAGCAGTGGTGCTGGAAGTAGGATTGACTACAGACAGACTCAAAGGATATTTTTGGGGTGATGGAAATAGTTCTAGAACTGGATTGGCCATTGTTAGACAACTGTAGAAATGTATGGTAAATTACTGAACTATACTCTTAAAATGAGTGAATTTTATGGCATATAAACCACACTGCAGTAAAGCCAGAAAAGGGGGAAACGTTAAAAATACTCCACTCTAAAATCATAATTTACTTTGAAGATTACATTATATGTGCCTTTTTGTTTTGTAATTCTTATAGGTAGTGCCTTTTGCCAAAAACAATACAATCTGACCTAATTCTTTTGACACCTGTCTTAATTAAGAACATTTGGTTTCTTAAGAATTAAACTTGCTAATGTCATGTATCATCTATGATAGTAGGCATCTGACCCGCACACACCCTTCGAGTCCCATAGGCATGTAGTAGAGTTGGACCTTGTGCTTGCTGGAATTACCAGTATTCTCTATTCTGTGAAATAGCCTGATGCAGATTCTCTCATTGCTGTTTCACTACTTTCAGTATCTCTTCTGTATTTTGCTTTTACCAATTGGGCTTTGTGTTTACTGAGTCATTTGTATTAATTTTCAAGCCTGTTTATGCCAGTTGTACTTGTTATTAATATGTAATTTAATATCCTATAAATCAATAAAATGGTATTAAAAACAATAGAATTTGTTCTTTGGTAAATTAGATTGAATGTTTTAGAAAGACTTGACAAAGGCAAATCACTAAATATTGGTTAGAATTAGATGTGGGTAATTTAAAAGAATGAAGCAGGGATAGTAAAAATCTAGAAGAACTTTTTTGCATTCAGATTGCTTCACAAATGTCTCTGGTTTTCATGCTCCATCTTAATGAAACAAAGTAGAAAAATTACTATTAGGTGAGAGTGTACGTAAGGAAGAGAACACTGAACTCCAGTCACAGGATTCTTGTTCAAAGACAGAAGGAAGTCTTGATATCTCAGTGAACCTGTAGTATGTTTTAAATTAAAATTTTTAAGATGCAAGTATGTGTATGTACCTTTGTTTTTCTCTTTTACCACCTATGTTCAATTAAGCAGCCAGTTACTGGTTTTGATTACTTAGGGTGAGAGTGATATTGTATATATGGTACTATATTCAAAACAGTAAACATCAAATTTACAAATGACTTATGCAATAGAGTAATTATTTTTATGATAAAAAAGATTCTTGGTGCTTTTTAAATGTTTAGATTTATGCCAGCTTTTATTGTATGCATCCTGTTTCATGCTGAAAGTAAGGCAGAGGCTCTTGAGTGGCTCAGTTGGTTGAGCATCGACTCTTGGTTTCAGCTCAGGTAGTGATCTCAGGGTCATGAGATAGAGCTGTATTGGGCCCCATGCTCAGCAGGGAGCCTGCTTAAGATTTTCTGTCTCTCCTCTGCATCCTCTGTCTGTTGTTCCCCTCCCCACCTGCCCTGTAAAGGGAGACACAGAATTTAAGATCTTGAGGTGGACGTGTAAAGCTTAAGAATTTACTGGAGAGAAAAAACACCAAATGGGGGATGACTCCAGTGCTGCTGGAGGGTCCAGGGATGGGTTCTGGAATGGGAGACCGTAACAGCTTCCTCACAGGATTTGGCAGCCTCTGCTCCCGGCTGGGGCTGAGTCCAAGGCCGCAGAACTTTCAGAGGCAAGACCCAGACAAGGAGTGTATCCCCATCACCCAAGCTGGGCGGCCTGCTCAATGACATGGAGATCACGTCCCTAGAGGAAATTTGTCTTCTCCCTGCCCATCAAGGAGTATGAGATTATTGACTTTCCCATCCCTCAGGGGTGAGGTTTTGAAGGTAATGGCTGTGCAAAAGCCGACCTGTGCCAGCCAGCAGACCAGGTTCAAGGAATTTGTTGCCATCGGACATTATAGTGGATACGTTGATCCGAGTATCAAGAGCCACAAGGAAATAGCCACTGCTATCCAGGGTCCATCACCCTGGCCTAAACTTTCCAGTGTCCCCATGTGGCAAGATTGCTGGGGGAACAAGATCGACAAGCCCCACACTGTCCCCATGCAAGGTGATTGGCTGCTGCGCCTCTGTGCCGGTACGCCTCATCCCTGCCCCCAGAGGCAATGGCATCAAGAAGCTACTGATGATGGCTGGTATTGATGACTCCTTCCCCTCAGCCAGGGGCTGCACTGCCACCCTGGGCAGCTTCGCCAAGGCCACTTTGAATGTCATTTCCAAGACCTACAGCTGTCTCACCCCTGATCTCTGGAAAGACTATGTTCACCAAGTCTCCCTATCAAGAACTCACTGGTATCTTGTAAAGACCTATACCAGAGTCTCTGTGAAGAGGACCCAGGCTCCAGATGTGGCCACCACATAGTTTTATACAAAGGAAAAAAAAAAGAAAGCCTATTTAAAAAAATCTACCAAAGTGTGATCTGTGAAAATTCTGAACCTATTGAAGTTGATGCATGATTTTAAAAATGTGAGCTTGTGCCAAGATAATACAGAATGTAGAAATATGGGCAGTGAAGATACTAATCAAAGAGTGGCTTTCCTTATAGCCATTAGGAGTATGCCCTGGAGGAGCTGAATGAAGGAAGGTTGCAGGAGTGACGACTTATGAAGAGAAGGTTGCTCAGGGAGAATTTAGTCAGCATTTGTTGGTTGATGCCATTTCAGTTGCATCACTGGTGTGGTTGAGCATTTGTTGATGTTCACCTGGCGGCTTTGCTTGGTGTTGCTTGTAATGACAGTGTCCCTTATGAAAGTTACAGGGTCACAATGTGCAGTGGTTCTTAACTGGTTTGGGATCATAAATGCCTTTTAAGAATCTGGTGAAAGCTATGAGCTCTGTTTCCAAAGTATTATGTACCAGCAAACACACAATAATTTCATCATTTTTGGAAGTTCTGAGACTCACTGAGGCCCAGAGAGATCCTGGTTAAGAACAGAAAGGAATTCTGTTGTGAATCCTTTCGTGAATTGAAAACTTAGTAGTTTTATTCCAGTATATTTTGGTGTAAATGTGGATTTTCAAGTAATGCACAAAATAGGACTTGAATAGCCAATAATTCTGGAATTTATATGCTCTATAAAGTGAGGATACACTTGTAATCAAGTTGGCAAGACCTTGAGAATAAGGTGACTACAAGTAATCTGTTTGGAATGACAGTAACTAGAGGTGTTCTAATTATGTAATTCTTAATGCTGCTGTATTATAAGCATTGAAGCCTTTTAATATTTACCAGTAAGCAGTCAGCTTAAGTTACATTGGTCTGTATTTCATTCAGCTCTTAACTTTACTTCAGAGAACACAATCTTTAAGTACAGTATTTAAGAAAGGAAGAACCTTGTTCATGCATGGTATGGCTCTGGAGAGAAACGAAGATGTTTGTTCCTTGCTGTCTACCTTCCCTCTCTGTTTTCTGCTCACCTGGATGTGGTGGTTGCTCCCCCCCACCTTTTTTCTTCAGGTTAAATAGCCAATTGTTTGTAAATTCTACAGTTGTAAACTGTAAAGACTTTTATTTAAAATGGGAGATGCTAGAAAATTCCATGTTGCTTAAGTTTAAAGTATTTCTCACCTGAAAAATTGGCTGCTTCTGGAATTGTATTTCCTGTGTTGTAGCTCACAATGATTATTTTTATGTTTGCGGGAGTTGTGCTCATGTTTCTATGATTTTGTTTTCACTGCAGGACCGTGTATATGTACAACAAAATAATGTGGAGAATGTCTACAATTTGGGATTAATTATTTTTCGCGATCAAGTTGTACGTTATGGGTGTATTAGGGATCACCTACGACAAACGCTATTGGACATGATCGCAAGAGAGCGGAAAGGAGAAGTTGTAGATCGGTATAATCATCTTTTTATATTTTTGTGTTTGGTTTTTTAGTGGTTATATCTTGAGAACTGATTTACTGTCCAGGACATAATGAAAATCCTCAAAAACGTTTCCACATTTAACAAAAGTTACCTAGATTTTAACTTAAAAGCACACATCGATTGTTAGAAGAGACCATCCTGAGCTTTTATTTAATATACTTTTCAAAAACAAAGCAGCCATTAGTCTTCCTTTTGGTTTTTCATGTATTTTTTATGCTGGCATTTTGTTCTTTATTACTGCGTGATAACATTTTTCTTCCCTTTACTTTTTCTTTAAAAGGCTTTGGGCTAGCCTTCCTTCTTAACACATTTGAAGAAAAGTGTTGAACATAATGTACGATGACTGAGAACTCCCGTGCCCCTTCTGTTAGGTTATGTTGCCTCCCCTTCTTGCGGGCTGCAGTACCGTTTTCGTGACTGCAGCTAGAGCGACTTGAAGCGTGGAAGACTGCATTCTCTGTGTGTCTGTACTCAGAGCAGCTACTAGAGGAAGACTTGTGAAGTTGTTTTTATTTCAGCTTTGGTGCTTGGGCAGGGTTGCCCCAAAGCCATTGGATTAAAAAAAAAATTCTAAAGCCTCAGAGTAGCTGTGTATTGTTCTCATCGATGTCAAGCAATATAGCCTCCCTTCTCTCCATGGATTTCTGAAAAATTGTCTTTTTATAGTCTGTTTTGAATTGCACAGAAATATTTAGACATTTTAAGTGCGTTTTCTTTCAAATTTTAAAGTTTTAACAGTATGAGGACAACTCGAGATAAAGTGGCTGTATAGTCAAGATATGCTTTTGGATTAAAATTACTCTAAATCCTTATGTTATAAATGAGTTGCTTATGGGAGCTGGGTCACTTTGATTTTAAAAAATGTTCTTAAAGTCTTTCTAGCTACTTCTATTGCTTCTCTTTTTTTACATGAATCTTTAATATGACTTGTTTATCAAGTGGTTTAACTTCTTTTGACAGAGGCGCAATAAGAAATGCTTGCCAGATGTTAATGATTTTAGGTCTTGAAGGACGATCCGTCTATGAAGAAGATTTTGAGGCTCCTTTTTTGGAAATGTCTGCAGAATTTTTTCAGGTAATCAGTGTAGATATAAATAAATGCTCTTTTAAGATATTCTCAGTTACTAAATGTAGTTACTGATATGAACACTTGACCTTTTTCTCCTGAGGCCCTTTGGGAAGGAGGGTACAAAAAATACTCTCCAGACACCTACTCCCCATGCTCACATTCCAGGGAAGGAACCCATTGAAAAAAAATTGAAGAGTTTGAACTTACAGACGTGATTTTTTAAGTTATGTGTTATAACATACAAATTAGAAATAGCCATAATATTTTATTATCTTTACATGTTACAAATTATTTATCGTACATTCACAGGCAGTGTATCATTAATAAAAGTCTCACTATTTGGGCTTTTGGTAATGCTGAGTTACTAGTAAAATAAGTATAGAAATATGCATGATCTCATAGTGCATATATATATATATTTTAAAGACTATTGATGAAGAAATTAGAAATTTTGCGGGAGTATAACAACCCAGAACTAACTAACTTGCTAAAAGTGAAGTTAAATCAGTACTAATTTGTAAGGAAATTACAAAATGTAAGACTGTGTAAATAAGATAATGATAACCAGGCATTCTGAAAACTTCAATTATAGTAGGATAAGCTTTATAATGTTAAAACAGACTTAGCTGAATACTAAAAGTTTTTATTCCAATAATAAGCCTTTTAAAAAATGGATACAGAGTTATAATAGTTCTTAATAGTTCAGTAGGTCATTCATAAGAACTATTGGATATATATAAAGGTAGAACTCAAGTTTTGGTGTCATTTACACATAAAGAAACAAAGAATGGACTTGCCACCTTTTTTTTTTTAATTTGTTGCACATCAGGAAGACCCATTGTGGTCTGCACTGGTGAACCTGGAACATGCTTTATGAACTATTAATTTTATAGGAGGCAGACTATATTTTTCAATAATGCAGCAACTAAGGCTAGATGTATTTGACAATATTCCTGACCTTTACATTTGTTTTAATTTCCTTCATTACATTATAGATGTACCAATAGAAGATTGTCAGGATTCCAAAATGTGCTGCAGTGATATGTGTATGCATGTGCATATATATACATAATACATACTATTTTTAACAGTGAATGGAGACATGGTGTCACCAAGAGTTTTGTTTGCTGTGTTATAGAAACTATTATTTTCAAGGATTAAAACTACTTTTTGTTAAGAAAGTGGGAAGTATTATTAAATTTTATACAGTTTATATCAGCATGTCTTCTGTTTGGTAAATCTTTGATGTATTTGTTAGTCCTGCCATTGTATAGGTTAAGATCGTTTGGATTAACACGTACGGTTTAGTGGAACTTCTGTAAGACTAGTGTTAGCAGACAAGATTACGAATTACTTAAAAACTCTCAAATTTCTCAAATTCAGTGTGTTTCTCAAATTTTTGAGAATTTCAGTGTGTTTGCACACATACTCCTTTGAGATTGGGAGTAGGGTGGCAGTTGGACTTAAGTAACGAGCAGTAGCTCAGCAGAACTATGATAAACATGATGAATCTTTCTAGGTATAATTATACATTAAAACAAGTCAAAAAATACTTTTCCATCCTGACTGGGTGTCAGATACTTCATTCTGTACTTTTGACCCTTGTTGGCATGTGCTTATTTTTTCTGCTATTTGAAGTAAAGTTTGGTAAAGTTTGAAAAAACACTGCTTAAGGATGATGTATCGATGTCTCTTATGTAATCAGTGCTTTCAGGATATAATTCAGACTATGTGGATATGTATGATAAAAAACTATAAAATGTGAATAGTGCTTATGATACTTAGTTTGGTTTATGATAAACATTATAGAAACCCAGTTAAAGGGAGAAACACATTTTACTTCTAAATGCTAAAAAAAAAAAGCAAAAAACATGCTTTTTATTTGCAGATGGAAAGCCAGAAATTTTTAGCAGAAAACAGTGCTTCAGTATATATAAAGAAAGTAGAAGCTAGAATTAATGAAGAAATAGAACGGGTGATGCACTGCCTTGACAAATCAACCGAAGAGCCAATAGTAAAGGTGGTTGAGAGGGAGCTCATTTCCAAGCACATGAAAACCATAGTAGAAATGGAAAATTCTGGGCTAGTACATATGTTGAAAAATGGAAAGACAGAAGGTAAGTATCAGCAATTGAAGTATAATTAATTCTTTATAATTCTACCAGGTTCTTGGTAATTTTTTAAAAATTTTCCTATAATAAAAATAGATTATGAATGACAGTCTTAAAGTTGTGTATGTCATTAATAACTGTTGTTACTTTGCTGGGGTTTAAGAGTAAAGCTTTATGCTTTATTAATGAAGATTTTTGGTGTTTCTTGTTAATTGAATGGCTCTTTTTTCCTATCTTTCATTTTAGTCTCCTCACGTTTTTGTTTTTCTTAGCCCAGAGGTCTAATATTCCTCTCGTTTTGTAGACAAGAAAGTAGGACTCTCCATTGCCATATACTCTCTAGGTGATTTTTTTTTTTGTGGCTCTTCTAAAATGTGACATTCCAACATAAAATTTCTGTAGGCTTTCCTTTGGGAGTTAGTTGTAGGGGGGCTGAAAATGCAAAAATAATGTCTTTCATGTGACATTTTGGATAGATTAAGTAGATTGGTTTTGGGAACTCTGAGGTACAGACTTCAGAGAAAGGAGAATTGCTTTATAAAAGTAAAAGTACACAGTTTTGAGATAACTGTAGCTGTAGCATTTATTCTTATTGGCTATTTACCCTTTTTTCCATAAAAACAATATTTTGTGATTTCTCTATGAGACATTATAAATCAGTAATAGTCAGTGTTGTCCTTGTTTTTAATTTGTGAAGTTTTACTTTAGAACTGTGACCCTAGAAATCACTGATATGCTATTAAAAAATAAACAAACATAGTACTCCTGCTGTTTTCCTGCTTCTTAGGTGATGTCTTAGCAATATTTTGCTACTTATTTCTAATAAACGAAACATTGTCTGTTGATGTTAAGAGTTTGGCAAGGACTGAAAAACAACTTTTAGGTGAACAATTGAAAGGGGAGGAGGGGGATGTAAGAGGAGAGAAAAGTAAGATGGTGGGAAAGGAGGTTGTTTTCTATGCTTCCTCTAGTGTAGTCCTTGCTTTGTGTTTTGTAATGCTTATATTTTTATTATGTTCTTCCTGAAAGTTATATGTAAATTTGTTGTTTCATTAAACCAGAGAGTTACCTTTTTAAAAAGACCCTTCTTGGGATGCCTGGTTGGCTCAGTCAGTTAAGCATCCAGCTCTTGATTTTGGCTAATTCATGATCTCATGGTTCTGGGATTGAGCCATTAGGCTCCCGTGCTCATTGCAGAGTCTGCTTGAGATTCTCTCCCTCTGCCCCTCACTCTGCTCATGCTTGCACTCTTTCTCTCAAAGTAAATAATATCTTTTTAAAAATTAATTTTTTTGGTTATACTTTATGCCAAATGTGAGAAATTATAAGATTTGCTCTATGTAGTTTACTTTGGACATATGTTGCTGAACACTTATTTTTAATACAATTTGATTTTGAAAGTTACTGAAACAAATGTTAGAAGCCCTTTTTGTAAAACTTCCTTATGCAAGTTTTTTTAAAATATATACAACTTTAGTTTTAAGCTCTAAGTGACTGTTAAAATGAAGACCTGGATAGGTAAATTATAGCCTGTCTGTCAAATATGGCCCACCATCAGTTTGGTTAGGGGGAAAAAAAACAAAAGAAGAATAATATTTCATTGCATATGTAAATTAGATAGATTTTTATATATCCGTGTCCATAAATAAAATTTTATGGGAACATAGTCATGCCTATTCATTTCTGTTATCTGTGGCTTCTTTCTTGTTGTAATGGCAAAACTGAAGTTGTTGCATCCGAGACCAGATGGCCCACAAGTCTATAAATGTAAAATATTTACTCTCTGGCACTTTACAGAAAAAAGATTCCCAGCCCCCAATCTAGAAACTGCTATTCTAATTCCATTTTCAAAAGTTCTTAATTATAAAGCTGTTTTGTATCATTGTACAGTTTTGACAAAGTCTCAGTAAGTTGTTATTTCAGAGAAACACCAGACGTGGGAAAGCAGTATTTTGCCTCCACATTTTAATATTATGAAAAATGATAGGAAAAAAAATGGACAGAATCCAGAATTACCATTCATTCTAAATAAGAACAATATAGTGAGATAAACCACTTTTTAAAATATAGGTATTGGCCTAGGACGTCACCTGGGAAATAGGGATTGCTTTGAGCAAAATGCTAAGGAATAGGAATATGTGCTAAAAGTTACATATAAATATGTCATGGTGTGTAATGAAATAAATTTTAGTATATTTTATTTTATTTATTGTCATGTTGTTTGAACTTTGAGATAGACATACCCAAAAGTATCTAAGATTTTTAATTGGTTTTTATTATGTTGACTAATTGCATAATAATTAAAATTATTCTTTTGATAAACAAGACAGTGTGTAGTATTACTGGGTTCTAGATTAGAATTGTGTAGGAACTCAAAGCTGCAGTATTCATTTTTTTGGTGGCTTTTACATGATCAGCAAGTGGTAGTGAAAAGTTGAAAAGTAAGCTTAAGTTCACAAATTGGAATAAACAAAGATTCACATTTTTTTCTTAATCCTTCATGTCGATTTGTATGTTCTTTCTGATTGCAGACCTTGCTTGCATGTACAAGTTATTTAGTCGTGTGCCAAATGGCTTGAAAACAATGTGTGAGTGTATGAGTTCCTATTTGAGGGAGCAAGGTAAAGCCCTTGTTTCTGAGGAAGGCGAAGGAAAGAATCCTGTTGACTATATCCAGGTAAGTGAATACAGAACATTCTCTTTAAGTTTGTGATAAGGTAATTTTGACACATGCTAATAAAAAGATCACTTTTACTAAGCTGTATGTATTTTGTATTTTTTACTTTAATTTTCCCAATGGAAAAATAGTATGTGTAATTATTCTAAATATTTTGGAATTTTGCAAAGTATGTATCTTTCTATCAGGGAACCAAACTCAGCTGCTACTTTTCATTCATTAACCTGTTTGATGAGGACCTTGTTTAAATGGTTTCAAGAATGAAAATCACTACTTTTTTGTATGCTTTAGTGTTCATGTACTTTGGGGTATTAAAAAAAAATAACTTTTCAGTTAAATACTTTTTGTTAGAAAATGTGTTTTTTAAACAAAACTATGAATAAATTATGCCCCAAGTATTTCATGTTTCAGTTTAAATAATTGCTTTCTTGGTGCATCTTTAAAGCTGATTTTCTTGGCCTTTACCCATTCAGTCAAGACAGAGAAGGGTGTGGGGAAATAGCGCAGAGGTTCTTTAGTTCATCTTCAGTATTGGAGTAATATATAAATGGAAGATAGACTACTTCTCTCATTGGTGACATCTTTAATATGGACTTAGATAAAGTCTTGAAAACAGTAATAATACAGAACCGATAAGTTTAACGTCAAATGCACCCATTTATTACCAGCAAAGTTAGATAAACATACCTGACTGTAAGTGTATTGTTTATAGAAAAAAATTATTATGTATCCTGAATTTCTTTGTTTCTATTTGGAAGGGCTTATTGGATCTGAAGAGTAGGTTTGATCGCTTCCTCCAGGAATCGTTCAATAATGACCGGCTCTTTAAACAAACTATTGCGGGTGACTTTGAGTATTTTCTCAACCTCAACTCCAGGTCCCCTGAATACCTCTCATTATTTATTGATGATAAGCTGAAGAAGGGAGTAAAAGGGGTAAGTATGAAAGCATTTGAAAACACATTACGTTTTATTTGTAGATTTAAAATTTATATAAAATTAGGAAATACAAAAATAGGAAATTTTGTAGATATGAAATTAAGCCTGTTCCTTTGCTGTGCTTTAAATGTGTGCTGTGATGTTTGAAAGGGATTGTTTAAGGCATCTGAAATGGTCGAAAGTATTTTGACATTTCACTTAATGTATAATTTGCATCAAAACCAAACAACTACACAGCCACAATTTTTCATCAGTCTTTATGGACTGTGAGGGTTTGATATGCTACAGAGATAATAGGGAACTAGAAGACAACTATCATAGCATGGAAAGTTGCTTGCAGTCATCTGGTTCTGGGGAGTTACATATTAAACAATAATGCTTGGATGCCAAGAATGTGAAGGAGTAGATTAGAATTACTACCAAAAACTAGTTTGAAAGCCTTTTTTATGTATCTGGGATCTTGGAGCTTAACTATAGCATAGAAAATCAAATTAAGCATATTGTGGTCACACATACATTGGTCTTTTTAACTTCGTCTTAGAATTTGTGAAACAAAAGGGAAAAGCAGCAAATGACCACAGATTTTCCAGCCAGCTATAACAACGAAGAAACAAACGAGGAAGATCACGATAGGAAAGAACATCCATTTAGTCTTCATATTTTTAAATATATGCTTAATAAAATCTGCTACAATGTCATCTTGCTCTTATTTAAAAGAAAAGGACAGAAACCTTTTTAGTCTTTTAATTAAATAACCAATTATTACTCTTTCTGTTTGCACAATATAGATTTTGAATGAGCTGATATGAAAATATCTGTCTTTTGCCTATATAAGTTTCTACCTAAAGGCTATGGAAAAGCATTGTAAGATTCTTTATTGTGATTAAAATTTCATTTCAGGGCATCTGGGTGGTTTAGTGGTTAAGCCCCTGCCTTCGGCTCAGGTCACAATTTCAGGGTCTTGGGATTGAGCCCCGTATCGGGCTCCCTGCTCAGTGGAGAGTCTGTTTCTCCCTCTGCCCCTCACCCTCTGCCCCAGTTTGTGCTCTCTCTCACTTGTTTGCTTTCAAATAAGTAAAATCTTAAGAAAAATAAAGAAAAAAATTTTCATTTCATTTATTCTCAATCATCCTTTAATCCAGCCATTAGCCCTTCATTTGCTCCATCAATGGTAGCCCTCTAGGAAAGGGAACTCCAATCCCTGATCCATACCACGCTAGATCAAGGTGTAGAAGAGTGGTGCTACTCTGAAGTAAGAGGCATGTTCTCAAACTAGGTCCCTCCTGACATCTCTCAACCAGACTGTTTCCATTTGTTGTTCAAGTCTGTCTTGTTTTTGTTTTTAGGGATGGGGTAGGGGGTAGAGGAGACGCAGAGGGAGAGGGAGAGAATCCCAAGCAGACTTCCAAGCGCAGCACAGAGCCTGATGCAGGACTCGATCTTAGAACCCTGAGATCATAACCTGAGCTGAAATGAGACGCTCAATCCACTGAGCCACCCAAGTGCCCCAGTCTTGTTTTTAAACTGCAGATGAATGTGGTGCTATATTTGTAGAACTAAAGTTTTGTAATTATTAAATCGTCTTTTCATTGATTTTGTAGCTAACAGAACAAGAAGTAGAAACAATATTGGATAAGGCAATGGTCCTTTTTAGGTTTATGCAAGAAAAAGATGTATTTGAACGTTATTATAAACAACACTTGGCAAGGAGACTTCTCACAAATAAAAGTGTTTCCGATGACTCTGAAAAAAATATGATATCTAAGTTAAAGGTAAGGTGTGTATAAGCTGGAATGGTGTGCCCCTAATGTTTATCACATGATTGAACACCACAACGTGCTTAGAAAAGAATTGATTTAAAGTGCTTATTTCTGTAAGTTAATAAAGCTTTATTTATTGAGCATGTTGCACTTAGGTTTGTTTAGGTTCTGGGACGTTCATAGTTTGCTAGAATTTCTCTTGATGTGGCAAGATACATTCACGGAGATCTAGGGGAGGATTAGTGCGAAGGAAAGAGGAAAGGAATTCATTTAGTTTGATTTCACAAAGTGTGGGCCATAGACTGTATTCGTATCGCCTGAGCTTCCTATTCAACACAAGAGAGTATTGGTCCATACTTTTAGTGAGGTGTATTGGGATCTCCAAAGAGTGTGAACCTGCATTTTAAAATAAAATCCATGGGTTACTCTTAAACACACTGAAGTTGGGTAGCCACAGGCATAGTGTGGCTATTGGAAAGATTTAGAAAGGCTGTCAATTACATGGAAGAATTTACTTCTTTGTATATTTGCACTTAGAAAAATCCATTGTTTATTTGTGTATATTTGCGTTTTTCTTCCACAGACTGAATGCGGATGTCAGTTCACATCAAAACTGGAAGGAATGTTTAGGGATATGAGCATCTCAAACACAACTATGGATGAATTCAGGCAGCATCTACAGGCAACTGGGGTAAGATTCTCCACTAATTTCTACTTACGTGTATGTGTCTGTGTGAAGTCGTTTATAATGGGCACTTTCATCCACACTAAACTGGTGTCATTTCTTTAAATGTTATTAGTGGCAATATTTGTATTTTCTGTGTGTACCTTAAATTTATTCTCCCCCATGTTACTGCTTTTTTTAACTATTAATGTTAAAATACTTTTTTCTTATTCTCCTAAAACTTAGTTTATCCTCTCCTCTTGAGGGAATGTGCTGAAAATTTAATAGAATGATTCCATTGTTAATAACCATTATAGAGTGTGGAAAGAAGACAGAGCCTGGGCAGGCTTGCTGAGTTTAGTTAGTACTCTTCCTCTCACTATACCCCCAAGGATTGTGCGATCTTAGAATTATTACCTGACCTTCCTCTATATACTTCAGTGTTCTCATCTGTAAGAAGATCAGCATGAAGGGGTCTCATGTTCTCAGAGCCTATGGGAGATGAAGTGTGTTAAAAATATGGTTTTGTATTGTGACTCCCAGAAGACAGTAAAACTACAGCTTACATAGCTTTAGAGTCCATGGCGTTTTGTGAGAATTTAATAAAGTTCAGAATTTTGTTTTTTTTGTTTGTTTTTGTTTTTGTTTTTTTTACTGTTTTTCAACTTCATCTTAAGTTTAGAGAATTCCACAAGTTTTTCTCTAGAAGTTTTCTTTCTCAAGTGACCATATACAACTTCATAATTAAGACGTGTAACAGCCATTTTAAAAATTTGGAGATCATTCCTCTGAAATCTCAATCTCTCTCTCTCTCTCTCTCTCATGCAGGGTGGGGGAGCTGGTGGGGAAGGGCCGAGGGGAATAGGTTGGTGGGGGTAAGGGCAGGGGGAAAGGGAGAGAGAGAGAGAGAGAGAAAATCTTAAGCAGGCTCCATGACCAGCAGGAAGCCTGACAGGGGGCTGGATCTCATGACCTGAATTTAACAAGAGTCTGATGCTTAATCAGCTGAGCCTCCCAGGGCACACCCATTCCTTTGATATTAAGTGAAACTATCACTTATACTGCTCTCAGTCTCATCACAAACAGATTGTGTGACAATACCTAATTCTATAGAAAGGGATATATATATGTATATGTATATATATGTATTTTTAATCTCCTCCATATCTCCTAACCCCAGCTAAGGTGCTATGTGCTTGCTGTCATCTGTCTCCCAGATTAGGATGAAAAAAACAATATATAGGCATTCTGACTCAGGGACTTCTGGTCTCTCCCCATTGCAGTTACATGATTTGCCTCATAAAGTTTATTGTGGAGAAGGTCTGAAAGCAGGAAAGATACGAGTCTGTGACAAATAGAAATCTTGTTGGGCATGAACTGAATAATATGGTTATCCTAGATACTTTTTTTCTTTTTTAGATTGTTTAGAGATTTATACTCGATGTTGTCTGATACATTAATATAATTATATTTTCATGTGATAGCATTATTTTTCCTGTTGATTTTTTTTCTTCCATTAATCCTAAACATATTGAGTGCTATAGGGATATAACCTGGTCTGAGTAAATATGTTGTTGAAATAAATGTTCCTGGATGGGTTTAACACTCTTACAATTTAATATTTAAGTGTCCAATTACTTTGTCTATGATCAGTGAAAGTCTTTTGTTAAGAAAATTATGATCTTTACTCTTGACCACTTTGTTGTTCTTCATTTTAAAAAAGAGGAGTGGGTTAGTTCTTCAGCGTGATTTTATCAGATCCTGTTGCCTTTGTTATTTTCTGTTAAAGTTTGTGAAATTTTCATTTATCTTAATTCAAATATAGTACTCTCTGGTAGAATATTTGTTTAATAATTTGTTACTGCAATAAGAGTACTTATGAAGGTTTTAAGTTACATATCTGCTAATGCAGGTTGTAGTTTCCACTTACTGTAAGGCCATTATTTGCCTGCAGTTAACTGGATTTTTATAATTATTTATGCTAAAGATCTTAAACTTTAAGTCTTCCTAAGCCTTAATCTACATTAGGAAGATTTGATGACAAGTGGCAAAATAATCAGAATAAATATTGAGCTTTTTGAAATCTTCGAGCCCTTTTAAAATATCACGAGTCCTCAAGAAGACCTTTCTATTATTAAGTACTCTTGGCCTATTGGGATATATTAAGATAGTGGCTCTTACATTTACTTTTAGAAGTAGTAGAACACGTGCTTTCTTAAAAATCAAATAATACTTGTATTTTATTTAGATAAATCTTAATTATTATGCTGAAGGAAATTTTAAGTATTTGTCCACTTTTTCCTGTTTTTATTTTAAAAACTGGGACAGGGGGCAGGGAAACCAGGCTTGCTATTATATTTCTGTTTATTTATATCAGGAAGTCATATCACATCCCAGGCAACTTTTCTGATACCTCAGTCTCTATGTATACTTGTCCCAGTCATGTACTATCTTTGAATATAAGTTGAATGTTTTCAAAATATTGCTAAAAAAAACTATAGGAAGAGGAGATAGAAACGACTAAAGCAATAGTTCTTTGAGGTTTTGGTTTTTTTTTGTTTTTTTTGGGGGGTTTTTTTTTTTTTTTTTTTTCATTTAACAAATAATTCATTAAGTGCTTTCCATGCCAAACATTGTTTGGGCACTGGGTATATACAGCTGAGAATGGAAGAGACTTAATTCCCTTCTGTGATGGAACGTCCATGCTAATCTGGGAGACATGACCATGCTAATTTGGGAGACAGATGACAAGCAAGCACATAGCACCTTAGCTGGGGTTAGGAGGTATGGAGGAAAACTGTAGTGGTAAAGTGGTCAGGGAAGACTTCCTTTAAAAACTGACATTTTGAGGAAAGATTTGAAGTTTAGAGAGCAAGCTATTTGGGTACCTGGGAGTAAGGATAAAAGACTTACTGTCTTGGGTGGATTGAACCAAGTTGTGACACCATTACTGCCGCTTGAAAATGCACTACTCCCATTGCCAACCTCTGCTCGTCATCTAAGAGTCTCTCCTGTGGCCCTCTTTCCTGTGTGACATGTAAGATTACTAGTTCGACTTCTGTTTGTTTTTTAAGTTTTATTTATTTATTTGAGAGACCGAGAGAGAGAGAGAGAGCACGAGTGGGACTTGATCCTGGGTCCTGGGACTCCTGAATCATGACCTGAGCTGAGGGCACCGCTTAACCAACTGAGCCACCCAGGCATGTGTGTGTGTGTGTCCCCGTTCAGAGTCCTTAAAATTGAGTAGTCATTTTGAAGAATACTAGTGTGGCATACTTCTTGATATTTATGAAGTTTAGTCCTTTTCAAAAAATCTCTATCACTAATCACCCAGGTTAGATAAATATGGAAAAATGGTTAGAACAAGCTGTGAATAACAATAATAAAGGTAATATTTCACCCTGAGGAATTCCTATTAATGTGCTTCCTAGTTTTCTTAAGAATTTATGCATAAAGAACAAAACATTCAACCGTGACAGTAATGCTAGCATATATTTGTAGAGGTAGTCATCCATTATCCAGTGTTTGTGGAGCATACTGTGTAGAACTGGATCTCCAGCATCCTATGCAGAGGTTGTTAAATTAAGAACTACATGTGAAAACATGAAAGTTTTGATCAGTGTAGTTGAAATGGAAACAGGATATTAGAAATAGACTTAAGATGGTAAAAATATTTAAAAGCTAAGATGAAAGATTATATAAGATGAAAGATTGAGAATTCTTTCTAAAATGATACAGATAGGGCCCATTGACATTTTATCTAAAAAAACATAAAGGTTAAAACTTCACTCTTCTCAGTGACACCAGTAAGACTTTGTATACTAAGAACTCTCCTTTGGTCATTATTTTAAAATCAGCATCTTAAGCAATAATTATAGATATTTGCCAGGATAGTTAAAATTTCAAAAACATTGATCTCATCTTTAAGAAGATAAGTTTTATTTGTTAGATATTGGACATGGAGCTATAAATACTTGGATAACTCTAAGGCAGTGTCTATATGGAATGGAAAACAAATCCTGGTTAATTTGAGGGAGACATCTTTTTTATCTTTTACACAGGTATCTTTAGGTGGTGTTGATCTCACAGTCCGGGTGCTCACGACAGGATATTGGCCCACTCAGTCAGCCACACCAAAGTGCAACATCCCACCAGCACCAAGACATGCTTTTGAGATATTCAGAAGGTAAACATAGATCAAACTTTCTGTTTGTAAGTACAAATAATTGTCCAGAGTTGAAATCAGCTTGAGTATAGGTGTGTCCCTGATTGAGGATGAATTTATTCCATTTTTTACCTCATGTTCAAAAGGAGAAATTGTTCCTTATGCTTTTGAATATGTAAAATGAGTTGCAGAAACTCTTTGGAGAGAACTGTTTTCCATGGTTAGGATTGTAGTTTGCATTGTTGATGTCTGCCCCTGGCTTAGAGCAAATTGACAGCTAGCTGGGTTACTGTGGAGAACAGCTGAGCGGCAGGCCAAGGAGCAAAGGATACTAATAGAGATCAACATTTCCCTTATACATGGATGCTTGTTAAGTATTGTTATCCTGTAGTTTATAATTCCAAATGTATAAATTACATGATTCTCTAAAACCTGGTTTGATTTGCTAAAGGTTTTACTTAGCCAAACACAGTGGTCGACAGCTCACACTCCAGCATCATATGGGTTCTGCAGATCTCAATGCCACATTTTATGGACCAGTTAAAAAGGTAAATATTGGTAGTTTGAACATACTTACATTAAGTAATTTAAAGTTAGTTTATAGAATTGATTTCTGATTTTTATCGACCTGGGTAAGTGATGTATTTCTCTTAAGAATTTTCCTACTTGTTTGAAATACTCAAAGGGGAAACTGGCGTTAACTTCTATTCTCTCAAGTTGGCTAGCTTCATTGGACAGTATGAAGACTCTATCAGTAGCCTTCCTTCAGGAATATATAATAAGACAGTTGTGCTGTTTTATTTATAAGATTAAATTTGAAGCAGTATTGCCTAAGATAGTAAAGTGTAAATTGATTTGAGAGCATACAAAGCTGTGAAGCCCTTTTTATAATTCTCAGTCGTTTATAATCCTTGCTTCCAATATATCAAAACCAGGAAAATTAAAAGAGATTTGTGAGATATACAACATATTACTAAAGTGATTATTATAAAAATTAGCAAGCACTAGTGAATTGCCTTCGTTTAAAAAATGTAATTTCTTTTTTATATTGAAAATTGTGAGTTTTAGACTAATAATTTACTTTCATTGCCTGGGTATAAAGCACATCAAAGTCATTTGCCTTCAAATAGAAAAATAGTAGAAAACTCTTAGAAAAACATTAAGAAAAAATACTACCCAAGTTGTTATTTAGACATCAAATAATAGTTTTTAATAATAGTGGTTTCATATGTCACTGTAACACATTTTTTTAATACTGTCAATGTCAACACATTCTGATTTTTATGTTTAGTTGAAATGCAAAGTATTCTTTGCAATTCATTTGAATAATGTTTGACACTGCTATATATTTGAGTGTAAGTGGGAAAGTTAAGGATACTAAAAACTCCACTTTTAATTATTGCTTGGTTTTTGTTTTAGAGGAGAGGCTTTTTTTCCTAAACATGTTTTCTTTTGAAGTTTTATTAAACAGATCAGTGGGTTTTTAAAAACAGTTCATATGTTAATTACTGAAGACTTAAATTTCTATTTTGTACTTAAATCATAGAGCAGGAACAGGCTTAAGGATGGCAGAGGTTTTCCCCCCATCCTGTGCTGTTATTGGATCTCTTGCTGTGATCAGACCACACAGAAGGAGACCCCTACTACTTTGGGAGTTTGTAAAATGGCAGTGTTATCTTTTAAGTCCATTATCCCATTGTGTACTGTTAAGATAGGAATGTTGCTTCATTATTTGCTCAGATATATGAAGATGTTCATAATGAGGGAAAAAAAGGACGATCCTTAAAAAAATTAGGTGCCTCTGTGTGTGTGTGTACACATACCCATTTTTTAAGGGACATTTCCTTTTTATGTAGTAATAAGTTATGTAGTTTTACTAAGGGGAGAGCTGGATATTACAGTGCTTATCTTTGAAAAACATACAGTTAAAGTTATCAGGAGATAATTGTATCTTGTTTATATTTCTTAAATAATGAAACAGGAAGATGGATCCGAAGTTGGTGTTGGAGGGGCACAAGTAACTGGCTCTAACACACGGAAGCACATATTGCAGGTCTCCACTTTCCAGATGACCATATTAATGCTCTTTAATAATAGAGAAAAATACACTTTTGAGGTATGGATTGGTTATATAAATTTTAAGCATTTGTATTGTTTCTAATTCTCACCTGTTAACTGGAGTCTTTCTTATTTGAGTAACATTATTATTATTATTTGAGTATTATTATTATTGTTATCATTAAGTAACCTTTGAGTACCGTTAGAGAAAACAGCATAAAACTGGGCTATGGAACTATATGAACACTATACACATATTGGGTCACATTTCATTTAGTTTGTTAAAAATTAACTTTATGGAAGTGTAAATTTTACATGATAAAATATGTCTCATTTAAGTGCATAATTTGATGAGTTTTAACAGATCTGTGCACCTGTATAAGTGCCATCACAATTAAGGTATGGATTATTACTCCCTAAATTTTTATACTCCTTTGTAGTTAGTTCCCTCCCCCTGTTCTCAGACTGCCAGTGATCTGCTTTGTATCACTGTAGATTAGTTTTGCCTTACTAGAATTTCAGATAAATGGAAACCTAGAATATGTGTTGTTGTCCAGTTTCTCTCACATCACATTTTTGAAATTGGTATACCCATGTTGGTATGTGTATAGTTTCAGTAGTTCGTTCCTTTTTATGGCTGAGTCCTGTTCACCTATTGATGGGCTTTGGGGTTGTTTCCAGATTTTAGACTGTTATGCACAGAGAAATGTGTTAAGCTTTTTAAGAGACCTGTGTCCCAAATGTTGTGCAATTTTACATTCCTGCCAGCAATGTAGGGGAGTTCTAGTTGCCCCACATCCTCTGAAAAATTTAATAGTCTTTTAATTTAACTGTTTAACTTGCTGTGTATAATTGTATCTCATTGTGGATTTAATTTGCCTTTCCTTGACCTTAAAGATGTTGAGCCTCCTTCTGTGTTCCTGTGCCACTTACATGTCTTGTTTGGTGAAGTGTCTGTTCCTGTCTTTGGGTTGTTTAAAAGCTTTTTATAAATTTGGGATACAAATCCTTCGTCAAACCTATGTGCTGTGAATAGTCTGTCATTTGCCTTTTCATTTTCTTTAAATGGCATTTTTTGAAGAGCAGAAGTTTTTAGTATTGAAAAAGTCCAGTTGCCACTTCTTTCTTTTGTAGTTCATACTTTCGATATCCTAGCTAAGAAATTATTGGTTACCCTGAGGTCACAAAGATTTTCTGCTGTATTTTCTTCAAGTGCCTTTTTAGTTTTAGCTTTCACATTTAAGTCTGTGATCAGTTTCAGGTTAATTTTTTTATGTGGTTAAGATTAAGGATTAAGAATTATTTTCCCCCGTTGGGGTGGCTGGCTGACTCAGTTATTAGAACATATGACTGGATCTCAGAGTCATGAATTCAAGTTCTGTGCTGGGGGTAGAGTTTACTTAAAAAATAAAGATTTATCCCCCCCACACACAGATAGTCAGTTGTTTATTCCATTATCATTTGTCAGAAAGATTGTTCTTTTCTCTTTAAATTACCTTGGCACTTTTATGAAAAAAAACCAATTGACCATGTACTTGTGGGTCTTTTTCTACACTCTGCGCTGTTTCAGTGATTTCTACGTCTATCCTTAGGCTAGTTTTATACTACCTTGATAGTGTCAGTTTTCTGTTGTATACCCATCTTTTTCTTTCCTCCTTTAAGTCCTTTGATTACATTAAATTCATTTGGTCTTTTCCCTTACCTTTAATGGGTACACTGGAGTTGAAATAAAGATAATGTGATTCTTAAGTTTAAATTTAAGATAAAGAATAAATACTTGGAAAAACTGAAATTACTACCATATTTATACTTAATTGAAAGTCAGTTTTTAGATATAGGTAAACATAGGAATAAGTTAAAGTTTGAAATTTAGAGCAAAATTAAATTGTAGGCCTGTTTTAATACCTGCCTCCATACTTGATTTATGTAAAAGATATAATTAAGAAGTGGTCATTTTTATGTGATATACCTCAAGGAAATGTTTTGAAACGCTTAAGTGTTTTAGGTCAGTGGCTAAGTCAAGAGGTTTTGCTCCTACCTGTTTCCAGATGTGTCTTACCTAGGGAGTAACTGTAATTATCAAGCACAAGTTACATGTGATGTAGTCCAAGGATATTGATTAAGCAAGTACTGAGTACCTTAACTCAAGTGGTAAGCCTCTTCAAACAGAGGTGGAATTAAATTATCTCTAACAGCCTGAATGTTTTAATCTGCACCTGCCATGGGTAATATATTTTAAGCAAAATAAACTGCTTGGTATATGCTAATGTTGGTTTTCAGAGTCCTGTTTTGTTAAGAGCTGATGAAAATACCGGGAGAAACAAAAACAAATTTTCTAAAGCCATTAGAATTACTAGTAATTTTAGTGGTTCAGGTTTATTCTTCCCTTTCCCAACTAGCTTGGGATCAGTAATGCTAATGAGCATCATTAGGTAGAGGATAAAATTAAGCAGAAAATTCCTCTGATGTTTCACATTTTAGCTAAGTCACAAACCAGATGCCTGAGCATAAATGGCATATATAGGATACTATTCCTGTGGCTCCCAAAGCCTTCTGACTGCTTGCATCTTGAACAGGGGGCACTGTGAGAAGGCACTTCCAAGTTTGTACTCATACCATGTGTTTCATTATAGTCCGCCGTGTAAGTTACTAGCCGGCTCTTTTACAGAAATCCTCTCCATACATTAGAGAAGATAGTTAAAAGTTTTAGTAATTGTTAAAAGGAAGCTGATTTTAAACTTCAGTATTGTTTCTTTACAAGTTCAGTAAAATGGTGTATTTGTTACTTAATGCTACGTAACACATCTTAAAACTTAGTGGTTAAAACAACCACTAACAATTCATTCTCTTCACTGGTTTCTGTGGGTTAAAGATTTAGGTGGGGCTCAGTTGGGTGGTTTTGTTTCTCATGAGGTTGTGAAGATGTCATCTGGGTTGTCAGTCATCTAATGTTTGTCTGGGGCTGGAAAATACACTTCCAAGCTTTTGGTATGCTCTTCCTTCCACAAAGCTGACAAGTTCATTTCGCCTGTTGATAAAGATGTCTTAGTTTCTCTTCACATGGGCCTCACTGTATGATTGTCCTTGCATCCTGGTGGCTAATTCTTCTCCCTAAAGCAAGCCATCCAAGAGACCCAGGCAGAAACTGAAATGCCTTTATGATCTAGCCTTATTAGTCACATATTGTCACTTTCTGATATTCTTGATCACTCAAGTCAACCCTGATATGGTGAGGTGATCACACAGGAGTAAAACATACCAAGATCATTACAGGCCATCATGGAAGCTGCCTGCAAAAGATGGCATTTATTCATAGTATCACATTTATCCACAGTATTCAGGCTGCTAAGGCTTTTTCCTCTTCTTACGTATTTCTTTAACAGAAGTTTGTATTATTTAAAACAGTTAAGATCAGGACATACATAAAGTGGTAAGTCTGTAGCTTGGATTATTGTAACTAGCATTTGGTTTTTGAAAGAGATAAGGGTATCAATACATATTTTTCTGAATGTTCTTTATTATAGTTCTTAAATTTTTCTGAGAGTCTGAAGTATAAAAACTAATTATGGACAATAGCAAAATTAATGTCAGCAGTAGACTATAAATAGAAAATGATCAAACAACAGTGATAATTGATACTTCATTAAGAAGTTACAGCAATCACTAATGACATAGTTTCACATCATATTAAAAGAAAATGGTTGGAAGTACAAGGTGAAATAGACAATTCACAATCATAGAAGTCCCTCACAGATGTACTGACTGACCAGACAATAAAAAAGAAGATATAGAAGATTTCATAATTAGCAAATTAAAATTGAAAGCTTTACAGAGAACTTTGAACTCAGAGACAAAAAACCCCCATGTTGTCCTTGGGAAATATTGGAGGCTGGCATAACCTTATTACTAAAAGTGTACAGGGAGACCACAAAAAAAATAAAAGCTATAGCTATAGGTTTTTCAACCCTAAGTGCACAAATCTTAAACAAAATATTAGCGAGTCCTATTCAGCAGTGTATTGAAAGAATGATTCATTGTGTCCAAATAGGATTTATTCCTGAAATACAAAGAAGAAATATTTGTTAATATAGTTAAGATTTTATTATACTAATAATAAAGTTTACTGACTCTTGCTGTCTTACCAGACATTTCAAGGAGAAAATCAGTTAATAATTTCTACAGATGTACAAAAAACATTTGTAGAAGTTAGTCTTCGTTTTATATTTCCAGGATATGGGGGACCCTTAACCTCCTAATAATAGAATGAATGTCTTTAATGTCATAAGGGTATATCTGATGAGAGACCTAACTAAGTAGTAGTTATTAGTAAAATATGAGACTCTTGTGATTAAAGTTAGGAACAAGCTTTGGAATATCTGCCTTTATTACTGTTACTTGGTATTGTTCTATAGGTCCTAACTAACACACCAAGAAAAAAAAAAAGTTTGGTAAAATGCATGGAGGTGACAAATTTGTAGACAATGTGTAATCAACTGAGATTATTGTCTGAGGAGAATTCAGTTGAAAAATCAACTTTCTGTAAATCAGAGTTAATCAGAAAATGAGATGAGGAAAGTTATATTTTAAATAAGAATCATAATCTTCCTAGGAATCATTCTAACAGGAAAGGTAGAAGACTTCTACCAAAAGGGCAATAAAAGCAAAAGACTATGAAAGGGTAAATGTGCCCAGATGGGAAGTTTACATGTTATAGAGGAGATATCCCGTGTATGTTTAATGTTAATACCGTTGTATGAATGGGCATGTTCACGTACATACGTGTGTATTTGTATTCCTGTGTGTGTATGTAGAAAGGTAAGAAAAATCAAAGGATGCACACTGAATTGCAGTAGTCACCTCAGGGAGTGATCTGTAGTTGTAAATAAAATAGCACCTAAGAAGGTGTTTCTAGTTCTTTGAATATGATTAAGCAATGGCATATGTAAATAAGTCACTTTTAGCGTGTACATAATAATTATAATCAACATTCTAATAACAGTGCCTATTTAATTTGCTGGAATTAATAACATGTGTAGCATTTGAAATGGCTAACATAGGTAGGCATGCAGAGATCATTTGAGGCAAAGGAATATGCCTCATCACCACTAAATTCACATTTCTCTCAATCCTCACTTACCAGACAGTCCTTTAGAGCAACCTGAGGTATTGCTCAGATTTGTGAAAGAGAGAGTCAGTCTCCAGATCAGTTATATAATCAATGTTCCCATCTTCATGCCCATTCTTCCTGAGCTACTTTTGAGAAAGAAATAGCTCTGTACAGTAAATCAGAGCTGTATATCCTACTGTGAGGACTTGATGACATCATACATCCGTGTAGACTTGTAGGAACTAAATCATATTTCTTAACTATTTTTCATGTTTAGAGTTAATTATCAGGTGTTTAATTTTTTTTTTCATTTAGTCATACAGGCAGTAAATACCGTCAACTTGGATTATAAATTTTGACTGTATGATAGAAGGCCTTAGCTTAGACTTAGTTTGCTTCTATGAAGGAAGTCACTGAGCTGAAGTAGAGTGGATTAATTTAGGAGAAGGATTGTAGAGTATTTCTAAAATTAGCAGCCCTATGTTGTTTAACACTTTATTTTTACCTAAATATTAAAGCAGGTCAATAATAATTTCTGCTGGATGACATTTTTAGACCAGGCCTTGTATCTCCTGAAACAAAAAAGTACATATCTTTTCAATATTTTGTAATTTGAATCACCTTTTTTCTCTAGTTTCTCAAATAAGTGAGATTTTAGTGAAGAGTCCTAATTCTTTGTCTTTGTTGTAAAGGGAGTTCTTTGTTGTAAATTATCTCTTTAATGGAATTACTTCTCTCTAACTACTTAACTGCTTGATCAGTTTTACTTTACTAATTAATCTGTAATCTTTCAAAAGGTCTAATTATGTCAATCTGATGGAATTTCAGGAAATTCAACAAGAGACGGATATCCCCGAAAGAGAACTTGTTAGAGCTCTGCAGTCCCTTGCCTGTGGTAAACCAACACAGCGTGTTCTTACAAAAGAGCCCAAGTCCAAGGAAATAGAAAATGGCCACATATTCACAGTTAATGATCAGTTCACATCCAAACTACACAGAGTCAAGATTCAAACAGGTATCTGGAATTATATGGTTCCTCTTTAAAAAAAAAAAAAAATGGTCTTTTTCCTCTAAGGAAATTATTATCTGTTGGATTTCTGTCTTTAAAAAAAGTAATGCTTATGGTGCCTGGATGACTCAGTCAGTTAACTGCCTTCAGCTCAGGTCCTTAATCCCAGGGTCCTGGGATAGTCTGGTGTGGGGCTCCCTGCAGAGGAGGGAGTGTGCTTCTCCCTCTCCCTCTGCCTGCTGCTCCCCTTGCTTGTGCACACTGTCTCTAATAAATAAATAAAATCTTTAAAAAATTAAAAATAATAACTTTCCTGGTCCTGCATGACACATAGGCTTAAAGAGTAAAGTAGTTCTTATTCTTAAGTGTTCGTGTCAAAATACAGTCGAATCCAAGTATAGTAAGCATTTATAATTGGTAGTGTGAAAAGTGTACTTATTTTCTGTACGGTTTTCAAGAAGGAAATAGAATTTTGCTAATATATTGGTAGTTACAAAATAACTTTTTAACTGGCTGAGTTAACCAATAATGGACATCTATTTTTAAAATTGATTTATAGGTTTCTCAAAGTGGGGTTATCTATCTAGTGTGATTTTTAGATGTAGCTATTTATTTTAGTAGATAATCCTCTAAGTTTCAAAACCTTAAAATCTGTATTATCTCTCTACTTTAAAAACAGGAATAATCGTATTGTGAATAATTTTTAGTATGTTTTTACTTTTAATTAATAATGAACATCCTGTTTACCACACGTTTACTATGATGTATGATGTGTGTTTTCTTTGTATTTAAGGGAGAAAGGCACCATAACCCTACCTTTGCAGATGTTTAAAATTCTAACATAGTTTGCTTCCTGATTTCAAATTCAGTTTTAGAAAAACTTCCCAGGCCTGACTTCATTCATGTCAGCTATGTATGTAGTCTCTGTAGTAAAACAGTATTTTAAAATAAGTCTTTGAAATGATTTCAGTTCTTTTGATTTTAAAAAACTGTATTTACATTAATAAAAAGATGAAGTCTTTTAAAAATCATTTTTATGTCAAATATATAATTGATTGCCAGATTACGTTCATTCAAAATGTTACCTATACACTTCTGCTGACCTTTTTGACCCTGATTGGAGATGTATGCCCTCTGAAGCAGAATAGTGTCTCTTTTAAAGCATTGCCTACTTTGTCCCATAGTTGCAGACATATCATTGTGTCTTCATCACCATAATGGCCCCTTGTTTGGACACAAATGTAAATTGAAAATAAAATAGAACTACACTGAAGAAAGTCATGGAATAAAATATCTTGTTTTCCCCAGTGTGAGATGTAATACTTTATAGTTTTAGGCAGATACAGGTTTTGGATTTCAGGACTTGTTTGTATCCTAGATTTAGAAGAAGATGTGTGATGATTTGCATATATCCAAACTACCAAACCTCACCCTGCTTTAGCCTAACTAAGTGTAACTCTTTGTAATCCCAGATTCCATCATGTCCAGCAGTAAGTAGTAGCTTCAGATACTATTGTTACCAAAAAATAATCTTCTCTTCATGGATTTTTAATTTTGGGTGCTGGTGGTCTTTGTGTAGTATTTTAGATCTAATTAAAATAGAATTTTTTAGGGTCACCTGGGTGGCCTGTTCAAGTAAGTGTCCAAATCTCAGTTTTGACTCAGGTCATGATCTCGGGGTTGTGAGATGAAGGCCTGAGTCAGGCTCTGTGCTAGGCGTGGAGCCTGCTTGAGATTTTCTCGCCCTCCTCCCTCTGCCCCCTTCCCACTCTCACTATCGTTTGCTTGCTCTCTCTGAAATAAATAAATAAATCTTTTTAAAAAAAAGTTTGGGGGGGTGTGTGTATAGTACTTTAAATCTAATTAAAATAGGAATACAGTTGTATATGTTAAGGAATTCAACTAGATGAAGTCTTTAAAGTTCTTTTCAGCTATAAAATTCTGTAAAAAAATGTTTTCATTTTGAAATACTAGATTATTACCATGACTCTTAAAAATATTTTGTATAAGTTAAAACTTTCTCTCTGGTGGTAAGTATTGTGACCACATAGGTTTTCTTAAGTTGTCAAAATACATCCTTACCTTTTGGCTCATAATCAAAGATGCAGAGATTCTTCTGTCCTTACCTAATTCTGCCTTTTACTTTAGTCAGTAATAGAAGTTCAAACAAAGTTGTTTTAAGTATTACTCAAATAACACAACCTTTGAAAGATTTGTTGTAATCTGCAGCAGTTTCCATGGTTCATAGTTCTCCCCACCACTACCAGGAGCATTTCCCTTGCCCTTTCCCTGATACAGCTAGATACTTATGTACCACATTGCACAAGCAAATGCCTCTGTTACCTTATTCTTAAGGGAAGGATATGGTGTGAGGTTCTGGGAATGAGCTCCTACCCTCACATTTTACAAAACATTATAATTCAGTGTATTTCACCACAGTCTTCCCATTTATTTTGGAAAATACCTCTTTAGGCGGCCAAATCCAACAGAACAAAATCGATTTGTTTTAAAAAATTATTTCTTCCTCCAACATTTTAAATATTTTCAAATTATAGAATGAGAAGCACCATAATGGACGAAGGTATGTGGCCATCACCAGTATTTATGAGTCATTAAACTTTTTGCCCCATTTGTTCTGGTGACTTTGACTCTACCCTCCCCCCTCCCTCCATATGTGTATGTATATATTTGCTATAGCATTTTAATTGGCAAACATGACAGTTCTCCCCGCCCCAAATACTTCAGTGTACGTTTATTTCTTTAGACTAAGATATTTTCTAAAATATTTGTAATACTGTATCACACCCGAGAAAATTAATAATTCCATACATATTTATTTGTGTAAATATTTGTGTACCACCCATATTTATTTGTCCACAGTTGTCTCAGAAATGCCTTTCAGGGCCACCTGGGTCGCTCAGTTAAGTATCTAACTCGATTTCAGCTCGTCATGATCTCAGAGTCATGGGATTAAGTCCTGAGTTGGGCTCTGTGCTTAGTTGGGAGTCTGCCTGAGATTCTCTCTTCTCCATCTACCCACTACCCCCACTCACTCACACTCTCTCACTCTTTAAAATGAATCATATAAAAAATTGTCTTTCAGGGGCGCCTGGGTGGCTCAGTCGTTAAGCGTCTGCCTTCGGCCCGGGTCAGATCCCAGGGACCTGGGATCGAGCCCCGCATCGGGCTCTCTGCTCTGCAGGAAGCCTGCTACCATTCCCTCTGCTTGTGTTCCCTCTCTCGCTGTGTTTCTCTCTGTCAAATAAATAAAATCTTTAAAAAAAAAAAAAAATTGTCTTTCATATCTTACTTTTTAAATCCAAGATTCAATCATGGTGTCCCCATTACATTGATTTTTATGTCCTTTTAGTTTCTATTTACTCTAAACCAGTACTTCCTTTTTTTTTAATGACATTGACTTTTTTGAGGAAAGCATTCTTTATTTTTTAGTAGGTTACCTTAATCTAATTTTACTCTTTTTAAGATAATGATTATCTTTAAGTTGAGAAAAGATACTGAAAATAGAATTCTTAACCAAGGGGTTCTAATTAGAAACACCTGAATGGATATGCACACCAGAATGATGTTCTACTAAATTGTATAGTCTGCTATCTTGTGGGTGTACCTGTGCCTAAGTTAGCAGTGTCTTATATGCTTCTTTGTAATTTCCAGTTTCTGCCTCCAGAAATTTCATATCTCTCTCTCATTGATGACCAAATGAAAAATCAGTTGCCATTTTTCTTTCTCTGTTACTTCAATTAGAGCAGAGTTGTATGAGAAAGGGACTTCAGTATTTAATCCCTGAGCAATTGCCTTGAAGACGGTAGGGAATAACAGAGTTAAGATTTCTCTTCTCCAAAAGGTTGCAATAGAGTATGCATCAGTGATGATGAGATTGTGATGGAAAAAAATTAAGATATTATTAGGTAGTCTGTGACAAGTAGAAATAAATTACTTGTTCCTTTAAGTGACATCCTAGTGATACTGTTCTATTTATTGAGCTAACTACATCTTGGCAACACATAACTCTTTCCTTCTCTTAAAGTATCTTGGCGTGACGTTAGTACAGTACTAGTTGGCCCTGCAATAAAAATTATTTACTGGTAATTTTTCTACTAAATATATCCAGCTACCATTTTTCTTCCAGAAGAGGAATCCTTGTATTTTATAAAAATAAAATTGGTTTTATTATCTCTATAAAATAAATTCCTAATATTTAAAAAGAGTAAGTTAGAATCGCAAGATTTTTATATCCATGATTGTTAATTATTTAAATATTTGTTAAAATAAATGTTAAATTGGGCACCTTTTGAATGTTTACTTAAGTATGTGTATACTCATGTTGAAATTGATTTTTCTTTGTGGATAATTTTCTAAATTGTTTATAAACTGCATTTTTTTTATTACATGGTAACTACATGGTAAGTGTCTTTTTCTTTTAGTTGCTGCCAAACAAGGTGAATCTGACCCAGAAAGGAAAGAAACGAGGCAGAAAGTAGATGACGACAGAAAACACGAGATCGAAGCTGCTATCGTGCGGATAATGAAATCCAGAAAGAAGATGCAGCACAATGTATTAGTAGCAGAGGTGAGAGTGCTTCGAGACTAGATTAATGTAGAAAAAGCAAAATAATATTAACATTTCAGTTCACATTTAGGAAATTACTATATTCAAGTTGTTTAAAATATAATTTTAAAATTAGGAAACCAGAGTCAAGTAACACTGTTAAAAGTATGGCAGTTACTTGATAATTAAACACATCAGTACATCCAAATATGTGCACGCTTTAAAAACTAATATATTTGTAATAAAAAATAATAGAATATTGTCACACAAAGAATAAAAATTTTCCCTGCTACTTATTATTTTTGTATTAAATAAGCTACCGTTATTTCTAAAAATAAGTGTTGCCATTGGAATAGGTAAGAAATGATTAGGGCTGAATAAAGTATTGGTAGAGGATAGAGAGCTAAGTGAAGATGAATTGCAAGCAGAACTGACAGGACTTCCTGGTCATGGGAAACAAAGGGAGTCAAGGACTCAGGTTTCTGGTTTGGAGGCTGAATGGACGAAGGGAGGGACAGCATGCTGCTATGTCTGCATTCACGGTATTTTGTACAAGCTGACTTTTTATCACATTGGCAGAGAAAGAATTGTATGAGTGGTCAGTCATTTCACAACTCATGCCATGTTGGCAATTAGGTAACTCATTAGTTTTCTCAGTCATTTTCATGGCTCTGGTAGAGTGACATTGATGGCAGTGCCTCGAGAGGGAAGTAGAGCTGAAAACACCCAAGAAGGGGGCTCGTCCTTTGAGATGCCGGCTCATGGGAGATGCTGGGAAGGGGCAGAGAGCAATACTAGGGACCTGAGTGTTAAGTTGAAGTGTCCTAGATTTTGTTTTCCTGATGGGAAGATATTCAGCATGTTTATATCCTAGGAATAAAGAAGGAATATTTGAAAGACAATGGGGTTGAGGGACAGTTGAAAGGTGAGAGGACTACGTAAGGAACACAGGTAGGTGGTAGACATGTTGACAAAGACAGTAGTGACTGTGCCTCTCTTGAGAACCCAGGGCAGGGTGCGTACAAGGATGAATCAGTGTGCATGTGTACGGTGGTGGGAATGTGAGGAATTGCGGACTGAAACAGGATGTGAGGTGATGGTGCTCAGGAACTTGGTGAACTTGAACACATTAAATTTGTGTTCTCAGTATATACCAGAGATTGGCAGACTTTTTTAATGGCCAATTGTAGTGTGAAAGCAGCCGCCAATAACAGAGGAGTGTGGCTGTGTTCCAGTAAGGATTTACAAAATAGGCCACAGGGCTTTTTGGCCTGTGGGCTGTATCTTGTTTTCCTGGTCTGCTCCAAAGGTATAAAAATGATGACTTTACTCAGCAAGGAAGCAAGTAGTAGATTTTGAATGATGTAGTAAATGTGGAGCAGGTTTTTGTTGAAGAGAACCAAAGGAATCTGGAAGTTGAGGGTACTGTTTAGAGTGTAGCTGAAAGTGATCTTGCGTGCAGTCTGCACCCACCAAGGAGGTAAGGTCCAAAGAAATTGTTAGTAGCTTAGAAGGAAGGGTCAGAGAGTGAGAGATCTTAGTGAGTTGAGAACAAGTTGGTTGATACTGGAGGGATAATACCGGAAGGAAGATGGATTTTAGCTAGAGGCAAAAGAACTGAAGTTCAGATTTCAAAGACTTGTCCGTCCGGTGTGGCCCTGGCAAGGAGTAAAAGGAAAGCTTGTGGATGGCTGTGTTCTGTAGGAGAGGCACCGTGGGTCCATGGGGAGAATATGAACGTTGGGAGCAGAAAGGTATGGTTCTCATCTCTGACTACTGGCTCTGTTTACTTTTAGTGCATGCATGTCAGTCTTCCTGTCTGGCTGTTTTCCTCATTTGTAAAAGGAAACAACCCACTTCACAGGGTTAAGAGCGTTAAGTAAATTAATATATACAGAGTGACTGATACACTGCACAGTCAGACTTCGGCTGCTGCTGTAGTTACCATTTTATTTTTATCAATGTCGCAGTACCTAGAATCCTGACAACAGCTGGAGAAAGGGATGACAACTGTAGCACTTGGCAGGACCAGGAAGCACCATTAATTCATTTAGCATATGCAGTGACTTTACTTTCCCAGGGGCCCAGTGCTCATAAGTGGGAGAGCTGGGATTTCAGTCTAGGTACTCTGGGGTCCAGAGTCTGTGCTCTTAAATACATTACACTTCCTAAATTCAATGAGTTGGAAGAGTAACCGAGAAGATAGTAGATTTAGACCATCAGAATGGTCAAACCATAATGTGCTATGAATTCGTGCTAATATATTCCAACTAATTAAACTACTAACACACTTCAGCATTCATAGTCTCATGTGAAGGAGGCATATTCTAACCCATATGTTACATTTTCAAATAAAACCTTTTTTTAATTTAAGTTTTTGAGTTTGGTAATCAGATTACGAAAGTTTGATCTGAATCTTAAAATGACACGTCACTGCTTTTCAAAGATAAGAATTTTTGTGTGTTTATATGGAAATGTTACACATTTTAAAAATTTTCTGATAGGAATTAGTTTTTTTACTTTCTCTTTTAGGTAACTCAGCAGTTGAAGGCTCGATTCTTACCAAGTCCAGTTGTTATTAAGAAACGTATTGAAGGACTTATTGAGAGAGAATATTTGGCACGAACACCTGAGGATCGCAAAGTATACACATATGTAGCATAAAATGCGTTCAGAAATTTGATTTATTCTTGGACTGTACTCTTCCGCATGGACTGAGAAGTTCTTTTAAATCATTAAATATTAAGACGACCATCTCTTCTATTAAATTACAGTACATGTTCTAGACCATTCAGATCAAGCCTTTACTCCCTTTGAGAGTTTTCAACATCAATTGATTGAGCTTCAGGCTTTACAACGTTTATCCCTGTAGAGATCATCTTTACAGTTCCTCGGGAAAATGTGAATGTGCCGCGTTTTGTTTTCAATACTGTATGAAAACAGGAAAAAATAAAACAAAAATTTAGAAAATACAGCTCATTAAAATAAAATTGTTGGATTTCATTTCCCCAGGTCTTCAGTGTTGATGTAAATGTGTTTTTGTAGTGTTGCTTAGCACTTTGCGCATTGTATAAGTTGGGTAACAAAAATGGTAAAAGAAATGACACAGTTCCCAGTTATCTTGCTCTGCTTATGACACTTCTTTAGCTAGTCTTGTTTAATTTAAAGGTTTGATAAATATACACAGACCCAAGCATACATTTGATGAGCATGCTTTATTCTTCCACATGCACTTACTAATCTTCTAGCCTTATGACCAGGAACCTTTATTTTGGGCTCTATACACTCCCTGATTTGGTTTTCCCCTATTGTATTTTGAGATTTCTCAAATTAAGTCCTCTAATGATTGGGTTTTGTTTTACGTTATCTCTAGAGAGAGAAAATATTTTAGTATGTATAAATTGTATAATAATTTTTTGCTGTTGTACTCACTGCTAATAGTGGATTGTATAGGGCAGTGTTTTTATTTCATTTATTGTAGACAAAAATAAATGATTTAGTATACACACACCCACTAATTCAAGTATGTCAGAGCACAAAGTTGGCAGCTGGTTGTATTTAATTCAGACTCTTTGAAAAGCACATACAGCCGATACTTTGTTTATAAATATCTTAGGTTGCCCCTCTCTTAAATATATATTTTGGTGAAGCTGGGGTGCATTGTTAATTTTCTGTTTAAAATGCATTCTAAAGATGCAATAAATATGATTACCTTGATATTTTTTAACAAGATCTTCAGTTCTTGCACCTGTGTTTTGGGACGTGATTAAGCAATATTTTTCAAACCTGATGATTCTTGGGTATTTAGCTGTTGTCCTCCAAAGAGTCATCGTTTCATGTTTTCAAAGATGTACTTTTGTGCTGAAGATTCATGTCAGTTATCCTGTGCTTCCAACTTTCACCAATGTTTTTTACATGATTGATCCGCCAAGGATTATAGTTTGCTTTAACTTCAGAGTATTTTTATCTTCAATTTTATTTAATTTTGTTTCATTTTGTTTTTATAAGACAGTGTTTCAGCCATGTAATTGGGGCAAACCACTATAGGTTTACGTTGGATAGAAAATGAAATGTTACTAATGAGTTGAAATAACCAACCCTTGGTTGACTATCAGTACTGTTGATACATATATTAGAATGTATGTCTCAGAAGATGGTTTCTGTTTAAATTTATGGTCAAGTTACAACAACCTGAATTCTAATACGGATTAAAAACTCCACATAAATATTTTCCCCCATGCGTCTCTTGGGTTATAATTTTCCTTTTAGACTTGGCAAATATTCTTACTGCCTTTAATTTTGTCTCCATTTGTACTTTAGAATTATAAGCCTTAGGCTCTTAATGTCTACATTTTCCACTTTTACACGATGCAGTTGAGATGCAGATGAAAACTATCATGAACATTATTCTCAGGATACTTTTACCATACTTGAGCACTAGGAGGGCAGGTGTAGAATGGTGAGCCGAAGGGTTCCACTCTGATTTTACATAATTGGGTTTCTGTAATGGGAGGGTGTTTGTCTGCAGGAAGATAACTGGTGGTTTAGGTGGCACAGTGGTTTTGTTGCTCTCGGTCCCCAATCAAATAATGACGACACCTCGGGAAATAGAACAACCCAGATTGTTGAATTAATAAATATGAAAGGTGTAAAAACTTCCTATGAAATCTCAGTAAATGCAAATTTAAGTGCTACTTTAAACCACTAAGAATCAGTAAAAGTTAAATTTATGTTTTGTCTCAAGTGTGGTTGTACAAATCAGATCTAGATCTAGAGCTTGGAGATGCTTGTTAGTTTGGGAGCACAGGTTTCATATTTATGCTTCTAAATGCTGATAAATACACTGAAACACATTTCTGAACTGTAGTTGGGTTGAATGGCCAGTGAATGAACCTGCATTGAAAAAACTGGGTCACCTAATACAGTTACATGTTTTAACTCTTAATTATTATTTTAGCTCAGAGAGCTCATAATGGTACGTGTTGACATTGCTTTCTTTTCAGCAAGTGGTCATTCATGCTGTTTTTCTCAGTTTTTTAATGTCTTAATTTCAAAGAATAATACATCCTAATCATTTAATCCTGTTGATGTGAATAAATTTTGATGACTTACTTGAAGAATTTTGAGGGTGGTTACATAGTTTTCTAACTGCAAAAATGATGTAATCTTTGTTCACTTGTTAAGTTGTAATTCTCTATCATTTTCAAATCCAGGACAGTGTTTATTTTGAATTGTTATATAGTTATATTATTTAAAGATTGAAAATTCATTGCAATTAGGGAACACAGCCTCACAAAATAAAATGTGGTTGTGAATACAAGGATTCTTTATGTCAATGAATTTTAAAAGGGGATGGGGGAAGGGACACATGTCTCTCCAAAGGATGTATTAGAATCACCTGTGTAGCATTGTGTTACCTAGACATGTACCACTTCCAAACCCCCAGGATGCTGATAGATCTCCGTAAGAATCCTTGTCTTAGTAAGGCTCTGTTGATGTTCCATTCCCCCAGTGTGTATGTTAGGTATCCAGAAAGGCTTAGGAGACAACCAGTGAGTGATCTTAAGATCATGCCTACTTCCCCAGAAAACTAGTACATTGGCATCATCTGGGGTTTCTAAATATTACTTAGTTCCTCAATTTGGAAAATAATTTCAAAATGTTAAATCCAGATGATGGATTTTTGTTACATTTTTAGATACTTATTTTGAATAACTGACTACTATACAGGGTTTTATTTTTGCCTGTCTACGGTAACTCAAGACTCAGTTTTTATAGCCTCATGTTATATAAGCTATCTGATGTTTGCTGCTATTAGTTTATCTCCATTTGGGGAGGAAAACTGTTAGATATGAAAATTGAAGATCATATATTTTTACTATATGGTGCATGTAGTCAGGTATTTTGTACTCTGGATAGGAACGTTAAAACATTTCAAGTTAGCACAATTATTATGAATTATTTCTATTCCCCAAAGCAAGGATAATTAGAAGTGTTAATAACATTTAAGTCCTTATTACCACGTGCCAGACACTGTTCTGAGTGTTTCATGTGCATTAATTTAACTTAGTTGTCACATGCAAAATGGGAATTGTCCATATGTCAGTGTTGCCCAAGGGTACTGCTAGGAAATCGCAGAGCCGAGAACTTGGACCTGGGTTTGATACTCTGTGCTCTGACTCCTAAGCCTGTATTCCATGGTGTCACTTGACGTGACTCTCTGTTGATAAATTCATTATTTTACTCCATACCTCATTCACAGGAAGGAAAGGTAGAGGATATAGCAAAATTATTCTTAACAAACTAAACCTATAGATAATACACGAAGCATCTCAGTATGGAACTTGAGATATTTCATCTTACTGGTCATCAGTTTTGGGTAGGAAGGGAAACAAGGCAATCCCTGCTATTCTGGAATCTTAGTGAAAAGCTTTACATACTCCAGTGGGTCATATCGGTAGATACTTAAATGGCACTCAAATTCAAATCTTGAATTCTAAGACATTTTCTCCTTTGCATGCATGCCTTGTACCAAATCCATTATCTAGCCAGAAGTAAGAGGAGACGTAAGAGTGACAGTGAACTTAACGGGGAACAGTGCAGACATGGATCACGAAGCTAGCCCTCAGGAGAACATGAATGGCTAGAAGGTCTTGAAAAGTCCTTGACAAAGTTTAGAAATAGCAAATTTGCGATTGTGTCACTTAAGTGTCTGATCCTCATATTAGGGTCTAAATTGACCCTGCAATGAATCGTGTAGACATAACGTTGTAATTCTATGGGAGGAGCTCAAAATAATCTTGTATATTTCTTAGTAACAAATTGTCAGATTTGAATAGTTGGATAATAGTACAGTTCAAGTAACACAAAACTATACTGAGAATTCTTGCAGTGTGGGAAAATTAAAATTCGAAGTCTCAAAATTCTTCTGGCAGTTGTGCTTCTTCAGTGCCTCAGCACAATGTCTGGCATGTGGTGGGTGTAGGCACTCTGCAAGTCTCAGATGAATGCACTCCATGATCACCAAGTGTCCTAGCAGAGAGTTTTAAAGGAATTCAACTTCAGAAGTTAAAATGTGCACTGCATTGTTGGAGGTATGACAGACAACATGGTGTAAGCATTATGTATTTTACTTTCATAAATGGAAATAATTTCGTCTTTGGTTTTCAACTAGATAAAAAGTGGAAAATGTAGACCAACCACTCAGTTGTTCAGATGATACTCAATGCTGATTTTAAAGCCCTCTTGAGTCTCACAACATTCTATGAAAAAACACAGACTTAATGATACAAAAACTTATTCAAGAGCCTATGAATAGTTAATAGGGTGTGGGGATTTGGGCCCAAAGCTGTCTGATTCCAAAACCTATGCTTTTAATGAGTGTTAACATGTCCCCAGTGACTGATTGATTTGGTAAAGTGTGGAAAGAATTTTGTAAGTTGAATTTGAATCTGAAAGTAAGATTTTTTGTGTGTATTTTGGTGGAAGTTTCTGTTGATATACTAGAAAGTGTTCCTTGGAGAATTTGATATCATAAAACTTCTAGATTGTGCACAAAAGGAAAAACTGGTAATACAAGCTGTGTGTGTTGGTATATATGGTATATTCAAATTAACTTTATAATTTTATATAACTGATGTCCGATATCAGTATCTGTAGAATTTATCCTTTTATTTCCTATATTGATGCTGTCCTCTATTAAAAAATAACCACTAGACCAATTTTTAAATGGAATGCGTTTGTAGGCCAAAAGAGACAGAAAACTTAGCAGAGGGGCATCCAGTGGGAAAAAGGACAGAATCTGCATTTTCTTCCAGTGTAGCTGATGTAACTAAAATAGTCTTGTCAAAAACCTGTTATCTCATACATCTAAATGAAGAAGGAAAAGGGAGTGGAATGGCCTTCAAAAAGTTAAGAAAACTGATGCATGCTATGTTCATCACATTCTCTCATGTTTGTTTGCAAACCGTTTTGCAACACTCCTAAGTATTCTTAACGTTTTTTTTTTCTTAACCAAAATTGGTATCATCCAAATTTGTAATAAGGCATCCATATTCACCAAACTGACTTGAGCTAATTAAAAAGTAATGCAATCCATTCTTGAAGAAATGAAGGGTTGTAGTCATTATGTAGTTGCAGTCATAAGGTTATACAAGGTTGTACAAGTGTACTACAGAATTTAAAAAACTATTCCCAGGGCGCCTGGGTGGCTCAGTCAGTTAGGCTGCTGCCTTTGGGTCATGATCCCAGTGTCCTGGGATCTCAGCAGGGAGTCTGCTTTTCCCTCTCCCTCTGCCTGCTGTTCTGCCTACTTGTGCTCTCTATCAAATAAATAAATAAAATCTTAAAAAAAAAAAAATTCCCAAAGCAGATCAGCAAGTGCACTGGTATCTTAAAACCTAACTGCACACCAGGATTTTCTAGGGAAGCTTTAAAACAAAACTAAGGCCTCTTGTAGATTTTGACTTAGTAGGTCTGAGATGCTTCTTTTGTTGAGCTAAATTTGGGAACCATTACCTTTGACGATAGGTATTAAAGTATATAAGTTCCTGATTTGACTAAGAGAAGGTTCATTTGATAAGCGAGTTGTGAGATTTTCTTTAACCCCTTACATGTATTTACTACACCTCAGCTGGTTAAAGCAACATGTTGGTCAAGAGTTTTGATTCCAGTGTGGGCCAGTTAGTCACGGGCACAGAAAACAGTATTAATCACAACCCACCAGTTGTCATTAGTGGATCCTCTTAAATGGGGGAGAAGGACGAGTCAGTAATCATGCCCTCATCGTCAAAGAGCAACCTGTGGTCTTACAGTTGTAATCAGGCATTCCCACGGGGAGAAATTGCATCCAGAAACCCAAGTATCCAAGCTCAGTTACCTTTATGCTACTAGTCTAAGAACCACTAGTTGTGAAGCAGTTTAATGAGATTTGGGTAACGAAAGTTGGTGCGTTTGTGCTGCCAACTTTGTGAGATCATAAAATATAAGCCATAGTCTTGGCTATTATCAGTGTGATCCAAATGGTGTGAAGTGTTTCCAGTCAAATTCAGGCTTTTGTTTGACAGTCATCCACTTGATCTGACAGGAGATGACTCTCTTAAGGACATGATACTCCCAATTCTCTAATAGCCAAATCTGACTTTTGGATTATTTCCCAGTAATGAGCTTTATAGAATCATCCATATTATCTTATTGTACCAATAAGTTAGCAAAACGCATGTTTTTAATTGTTTTTCTCGTTCTTGAAAAAGTTGAGACTCCTAAAAATCGCTCCCTCAGATTGATGTGTAGAGTAAGATCTAAGTGTATAAGGAAATCCACAAGTTCAACCCCAGGCAGACCCCATTCTCAAGGTTGATAAAAGAGGGAGGGCCCCCTTCCAGCCTGTACTTTGGTCCCTGAAGGTGCACTTTGGAGATTGCTCACTATTGCTATTGTGCTCACGACTCTGGCCACAATTACTGCTGCTTCAACCCAAGTGTTGGATACACAGCCAATCAGTGCTCCCTTGTCTTTATAACTTTTACTTCTCCATTGGCCTCAACTAGGAATCCAATGGTAGATCTGGATGACAAACAGCATTACTGCTCCTGAGGGAGATTTTGCCTCTGTAACTTCTCTTCGAAGATTCGGAGCTTGAATATACCTAAGGAGCAGCTGGTAACATGCTCTCACTGTAACAGCTCTTACCAGCCTGTTACTTAGTTCTCAAATGCTAACTTCATTCCAACCCACAAATAACAATAGCATACCCCCTTCTGTATAGTTAATAGACCTGCATATTAACCCAAACTGTTTCATTAGCCTTATTAAATACATCATGCTCTAATCAACTGAATTTATGGTCTAGAAACTTGGGATTTATAAACTAGTTCATACTATTCTTCCCTCTCTTTTGAGCTAGTGTAACTTCTTGAGATAAAATGTTTATCTAAATTACTTCCTGAAGCCCTTCCTTAAAAGGCCCATTTTTCCTACTTCTTTTTTGCAATCAGTATGACCAAAAAGTGAGCTTACTAAAACAGTTACAATCCAGTCACATTGTTGAAATCCAGTTTTGTGCAAATGATCTGCACATGTATGTGTACATATGGATATGGGTGTAAGTGTGCACATGGGCATGCACAGTTGCGTATGCACGGTGAGTGACATTAGATCTTTGGAGTAGTACATAGCTGCTATGTAGATTGTTAATTTCTGTTCTAAATTACTAGATATATAGTTTATCGAATGGGAAACCACTTAATAAAATGAGTTAAACTTTTATTTCACTACCTTTGCTAAGAAACAATGTATTATTAAGTATTAATAAAATTCTATGTTAGGCAAAAAATGTACAGGTACATGCAAGCCTACATAGATGGAACTCTTTAGGAAATTTGTTGACTAAGAAATAAAGTTGTATTTATAAGTTAATTCCCCATGGTTAACTGTGTCATTGTCAGATACAACAATGTAAATAATTCCCCTCTTTGGTGAAAAACTACTAGAAACAGATAAACATATAAAGATATCTACATATATACGAAAAGGTGATATTTAGTGCAACCAGAGATTTACATAATTTATATTCTTATAATTTCAGATGTCTGCTTTCTGCAACTGGTATACAGTCTACAGCTTTTTGAAAAGAGGTGGGTGCGTATATAACCTGATCTGTCTCTAATGACTCTAGGTCCATGGGCATCAGCTGCAGTAGTTCAAGTCCTGTGCCTTTCAGATTGTCTGACTTCCCTCCCAGTCTGGCTGTGAGTTGCCTCCTTTTTCAGCTTGTCCACCTCTGACAGCCCCCTTGCTTCCCACTGTGTTGGAGAAGAAGCAAAGAACTGCAGAGCACAGTTGCTATCTAGGAGTGAATGAGGTCAAAACAAGAGGCGGGGAGGAGGAGAGGGCCTGGCTTTGTGAGAGTTTGCCTACGTCCTGGGAGGGAATTTGGGTTTGGGTTCTGAAGTGTAGGGAAAATCCAGCCTCCAGAATAATGACATGTAATAGTGTAGCGTGAAATTGCCTTCTATCCTGTGTTCTGATTCTTCAAATTTCCGTCATTCCAAGTTTACTAAGAAAACTTCTTTAAAAAGGAGTGAAGATGTTGAAAAGGGACCATGGAGCATAGGGTGACTAGACGAAATCCCACAAAGAGTTCTAATTCATTCTTTAATTCACTCAAAACAGAGTGTGGTGCAAGCAATTTGTAAAATACACATATTTTCATAAGTTACTGGTATTAGTGGTAGGATGTCCCATTCATCCCCAGGTAGAACTGGGATGTCATTACTAAACGAACATTCGCCTTCTGCTACATAGTGTATCATGCATAACCTAATGCATTTAAAGAATGTGAATGTCATGAAATACATTTACACTATATTGAATGACATTTTTTTCATAGAATTCATTTGTGTAACCATTTATTACATATTTTTAAATATTTAGCCATATTTAAGATGTATTTTTGTATGTATCTATACATCTTCTACGTGCCAGATAGAGTTTTAGGCACTTGGAGACTCAGCAGCGAACAAAACAGACAAAAGGCTTTGCCCTAGAGAGGAGGACACCAGGGAGGATCGCCAATTATGGTTAATTATGGAATGTGCAGAATGTACGGGCTGTGAGAAAAAGTAAAGCAGCTCAAGGACTTGAGGAGCACCATGGTG
>CM053605.1:9858954-9886169 GCA_028646535.1 Procyon lotor | reverse complement strand
TTCACGCAAGGGGGGGGGGTGCAGGGTGGAGGAGGGGGGGAGGGAGAAGTAGGAGATGTTGGGGGTGCAGGGGGGCAGGAACCTGGAGGACCTCGCAGGCCTTTTAAAGACTGACTTCTACTGGAGGGGATTGGAGAACCGTTGCGGGGGCATCAGCAGGGCCATGACACAAATCTCCCTCGGGCTTTAGAAAGATCACTCTAGCCGCTGTGCTTTACAGCTATTGCAACAGTCGCAGGGTGAAGACAATGAGAGCTTGGACCCAGGCGGTGAGCACGACTGTGCTGAGAAAGGATTAGATCCTGCATGTATTTCACACACAGAACCTGAGGAGTAAGATGTGGGCTCTGGGTCTGAGGAACTGATGAGATTGTCTTGCCATCCCTAGTTGGGGGTAAAGGTGAGTGAGGTAGTTTTCCCTTCCCCTTCCCCTCTCTTCCTTTTTTTTTTTTTTTTTTTTTTGGTTTTTGATTTTTTTTTTTATAGTCATTTTTAGGGTAGTTTTAGGTGCACAGCAACATTGGTCATTTCATTTCCTTCTGAGGAAGGGGTGAGCTGTAGTCAGTTTAGAGCCTGGTAAGTCTCAGTTTCGAGTAGACAGCCAAGTGTGGACATCGAGAGGGGCTGGGTCTGCACACCAGGGGTTTAGGGCAGGCGTGTGGGCTGGAAGACAAATTCCAGAGTTGTCAGTGTGTGGATGGTATTTATAGCCGTGAAACTGGAGGAACACACCAAGGATATGGTCGGTTGTCAGCACAGCCTTCTATCTGTGCCAGTGGATCTAAGTCCTTCAATGGTCTTCCTTTGCCAGGTGACACAGTGTTAGAGTTTTGTCAGTGGAAGGTACTAATGAAGCATCACAAGGAGAATGGTTTCCTGTCCTGGGTCCGAGGTTCACCCACCCGGTGTTGGGAGGACCCTTTTTGTTTTTTTCATCCAGCGGCCCACTTGCCTGTTTTCCCAGCCCTGGGTATCCCGAGGTCTAGCTCTCCTCAACGTCTGGCTGCCCACCCCTGCCCCAGGGCTTTCTTAAGCCCTTGACCCAGTCCAGGCAATTTGACTGCAATGCCCAGACGCGGTGGGCCCACACCACAGCTCCCTCGTCTCTCCCCCCAGCCCACCCCCCTGTGCACACGTGCTGGGAGGCACGGCTACCGTCCCACACAGCAGTGCAGCCCTCTGGGCTGAGTCTGGCACGGGCGGTGGGGGGGGGCGGTGCGAGGTCCCAGCAGACCCAGGCCTTGCCAGCTCCCGGTTCCAGCAGTGCCCCCAGCGGTGCCACATTCCCCTCTGTCCTACCGATCCCCTGGTATCTCATCAGCAGCCTCAGCTCAGCTGCACCTGGGGATTTGTTTCCCATGGCCTTCCCGACACAGACACCCAATGCCCAACGCACACATGCTTGTCAGCCTCGGCGAACCTGCCTCCTAGAGGGTTGTCCTGCTTGCACGGTGACAATGGGCCAGTAAATTTCTTCTTCCGGTGGGCTGCAATTTCACCTTCTTGAGTGAGGGCTGAACCCCCTTCCTGGCCCGTCCTTCAAGCACTCTCCCTTGGCCTAAACTGCCCCTTACAGTTCTCTTAAAATCTTCACAATTAGTCTTCCAAAATGGCTTACTAATTCCTTATTGTAAACTTCTTTCATTCAAGTTACTGTGTGGCATCCATCATCTGAGTGGGCCCAAACTGACAGAGGAGTTGATAGTAAAGAGAAGCAGCGGTTGACAGATTTGAGCTCTGCGGCACCTCACTGTTGAGAGGTTTGGAAGCAGAACTACAGTGAGACAGAGTAAACCAAGTGGCCAAGGAAGAAGGAAAATAAAAAAAAAAAAAAATGGCATTGTATCACTGGAGACAAGCAAAGAACACGTTTACAAAGAAGGCAGTTATCAACTATGTCAGAAACTGCTAGTTGGTCAAGTATGATGAGAACTGAAAGTGAAACTCAGGATGTAGCAACACGAAGATCACTAGCAGCCTTCACAAAAGCAGAGACATCAGAAAGACTCTAAAGAGTCCATCTACCAACCTGTCACCCACGGCAAGACTGCCTTTGAGATGCTCTTGACAGATCTTCCACCTAAATATAAACATCCAAATTTTCTTGCAACATCACTATTGAGTTAATTTATTCTATTATGAACTTTATTCTATTCATTATTCTATTCAATTCTGTTCAATATTCATTATTCTATTATGAACTTTATATATAAACTTATATAAATTTATATAATAAAATTTATGTAAAAATACATTTTTTCAAGTGATCAGAGACATCAGCTATTGTATAGAAAGCCATAGAATATTGAGATGTCCTCAATATTGTATATATCAACTAATATTTTTTTTTTTTTAAAGATTTTGTTTATTTGATAGAGAGAAACACAGCGAGAGAGGGAACACAAGCAGAGGGAATGGCAGCGGGAGAAGCAGGCTCCCCGCTGCGCAGAGAGCCCGATGTGGGGCTCGATCCCAGAACCCTGGGATCACGACCTGAGCCGAAGGCAGACACCTAACGACTGAGCCACCCAGGCGCCCCTCAACTAATATTTATTGAACATCTATTACATTACAGGTATTGTCATGTAATATACATTACAGTCTAGGAACATATAAATACAGTCTAGGAACTGGCATATGGTAGTGAAATAGGGAAGCAAAAAACTTGTCACCCTGAAGCTTCCATTTTGGTGGGAGACCCAAGTAATAAATTAGTGAACGAATATATAAACTAGGATGTTTGCAGAGTGATATGTACAATGAAGGAATTAGAGTGAGTGCCAGGAACAGTAGGGACTTACTTTGCAATGGTACAAGTGCTTAGAGAAACCCTCTCCAAAGAAATTTGAGCATTTGAGCTAAGACCTAACTGTGGACAGTGGTAAACAAAAATCTTCACAAAAAGCATTCTAGATAGACTGTGTGACAAATAGAAGGAGTTTTGTGGATTCAAGGGGCCAAAAGAGACCAAGGCTGCAGGCACAGTGTGGAATCTGGGAAAGAAGTAGAAGATAAGATAAAAAGATGGGGTGCCTGGGTGGCTCAGTGGGTTCTGAGCCAAAGTGGGTTCTGAGTTCTCAAAGCCTCTGTCTTTGGCTCGGGTCATGATCTTAGGGTCCTGGGATCGAGCCCAGCATCGGGCTCTCTGCTCAGCAGGTGGCCTGTTTCCCCCTCTCTCTCTGCCTGCCTCTCTGCCTACTGGTGATCTCTCTCTCTGTTGAATAAATTAATAAAATCTTAAAAAAAAAAAGAAAAAAGATAAGATAAAAAGAGACGCAAGGAGAGTTCTAGTTTCTGTCATGATGGAGGAACAAGGGTGAGATTTACACTCCAGCTCTAAGCCATTGGAGAGCTGGACAAATTGTATATAAAACAGTGGTTTTCAGATTTTGGACAACTTGCAGTTTTAACTGTGATCCTTGAGAGAAGTGGAAAACACAGGCAATCCCTACAGTTGCACTCGGTTATGACGGGGAGTCTCTCTCCAGGCTTAAGTGCAAGGAGGAAGAACCTGGACCCTGGAAGTCTTTCTAAGTTAAAGAGTCTGAGATCAGAGTTTAGGGTGGTCCAAGTGTGGATGAATTGAGAGGACTTTGAGAGGACTGTGCCTGGAGACAGTGCAGGACACCTGCAGAGGTGTCCTCTCAAGTCTTTGGCTAAGTGTTGAGTCCAGCATTCAGGAGAGGAAATTACCCAAAGCCAAGGAAAGATCCACCAGGAAGGAGAAGGCAAAAGAGTCTCAGAGCCCAAACAGGACTGGGTATCATTTATGCCCCTATTAGCCAAGTGGAAAATCTTACCAAACACAAGGCGTTGCATAGGATCCTCAGAAGGGCATCAACTTAGTAGTGAAGCAAAATTAGCTGTAGACTAAAGGCTGCTCTAGACCTACAACAACAAGGATCAAAAGCAAGCCTCAAAAGAATCCAACTGAGTCCAGGTACTTTAACTGTGAACCAGTATGTAAAAGAATACAACAAAACCTGCAATCAATACATAAAATTCATAACATCTATCATCCAATTAATAGAGGGGCGCCTGCCTGGTTCAGTCTGTGGAATGTGTGACTCTTGATCTCAGGGTTGTAAATTCAAGTCCCACATTGGGGGTAGAGGTTACTTAAAAATAATATCTTAAAAAAAATTACCAGACATGCAAGTAAATGGAATATGACCCATTATCAGGAGAAAAATAAAAGAAACAGACCCATAAAGTGGAGATGATACAACTAGCAGCTCTTATAAATACGATCCACATATTCAGAAAAGGAGAGAAAAACAAGATCATAAGGAGGAGAGAACTAGATGATGTAAAAAAGACTCTAATGGAATGTTGAGAGATGAAAAACACAGCATTTGAAATGCAAAACATATTGGATGACATTAAAGCAGAAAAGCTCAACTTCGAAGACCTAGCAGTAGAAGCTATCCGGGCAGTACAGAGATACTAAACACAAAACAAAAAAATAAAAGAATAAAGCATCAGTGACTTTCAAGATAATATTAAATGATCTAAAATATGTGTAATTGAAGTCCTAGTAGGAGGGCTAAGGAGACAGGGACTGAAAACATATTTAAGAAAAATTCAACACTTTTCAAAATCTTTTAACATAAATCAGTGGTCGGAAAACACTCACTTGTGGTCCAAATCTGTCCTGATGCCTATTTTGTAAATAAAATTTTAATTGGAGGGCATTCAGGATGGCTCAGTTGGTTAAGCATCTGACTCTTATTTTGGCTCAGGTTATGATCTCAGGGTCCTGGAACCCAGCCTGTGTCCCCACTGAGTGGGGAGCCTGCTTAAGATTCTCCCTCCTCCTCACCCTCTTCCCCTCCTCCATGTGAACATGTGTGCACTCTCTTGCTCTCTCTCAAATAAATAATTCTTTAAAAAATTTTATCAGAACACAGCTATGCTCATTTATGTATTGCCATTGCTGTATTATGGGTAATTGTGATAGAAACTCTTTGGGGTGCAAAACCTAAATTATTTACTATCTAGCCCTTTCCAGAAAAAAAATTGCAAGGGGATTAAGTGTAAGGGACCAGAAGGGAATCTTTTGGGTTGAAGGTTTTGTTCTATATCATGAGTGTATTTATCAGAATTCATTGAATTGTACCCTTAAAACTGGTACATTTTATTGTATATAAATAGTGGTTCAATAAAGCTAATTTCTCAAACTACAGTAGGTAAAGGACTAGTTCAACATCTTGCAGCCTTTGATAAAGAGTTTGGCTTGCATTTTATTTATTTTTCATTTTATTTTTTCAAAGATTTTATTTATTTGACGGAGAGAGACACAGCAAGAGAGGGAACACAAGCAGGGGGAGTGGGAGAGGGAGAAACAGGCTTCCTGCCAAGCAGGAAACCCGATGTGAGGCTCGACCCCAGGACCCTGGGATCATGACTTGAGCCAAAGGCGAGAGCTTAATGACTGAGCCCCCCAGGTGCCCCTGGCTTGCATTTTAAATGTAATCAGTGGGAAGCCAATGGAGAGAGAATTTTAATCAGAGGTCAGTTTGAAAGTTTAAATGGTCATTTAAACAGTAGTGTGGTGAAAGAGGGACAAGATCCTGATTTCAAGGGTTTTGTAGTCTTTTCCTGAAAAGATGATGGCAGCTCTTGAACTCTGACGATGAGGTGGATTGGCGATGTGTTTTGGGGGAGATCCAGCAATCTTCCTGATTGACTGTGGAAGCCAAGCCTGGAACCCCTGGTCCAGACAGAACTTTAAGGGCTTGGACAAGGAGGTGGGCGGTCGTGCTCTTCACTGGGATGGCCAAGACTGCGGGAAGGCAAATCTAGAATGTGAACATCTGACTTGTTGCGTGTACGCCAGATACATTAGAATGTTCTACACACACAATCCCTTGGCTCCTGCCGTTGAAATCAGGCATTCCTAACTTGGCCATAAGTTCACCTTCACTCTGGTCTAATGCTTTTAGAGAAAAACCAGCATTTGGACAATTGACAGTTGTATAAAAACGAAGGATTCCTGTTTTAGATCTAGCTTAGATAAAGATCATTGTGAACTCTTACAGAATTCTTCTTCCCGGAAGGTATTTAAAATTATGTTGAAACAAAGTTAAAACATAATCAGGAAGGAGGCATTTGAACGGCAATTCCACGAACTATAAAAATAATCAGTAAGAAAATTAAGTAAAATAATTTTACTGTGTTAATCTTCAGCAAATTCACTCTCCTTTCACACCTTGAGTTCTCATTTCCCCAAACACCTTATTACTCCAAAGATTCTGACATTCGAACTCTACCATTTGTATGCTCCTTGTCTGTAAGGGTGTGCTAACTTATATTTGGAAAAAACAATTAACCCACATGCATCTTTTTAATTTTTATCATAAAAAGAATTTTCTGATGAGCTAAATGTATGGTATGTGTCTTATTAATTATTCATGTGTTTAACTTTATTTTGTGAAAATCAATACCAGCAAATCAAGCTCTTAATGTTTAGAGGGATCTCCCTTTTCTCTGTTTGCTCTTTGAAAACGAATCCTGCTTTTCTACCCAAACTTCTCCTGCCTCCCTCCTCTGCAGCTTTCTTCACCAGTGACCTGTGTCTTCTCAGGGTGTGGCCATTCAACATACGTGAAGCAAAGCAGAACCAAGAAAATTAGTTCCAAGTCTGCTGATGTCTGGCATCACCTTGTCACCTGCAGGTAGGGCCCTAACTGAATGCGTGTGTTGGATTCACCCCAGCCTGGCTCCAGCTTGGATCCTTCTTCTGAGTCAGATGTGTCTCTTCATCTTATGGGGTTCCTGATTGCTCCAACTGCACGTCTGGTTTAATCCTCCCAGTATTGTTTCCATACCTAAACTTACCCTCGCTGCTCCTTTCCTTTCTCCTACCTACTGAACTTGAGGTAATGTATATTTCTTTTGTCTCCAACCAGAAGAAGAAATTGGTGTTTCGTAAGGGCACAAGCTCCTCAGGTGCCTGGGTGGCTCAGCCAGTGAAGCATCTACTTTTACCTCAGGTCATGATCCCAGGGTCCTGGGATCAAACCCTGAGTCAGGCTCCCTGCTCAGCGGGAAGCCTACTTCTCCCTGTCCCTATGCCCCTCTGCCTGCTTGTGTTCTCTGTCAAATAAATAAATAAATAAAATCTCAAAAAAAAAAAAAAGGAGCGAGCTCCCTTAAAAAACATCTTCTGCTGGCTGGGTATGTCCCTTCTCATCATTCAGAAATGAAAGTAAGACTTTACTACCGTGTAAAGGGGGCAACTGCCAACTAGAGTCTCCTGGTCTCCAGCTCACGAGATGGGACATCTCAGCCCCATTTAATTCTTCTACTGATTAGCATTTTCCTTTAAAAATCTGATCTACAAAGAGTCACAAATATTTGCATTTTTCTTGATTTTAATCGAAGTCCAGTCATTATAAATCAACTCCTTTTAGTTCGGTATGAGTTGTTTCTCAATGTAGAATCCAAGACTCCTGGATATCTACTAGTCCTTCCCCAGCAGAGTTTCAATTTCCTGCAGTCCCTGGACCAACTGGACATATTCTCTCTCTCTCTCTCTCTCTCTCTCTCTCTCTCACACACACACACACACACACACACACACACACATAAATCCTTTTGTTGATTGTTGTTTTTTCATTTCAAATCAGCTTGTTCCAGAATGAAAACTACTACAGGATGGATTCTCTCTGCCTGGGTGTATGAGATTCCTATGGCTGCTGTAAGAAATTACCACAAAATAGTGGCTTAAATTTAATATCTTATGGTTCTGGAAGTCAGGAATCCAAAATCCGTGTCACTGGTATAAAGTCAATATACTAGCAAGGTTGTGGCCTTGCAGGCGCTACGGGAGAGAATCCATTTCTTTGCCTTCACTAGCATTTGAAGGATGCCTACCTTCCTTGGCATTCGGCATTCTTTGAAATTCCTACATTGCTTGGGAGAGGCTCATGGTCTTCTATCTTTAAGGCCAACCTGGAACATCCTCAAAACTCTCTCCTCCTCCCCCACTGCCTCTGTCAATCACACCCCCTTGTCTTAGACTCTGATCCCTGCCTCCCTCTTACAGGGTTCCTGTAATCACATCAGGCCTACGCTGATGACTCAGGATAATCTTCCTCTCAAGATTTTTGACTTAGTCATATCTGTGAAGTCCCTATTGCCCTATAAAATAACATATCCACAGGTTCCTGGGATTAGGATGTGGACATCTTGGGGGCGGGGGTGGGGAAGCATTATTCAGCCTGCTACACCAAGTAAACCATTTTATCTTGTTCTTCAAAAATAAACATTATAGGGGCGCCTGTGTGGCTCAGTGGGTTAAAACCTCTGCCTTCGGCTCAGGTCATGATCTCAGGGTCCTGGGATCGAGCCCCGCATCGGGATCTCTGCTCAGCAGGGAGTCTGCTTCTCCCTCACGCTCTCGCTCTCTCTCTGCCTGCCTCTCTGCCTACTTGTGATCTCTGTCTGTCAAAAAAATGGATAAAATCTTTAAAATAAATAAATAAACTATAATTAGTTAAATAATCAATATTTCTTTTCTTTATGGCTAGAAGCCCATGGAATTTGAAGACCTCTACAGTTGTGTGATAAGCGTTGGTGAGTGAAAACTCAGAGAAGCTTGTAGATCCCTGTGTTTTTGTTTTATTTTTAAAGATTTTATTTATTTTCTTTGTCAGAGAGAGCTCAAGCAGGGGGAGCAGCAGGCAGAGGGAGGAGCAGGCTCCCTGCTGAGCACCAAGCCTGAGGCAGGACTCGATTCCAGGACCCTGAGATCATGACCTGAGCTAAAGGCAGATGCTTAACCAACTGAGCCACCCAGGTGCCCCATCCTCTTTGTTGTTGGTTTTTGTTTTGTTTTGTTTTGTTTGTGGCATTAACCAGTTCCTTTTCTTCTGTCACTTCACAATATAAAACATTATTTCTGAATTAACAAAAAGCCATCCTTTAATCGGGCTGAACAATTCATTTGAAGAAGGCCATGTAGAAGTGTTTTGCCAGTAGAAAACTCCTGTGAAGTTAAGGCCAAGAGGATAATGTTATGTCTTAGTTCTTTCCATGCTGATGGTGGTGTATCTGCTAATGTACTATCTTTGGGCTTGGGATATCAAAAGTAATTTGAAGAACTGGTATAAGATTAAGTTGATTTAACTAGTAGCTATCAAGATTCTACTACATGCAAGATACCTAATGAAATACATTAAAGAACATGCTGTCCAAATGAAGAGGCAAGACAAATCACAAGAATACTTAACCATGTTGGGAGTGTAGGCATTACTGAAGAGTCAGCCAATACTTCCAGAAAGAGTTCTGTGTTCTTTCTTGCTCCTTCAGTATTTCATTTGAATCAGTTTTCACTTGAAAAAATTTGAAGGGTAGGGAATAAGTACAGTTTTGTTTTGTTTTTTAAGATTTTATTTATTTATTTGAGAGAGAGAGAGAGAGAGAGAGATCACAAGTAGGCAGAGAGGCAGGAGAGGAGAAGAGGAAGCAGGCTCCCTGCCGAGCAGAGAGCCTGATGTAGGGCTGGATCCCAAGACCCTGAGATCATGACGTGATCCGAAGGCAGAGGCTTTAACCCACTGAGCCACTCAGGCATCCCTGTTTTGTTTTAATTAATAGACTATTTTCCACAGCAGTTTTAGGTTTACAAAAAATGTAACAGAAAGTTCAGAGTTTCCACATAGCCCTTCTTCTCTGCTGTTTGCTGATTACTAATATCTTGCATTAGTATGTTACATTTGTTACCATTAATGAACCAATATGGATGCACCATTATTAACTAACATCTGCATTTTACATTAGAGTCCACTCTGTGTGGTTTTGACAAATGCCTGATGTTAGGTATCCACCATTCCTGTATCATACAGAATAGTTTCACTACCATAAAAATCCCCTGGGTTTCATTTATTCATCCCTCTCTTTTCCCTCAAACTTCTGAGAGCCACTGATTTTTTACTCTCTCTGTGGACTTACCTTTTCCAGAAAAGCCCTATGGTTGGAATCATATAGTAGGTGGCCTTTTCTGATTGGCTTCATTCACTTAGCAATATGTATTTAAGTTTCTTCCATGTCCTTTCATGACTTGGTAACTAATTTATTTTTACCACCGAATAACATTCCATTGTATGGGTATACCCCAGTTTGTTTATCCATTCTCCTATTAAAGGACCTCTTAGTTGCTTCCAGCTTTTTCCAACTATGTATAAAAGCTCTATAAACATTAGTATTCAGGTTTTGAGTGGACAGAAGTTTTCAACTCTTTTGGGTAAATACCAAGGATTTCTGGATCTTTTCTTAAGACTATGTTAAGCTTTGTAAGAATCTGTCAAACTGTCTCCCAAAGGGACCGCACCATTTTGCATTCCCACTAGCAATGAGAGTGCTTGCTGGTCCACATCCTCACAGACATTTGTTCTTGTGAGTGTTTGGGTTTCAGTCATTCCAAAAGGTGTGCGGTGGTGTCTCATGGTTAATTTTAACTTGCAGTTCCCCGGTGACATGAGGAGGAGCATCTTTTCATATGCTCATCTGCCACTAGCATATCTTCTTTGGAGACATGTCTGTGCAGATATTTTGCCCATTTAAAAAGGGGGTTGTTTTCTTACTGCTCAGTTTTTAGAGTTCATTGTGTGCTTTGGATATAAGTCCTTTATTAGAGAGGTGTTTTGCAAATACTTTCTCCCAGTTTGCGGCTTGTCTTTTCATTCTTTGAACCATGTGTGTTGCAGAGCAAAAGCTTAAAATTTGGTGAAGTTCAACTTACCAGTTTTTTTTTTCCCTCATGGATCAAACTTTTGGTGTTGAATCTAAAAGTTCCCTGCCAAACCTAAGGTCAATAGATTTCCCCTGTGTTATCTTCCAGATGTTTTATAGTTTCAAGTTTTATCATTAGGTAGATTAGCCATCTGAGTTAATTTTTCTGAAAGGTGCAAGACCTGTGTTGAAATTCACTCTTTTTTTTTCCATGAGTATGTCCAATTCTGGCACTGTTTATTGAAAAGATAGTCTTTTCTCCATTGAATTGCCTTTGCTCCTTTGTCAAAAATCAACTGACTATGCTTGCGTGAGTCTATGTCGAGGCTCTCTATTCTGTTCCATTGGTCTATTTGTCTCTGCTTTCACCAATATCAGGCTGTCTTGGTTATTATAGCTTTAAAGTAAATCTTGAAGGCAGGTAGTGTCAGGTCTTTAGCTAGACCATACGGGTTTTAATACAGTCCACACATGCTTCCATGAAATACGGCCATTTAGATGATGTTCTTTCCTTGCGATTTTAAATATTTTCTTTGTTCATGAGCACCATCCTGTTACGTCTCATTATAGCTCCAAATTCTAGGAGACTTTGCTTTCCAGCGTCTGTCTCCTACAGAACAATTTTCGGGTATTGATGGACTTCGGGTAGGAAATTATTATCACCTAGTCAGGGAAACAAGGATTTCCTCTTTCTAAACTATGACTGCATAAGGTGGATTATATAATAACATACTACACTGGGCAAGGTATGCCTCAATCCCTCCCAACCCCACTGACCAGGCACTTGTGAGCAAGATGCAGCCAAGACACATATTGTCTCCATCTTCGTCCCTTTCCTGTCTCCACACCCAGGAATCTCAGCTAACATGGGAAGAGAATACTCTGTCACCACGCAAATCAGAGATGGGAGGCATCTACAGCGTCGGTGCCAGAGGTGTCGGCCGAGATGATACAAATGAGACAGACATGTTTGCCCTCAGTGCTCCTGCAGGGGAAGCTCAGGTACCCAGGAAATTCCCCGTGGTGTGGTGTTGTGGGAAGAGAATAATCCCCCGCAGGCTTCCAAAGCTCAGGAGGATCCCCTTTAGCTCCCAAAAGATAAAATCACCCCAACATCCTCCCCGTACCTAAGCTTGGGCCTCCTACAGTCAGACCAACATGGATACTAACGAAGCTGTATCTGTATCTCCACCAAAACACCTGGGCTGCGGCATCGTAGGTGAAAATGGAGACAGGGAGCAAGAATAGGACTTGAGCAGGATTAGTCACTTGAAAATACGGGACCAACTGACTAGTTGGTAAATGGCCCCAAGAAGACAGAATTAATGCAGAAAGCAGAAGACAATTTAACAGTATTTAAACATGTGGCTTCTTGCTCATTTCAGACATATTACAGTAATAAATCAACCTTGTCATAAGAAAGGACTATTTACAAAAATATGAAAGACTTCTTGGAAATAAGGAAAAACACATAATTGTCAAAAAATTTTAGTATTAGAAGCACCGGTGGGGAAAACATTCCCCAAAATGGAAATAATGATTTAGAAGTGTAAATAATTCTTCCAGGGTGCAAAGCAAAAAAAGACCAAGGAAGGGAATTTCTAAAAAAAGAGATGAGACAGAATGGAGAGACCGAAGAGACCCCATACTCATGAATAGGAGGGCTAGGAAACCAGCAAGCAGATGGAGGATAAGCAAAAACAAAACAAATCCCAAAAGGAAACTTCCCCACATTTAAGAATCCTGTGAATTCTGACTCAGAATGCCTCACAAATGTTTGGCAGGATTATTGAAAAAGTGGAAACAAATTGAAAAACATATATTTGATTTCTAAGGATAAAATAAGCATTTTCCAAAATAGATACAAAATACAGTTTGCCTGCAAAGGAAAGAGAATCAGACTCTCATCAGAACTCTTGGTCGTAATTCCAAATGCCAAATGCAGTGCAGGGCTGCCCTGGCACATTTCTGAGGAAGCCTTGTCTGAGCGTTCCCTATCCGAGGACCGGTGGGCCCTCATCCTTCCAGCTTAGCTCAGCAATCCAGCCCAGTCCTGGCCCCTGCCTGCTGCTTCTCAGCTCAGCATCGCCCACCCCTCGGCCTGTGGACAAGGGTGAAGGCCACAGATTTAGACCCTCCTGTTTTGTGACCACATGGCCCTCCCTCCTTAGAGCAGAGCCACTCTGCCCCTCAGACTCCTTCCACCGTCCCTCCGGGGGGAGGGAGGCCCCATCACCATCTTAGCACCTTTCCCTGAAGCCAAGGCTCTGAGCAAAATCAGACACACATTTGACTCCCTCCTCCTGTCCCAATCTCCCCTGTCCTCATGTCTCATTCTTCCCATGGTCCCCCCTCGGGAGCAAACTTTTCTTTCACTTCCTCTGCTTAACATCAGCCACCTTGCTGGTTCCAATTTCTTGGCTAATCCCTCCTGGGTGGACAAAACTATTTTCTATGAACTTTGGGAGAATTACTGCTTTGTGGTCCCAGCCTAGCATTTGATATATTAAGTAGAAGCAAAGGAATTTAGACATGTCTTTGTTTTCAACAGACTTTCAAGCATATTTGCCTATTGTCTTCTTGCAAAATGCCATTTAAATGTCAGAAACTGAAAACTCTTTGTTCATCATTACATTTCTTCTCCACAAGCGAATCTTAATAATTCTCATTTTCCAACATCTCTTTGGTGGCAGATGAACACCTTCAGCATAAATGTATGGAAAGGCAGAAGGGAAAACCATGTAAATATTTTTAAAAACATTATCTCCATTATGCTACATAAACTTTACAGTTAAACCTAAAGAGTTTTCATAACGGAGTTATGAAGTTTAAAGGCAAAAAATATTTTTTAAATAAGAAAAGCATAATATAAAAATAATTTTAGTAAAATTTTATAGTTCTATTTTCTCTCATGTTCAGTGAAGCAAGGCTAAACATTAATAAGTGAAAAGAAAACAAAATTAATCCCATTTGGAAACTTAAGACTCTTCTAAATAAGTCCTGTCAGCAAGAAAATCCAAATTGAAATTACAAGCTCCTTAAATCGAACAGCAATGGGGATATTAGATATTAACAGCTAAAGAATTTGGCCACTGAAGAAAATTCAGGATTCAATGCTTCTATTATTTAATCAGAGACAAAGCATTCGATTCAGGCACATAATAAAAATAACCAGAAAACAAATCAAAAGGAAGGAAAAGAAAATAATAAATGTAAAACTAGAAATTATTGATAAACAAACTGAAGTAGAAGTAATGGATAAAATGAAGAGTTTGACCTTTGGTGCGAGTGAGTGGATTAATGACAGGAATGTTTTTAGCAAAACAAACTGGTTCTCAGGTTCATCTAAGAATACATGGAGACCACTGTTGAAGATACATATTGGACACACATAGTTAACCTTCACTCCCTCCTGAAATCCTACAAAAATGAGAGTAAAGGTGTTTTTCTTTGTGTTATGTTTGCAGAGTTCCTCAAGACTATAGGGCAGAAAAAGGAATGGCCAGTGTTAGGATCGCAAAGGAGAGGGATAATGGCAGCTGACTGAGCAGCTCCTTGAAATCTTAACCTGGAAAAGGAGAGAATTGAGAAGCAATCTGATTTATACTACAGACCTTTTAAAGTCTCAGGAACTGGCCATATCAGGAACCTATAAAATTGGGTGAAGAATTAAAGCTAAAAGCCATTGAAGATTGGTTCCTAGTCTGTTTAAGAAATTAGAACTCCAATATGCCCTCCCTGGTGTCCACAGAGCCTTTTTACTGGCTCTCTCCCACCCCCCAAATTAGACTAGAGTTGTTTGTTTTCCTGCAGAGAACAAAACAGAAGGTACCAGAACCAGTTGAATGTGGGATATTTTGCTGAGAACAGGGGTGGTAAATGCAAATTGACACAACAGGTATGAGACTATCAGGTTTCTTCCCCAAACGAGCCCCCAGAATGCTGGCAGCCAGACAGACACCCTGAAGGCAGGATAGACTGGACTCCTCCAGGCAGAGAAATGTACTGACCAAGAGAAGAGGCATAAAGGTATTGATGTCAGGGGCTTTCCTCAAGAAACGGTCCAGCCAGTTTCTCAAAGTGAAGACCATGGTTGACAAGTCTCACGCAAGCACCCAGAGCTTCCAATCTGCTTTTTGGTTTCATATTTTAACAGCCAAAGAGCAAAGCATATAATATGAGAAACCAAGACAAAGAGGGAAAAGCTACTTTGAAGGTACAGGGAAAAGGTAATTTCAAAAGAGCCATCAGTATCTTCAGAGGGCTAAGAGGAGATGCAGTATTAACAAAGTAAGAAGAAGTTACTCTAAGAAGAAGAGCATTTAGAGAGTAAAGAGGTTTTCTTAAAAGTTAAAAATACCATCATCAAGTTGAAAGACCCAATGGAAGAAGGATTGGAAGATACAGTTGAGGAAATTTACCAGGAAGGAGTGAGAAAACAGGAAAGAAAGATAATGTGTAGACTGGTCCAGGAGGGTGATCTAAACAAGAGGAGTTCCAGAATACAATGCAGAAATGAACAAAGACAAGGGAAGACTATCAAAGAAATAATTCAGAAATGATACAACCACTTAATATACAAATTTTCAGATGGGATGGCCTTACCAATTGCTCAAAATAGAGCCTATCCAAAATACATAATCATGAAATGAAATTTCAGAATGCTGGGAAACAAAAGAGCATCTAAGTCTCCAAAGCTAGAAAGGTTTCACACAGAGATCAAACATCAGAATGAATAGTATTTCTTAACAGGAGCATTGAAATATAGAACACAATAAAGAAGTGCATTCCGAATTCACAGAAGACCATTTCCCAATGAATATGAGAAAAGTTACTCAATTATCAGTAATAAAAAAAAATTAGGGGCGCCCGGGTGGCTCAGTCGTTAGGCGTCTGCCTTCGGCTCGGGTCATGATCCCGGGGTCCTGGGATCGAGCCCCGCATCGGGCTCCCTGCTCGGCAGGAAGCCTGCTTCTCCCGCTGCCATTCCCTCTGCTTGTGTTCCCTCTCTCGCTGTGTTTCTCGCTGTCAAATAAATAAAATCTTTAAAAAAAAAAAAAAAAAAAAAAATTAAACTGGGAATGCCTTTTGTTCATTTTTATAGTGGAAAAAGTAAAAGATACTGATCCTGTTCAGTGTTGCTAAAGATAATAGGAAAATAGACCCAATGTGCAGTTGACTCGAACAACTGAAGTAACCCAGGATCCTCACTCACCTGTCAGAAGGACCAAAGGTCACTCTGGTGTCAAATTGTCTCATTCTGGATCTGGTATTGGATGTGGGAGCTAGAAAATCCAAAAGTCATTTAATTTATTCAGCATTCACCCTAACTTGATGTATTTAATACTTTTGATAGCCCAAGGATTATGCCCAGGCTTGTGATGATAGGATTCAATCCTACCCTCACGGAGATCTTGAGGTCCCTGTGAGTTTGGGTTTCACTCACCCGAGCTGTGAGATGAAGGTATTGGGGCTTTAGAGAGTTAGATGGTTTCTCAATGCCTTACAGCCCTACAATTTGACATTCTTCAGTAGCTAATGCACGTTTTGTGGGCACTATGACACCTAACAAATTTGCATTGCTGTAGCGTGAGTAGTCCTACTCGTAGTCAATAGGCTCCAGGTGGTACAGTGGAGTTCAATTCATGATTCATGAATCTCTACTTCTCCAACAGAAGGTTGGCCTTGCCGAGCCTTCTGTGATTGGGAGATACCCTACGGAGAGAGAGTTTGTGTCAAAATTCTGGTATCCGTTGTTTGAGGAACTAAAAGAGTCTTCCCTAAAGTCCGTATCATACTGACTTCCAAAGTATCATGGGGTATATCCAATGAGAATTCCAGAATCAGGTAATTCCTGCATTTCATTACCTATTCTCAATCCAGTGGAAATCTACCAAGGAGGTGTCTGGGTGGCTCAGTTGGTTAGGTGTCTGCCTTTGGTTAAAGACATGATCTCAGGGTCCTGCGATCGGGCCTAGTGCAGCTCCCTGCTCAGTGGGAGGTCTGCATGTCCCTCTCCCTCTTCCCCTCCCCATGTCATGCTCTTTCTAGTGCACACGTGCTCTCTCTCTCAAATAAATAAATAAAATCTTAAAAAAAAATAAAGGAATATACCAAATGAATGGTAAACTTTTTCCATAAGTTCAGAAGCATTCTTGTTGGCGTATTTTTTTAAACAGATTCTAGCATGCGGACTAAAATATTTCTGGTAATTAAATAAGCGAAAAAAATCTGCTAGGTCTTTTAACAAATGACAAGGCTATAAATGAAAATCTATTCAAGAGAATTTTAAGTGGCATTTTAAAAATACAAACATTATATTTTAAAAATCCAGAACTTGGTAAGACTGAAGATTTTGAAATTTACATTTTATATGTTCATTATTTTGGTTAGGGAGTAAGCACGTCATTTAAAATATATAGAAACGGGAAAGTGGTTGCTTTATTTGGAGAAAGAATATTCCTTTCAGCTGTGTTTGTCAAAGTTTCTCGGAATTACCTGTGATGCTTGCTAAAAAGTCCTATTCTTAGGACTTTTCCTCATACTGCTGAAATAGAAACCACAGAGTGGGCCTGGGAATTTTCACTATTAACAATAGCCACAAGGTTTTCTACTGTTCACAGAAATGTGAAGCCCCTTCTTAAAACACTGTATGTAGATGTAATGCATATCTGGCAATTATACATATTAGAGTTTGTATGTACATGTCATTTTTTTAAATGAAGATACTTTTGAATCGCTGTATAAAATGTGCATATTTTATTGTACATTTAATATCTCTTAGGCATTTATTTTAAGGTATCAAAAATATATGCATGTATTTGTATATGTATAAATGTGCATTTGCATATATTTATGTCTGAACACGTGTGTATATAAGTATACTATGCAAGTGTACACATACAAACACACACAAAGTATTTGTGAAATTTCTTATTCTGCCATAAAGTTTTGTCAGGAGCTTGAGTGGCTGTGAGTGAGACTTTCAATAGAGAGCAATGGCATGCCAAGGGAGGAGCGTGTGAGGCAAGGTCAGAACCAAGAGCCCCATCTTGGCTGACACTGAACTGAACCGGGGATTTGCCTGGGGGGGTGGGGGGGGCTCTCCATTTCTTCACACTCATGTGAAGCATGGGGAAGGCTTGGGTTGGGAACATGAAGCCCTTCATGAGAGCAGCAGGCAAATTGTCTTGAATGGCACAGTGAATATCAGAAATATAGTCCTTAAAACAGAGGGAATCCTGGTGGGGCTTGGCAGGCTGAATATTTGTGATTTAACATGGTAGAGAATAATAAGAAGCCACTGACATTTCAAAGTGGGACATGTCAGATCCTGGAAAAGAATGGATAAGTAAGTTTAAATCAATTAGAAAAAAATTAGAATTAAAATTAATCAAAATATCCTTCATAGATCTGTAATTTGGACTTTCCCAAAGTACATGCACAACGTATTTGGTTCTAGAACATTAATCGCTACTCTTGCCACTCTTACATGATTCACTCTTATCCTCTAATTATGCTCTCCAGTTAAAAATGTAGCAACTTGAGACCAAGTTTCTGATTTTAAATTCTTAAGCTTCAAACTGACTGCATAAAAAAGCAGATAGAAAAATTTAAATTGGTATAACATTTAATGTTTTAAAATAATGAGTTTCTCTGTACGGTGTCTCAACTAATTTATGCAACATGATTTTTACTTAAAACACAGAATGATACATGCAATTCACTTAAAGATGAAGTGGGTCTTTTCGACCCAGCCCAGCTGGGTCCCCATTGAGCCTTGTCAACAAATGTCTAACTCGATTTAACAAAAATAGCCCATTATAGCATTGTTGAGAATTTGCTGTATTTTTGGGGAAGTAAGAGTGGATCATGGGAAGAGCATTCATTATTAATTTACAAACCAAGTTTTAATGTGATTTCCCCCAAGACAGAGGCTTACCTTGTGTTAACTTAAATATGGAAGGTTGGGCCAAACTGATTGGCCCAATCAAACTCTCACTCGGGTTTCTTTCGTGAGTGTGTGTGTGTGTGTGTGTGTGTTGTCAACATTTTTTTTAATTGAGTTTATATGCCTTTGGTGAAGACTGAATTCTCCAGTTTTACTGTACTTGGCACCATGATCTATTGTCACATACAGGGTTACCTGATACATTTATAGAACATGTCTGACCTCTGAAGGTGTTTGAGTCTTTAACTCCTGAAATAAGATCTATTCCAGCTCCAAAAATGGTAGTAAATAGGCACTTGCTGAATCCACCAGGGGTCAGCACACAGCATTATCACTCCAATATCAGTGTGAGTTAAACCAAAAAAAAAAAAAAAAAGTTAGAAAACTCAAATACTTTTTGAAACTTGCAAATGCCTATAAGAAAAAACAATAAGAAAAGAAAAAATTTCTTTTCAGGCAATTTGCCATAATTGCTCGCTTTGAACTACTTTGATCCTTCCCTCCAAGGACCAGGAACTCAGTAGCCATTAACTCTGATTTCTAGTCAAGATGACTCCATAAATTAACCTCTTAACTCATTCCCTTTGCTCCAAACCCAAGCAAAGGCATAAAAAAGAAAAATCATTAAGATGGATAGAAGACAAAATACATTATTTCTGGGACCAGAAATGATCAGAAATGCAGTGGTATGAATAGAGTGAAAGCCTTGCAAAGACCTGCGCTGAAATAATTATTAAAGAATATCTTCATTCAGTAGGAAGAAAAAGGAGCCTAGAGGAGATGTATGGGATACAAAAAATGGGGAAGTAGGGAAATCGATAAAGTATAAACAAATGTTTATTAACTATAAAAAAACCTCTTAATTTTGGTTTGTTTTGTTTCAAAAATGCAAAACTCAAATTCTAGATAACAATAAATCAAAGAGAAAATGTCCACAACAGTTAAAATGTGCTGAAGGCTTTTTTGCTATTGCTTTTCAGAAAAAAAAAATTTACTGAGCATTTCAGATTATTTAGAAGAATATATGGTCTAATATGTATGTTAAAAAAATAAAGATAAGTGGTCAAAACAAAAACACTGTCACTAGTTTCCTAACCATGAAGGGAGGAGTATAGAAAGCTTTCCTGGTTCAAGAGCATGCAGGAAAGGGGGAAGAAAAGAAACAAAGACAAAGGACAGTGAACAGAACATAAAAAACCAAGAGAAGTAGAAGTAATTTTAAATCTATCAATAATCCAAAATTTGAACCTGGAATAAACTCATTGTAAAAAAATAAAAGGAAACATGATGAAGTTAAAATGTAAAAATCTAGTCATTGTCTTACAGAATATATGCACAAATAAAACCACCTAGATAAGCTAAAACTAAAAGGGTGGAAATACCTGACCCATACAAATAATTAAAAGAGTAACCCTGGGGTGCCAGGCTGGCTTAGTCGGTGAAGCATGAGACTGTTGATCTTAGGGTTGTAAGTTCGAGCCCCATGTTGGGTATAGAGATTACTAAAAATTAAACCTTTAAAAAAATAAACCTAGGAATGGCAGTAATCAATTTCACACAAAATATAATTTATGGCAAAATATCATATGGATAAAGAAGGAAAGAACTCAGTAATAAAAGGGATACATGGTACTTATGGGCTTGTATGTACCAAAAAAGAAAAAAAAGCCTTGAAATCCAGGAGGCAAAAATTAACTGACATTAAGAGGACAAACCTATCATCATATTGGAGGATATCAGCATATCCCTGCAAGACACTGATTGGTTACAGTTTTCTTAAGTGTCAGGGTGTAGAAATAAAGAATAAAATTAAGTTGGATATAACAGATTATTTTCAAAAATATCTTCAACAATTAGTAATACAATAAGTAGTGAAGTCTAAACATTTTAAAAATATATATATATAACACGGACCACATTCAATCTCTGGCTACACTGAAATTAGACAAGAGTTTACAAATAAAAGATAGCAAAAATAAATAATAAATACAAGTGCAAATAAATAGTCTGCACACACATTTGGAAACTCGATAATGCTCTCCTGAATAATTTGCGAATTAATTTAAAAATAGATCATAATGAAAATGGCAGCATATTTAAAACCAGAATGATAAAAACATTTGATAACAAAAACAGGTATCAGAAACACATTTTTTAGATGTATGTTAAATGTATGTTTTGGAGAATAAGTTCCGAAAACAAATGAGTAAAGCACTTACCTCAAGAAGTTGGCAAAAGAACAGTTAGTTTAAAGAGAGTAGAAGGCAGGACTCTTCAAGAACAGGAGCAGAAAGTAATAAAGTGTAAATGAAAGAAATAATATCACCAAAATCAAAGCCCAGTTTTTTCACTAAATTAAGACAATAGAAAATAAAGAGACTAAAAGCATATACACACATAGAAACACTGTTAGGAATAAAAGAAAGGACAGAGCTGTAGTTTCACTGGGAATTTTGAAAACCACACGTAAATATTTAAAACTTAGATAAAGGGGCACCTGGGTGGTTCAGTCATTAAGCGTCCGCCTTCTGCTCAGGTCATGATCCCAGAGTTCTGGGATCCGGTCCCTGCATCGGGCTCCTTGCTCAGTGGGAAGCCTGCTTCTCCCTCTCCCACTCCCCCTGCTTGTGTTCCCTCTCTCAATGTGTCTCTCTCTGTCAAATAAATAAATAAATAAAATCTTAAAAAAAAAAATAAAACTTAGATAAAATATTTTCTTTTCTAAAAAAGTTATAAATTTCAGAAACTGACCCAAGAAGAAATGAGCCAATAGCTATGCCAGAAATTAAGTTAGTAATCAAAAGATTTTCCTGACATCCTCCTTTATCCTTTCAAAAAAAAAACAACAAAACCCACCAGGCCAGATGATTTTCCTTAGGCAGGAGGAGTCTTACCAAACTTTCAGGGAGCATTTATTCTCTCTTAAACTATTTCAGAAAGAGAGATAAAAGAGAAGTTAGCCAACTAATTTTAGGAGGCTAATATAACCTCAGTTGCAAGACAGGATAAGAATAGCACCGGTAAAGAAAGTCATAGGCAAATTACATGTATGATTCGGATGCAAAAATCCTAATTAAAATACTTGCAAACCAAATTCAGAATTATATATAAGAGGCCAAAGTGGAAACTTGAGTGCTTTTCTTGACCTGGCCTCAGAAGTCACACAGGGCAGTTTTCTCTGGGTTTTGCATGCCAGCTCCCTGATTTAGTGCGGGAGATGCTTGCACCAGGGTCTGACTTTGCCGTCACAGCAGGAAGCAAGGACCACTGGGACCACCTTGGGGGCTGGCTGCCACCACCAAGTCCTGTCCCCCTGTAAGACATTAAAGGGCTACATCCTGTCTTAGCATCTCTAAGAAGTGCCACTCTAAAGTGTTTAAGTTTTGTAAGTCCAGTGTTTGTTTAATCCACATCTGTTTGACCATCAGAACCCTTTTATTCATCTGACACCTAGTAATTCCTGCACAGTGCACTTTGGAAAACGCTGCTTTCGGCTGTTAGGTAAAGGGAGCATCATGAGAGAACACTGTAAATACTTGTGAACTTTTTGAAAGTTCCACATGTAATAAACATCTAATTTATTTCTTGAGGCTCATTCACGAAAGCCCAAGGGTAAGTGATGTGGCTTCCCTTTCTGTTCAGGTTGTAAGTGGCTCATCTCTTTTAAAGTCGACCTTGGGCAGGACTCTCTAGCCTCCAGGTCTGGAGGGGAGTGCTGGGGGGCTGGGGGGCGCATTACTACGGGCTTCTGGAACTCGGTGGGAAGTCGAGTCAGAAACTGCTAGGATCCCATGAGTCCAACTTAATTAATGCCTTTGAGTTCTCCCTTCCTATTCTCTCTAGGATCTGCTTTAAAATGTAATCAGCACTTTGAAGGACAAGCTGGGTGGTCCTCCCTTTACCACATGATGTCACTCTAAGAAAATTAATAACCCCCACCGAGGCTGGCCGTGCCTTTAGTATGTGTAACATACCCAAGATTTATCTTCACGAAACAAGTAACCCCCAAAATGAGCTGTCTCCAATTTAGTGCACATTGGACTTGAGATCGTTTCCGGAACCACGGCTACCGGGCTCTGACTGAGACCCAACCCCTCCGGGGAAGATCTCCGGCACCAGGGAGAGAACAGCCAAAGGTTTAGGGGATATCTCTGGGTCAAACCTGCAAGACAGCGAACGGAAGGAAGGGCTGAAACCCGAAACTTCTAAAACGGATTTAAAAAAAAAAAAAAATGAAGTATCATGATTAAAAAAAAATAACTTTTTGGGAATAATTTTTCTCTTGGAAAACCCTAGCCTGCCTCAACTGCTAAGGGAAAACAATGGGAACGCTGGTGTGTGCCCAGTACCTGGGTGTGAAGGAAGGGCAGCAGGAGCCTGACGCGATCCGCGGGACAGACTCTCAGGAGGGAAGGAGGAAGGAGACCAGCCTTAACCAGAACGAGGGGGCAGCTCGGGCGGGTCCCTGCGGCGCTGTAAGAGTTCGTGCTGCGTGCACTGAAGCTAGCCAGCAGCAATGCCCTTACAGGCTATGGAAGCTCCGGGAGGAAGGGGAGCAGGGGAAAACGTTGGCTTTCGTGTTCCAGAGGGGAGGGAGACCAGGCAAACTGCCGGAGAGTTCAGGGGAGGGGGCGTGCGGACGCCGGGGACGCCCCCACCCCAGCCCCGGGCCCGTGCAACCTGAAGCCGGGAAGCCTGCGGTACCCGCGCTCGCAGGCACCGGGGCGGGACCCGAGGGCTTCGCGGGTCATTGTGCCGGCTACAGGGAGCCGCAGGTGGTTCTGCAGGAGAGGCGAGGGATGATACCTGCGATTAGTAAGAAATTCATTATAAAAAGGAGAGGAGCGGGCCAATTGAACTGGATAAGCTCCAACTGGAGGGAGTGCTGGGTTCATCCTTGGGGCTCCGCGCCTCCAGGAAGCCTTCCGAGATGGAGCCCCTTCGCCGCGGGCTCCATCCGGGCCTGGGTGAGTCGGGTGCCCGGGCGGCCTCGGCTCGGCGGGGCCCTGGCTCTCGGTCTTGCTCGGGGCGGGGAGCTCGGCAGCCTCAGGCGCGAGGACCCGGGCGCGGCGGGCGGCGCGGTCCCGTGCGGTGGGCACCGGGCGGCTCGGCCCCTCGGGCCGAGGACAGCGCCGAGCGACCGCGGCCTCCGTCCCAGCGTAGGCGGCCGAGGCGCGCACCCCGTCGGTCCTGTGCAGGGGCTTCGGCGGCGGCGTTTCCCGGGGCCCCCGGCGGGGACGCGGAGCGCGCGGCTGGAGCTGGCCGGGGCGGGCGGCCCGAGCCCGGTCCCCCTCGCAGCACCCCCGCCGCGCCGCCGGTTCCCCCGTCGGGGCGATGGGACGCGCGTCCGCGGGAGAGGCGGGCCGGGCGATGGGTCCGGCTTCGCTTCGGACCCCGGCCTGCGGGATGCCGGGCGTCCGCTCCTTTCTGCTTCTCCGTCGCCGGCGCTGCGTCCGGGGTCTCGGCCTTTGTCTCACCCCCCATGTTATTCCGATTTCTGAATCTCTGGCTTCGCATTTTGAATTCCCCTGAGGCCCACCTCCCCCACCCTGTCCCCATCTGTGACAGTACAAAGCGGTCACTTTGCGCCTGACACGAACACAGAGCCCTGCCCGGCCCCCGCCCTGACCTCTCTGCTCGACGGTCCTGAAAACATCCAGTTGCTGAGTTAGACACCAGGTTCTCGAAGTGGTTCTCAAACTGGGTCCCTGAGCCCCATCGGTCTCCTTTGGACTCGAGTTCCTACAAAGCCACTCTTGGGCCCATCCCTATTTTTTCCTCTCGCAGTTACGACTTCTCTCTGAAAAGCTTTTTCCTTTCTCTCTCTCTAAGATTTTATTTATTTGACAGAGAGAAACACAGCAAGAGAGGGAACACAAGCAGAGGGAATGGTAGTGGGTAGTGCCGAGCAGGGAGCCCGATGGGGGGCTCGATCTCAGGACCCTGGGATCATGACCTGAGCCGAAGGCAGACGCTTAACGACTGAGCCACCCAGGCGCCCCTCTTTTCTCTCTTTGTACTAACAGGTGAGTGGTGATGCCAGCTCTTGGAGAGTAAAAGTCAAAGAGGCAGCGAGGGTGGGTGGCTGGGGTGAAGGCCACAGGCATCTGAACAATGGGCCCCGGCGGCAGGTGCACCACCTGGACTGGAACAGACCCTGCCCCTCAGAGTCACTGCAGTACCACGGTGGGGGCTGCTCCTCGTCCCTCGCTAACTGGGCTGGATCAGGTTTTGGTTTATCAAGACCACATTGTTACAGCTTACTTAGGGAAGGCTGAGGCAATGAAAAGAAAAAACCAAATGGCGACTTGGCCATTTGTGGGGGGGAGGGGTCATACCTCTGAGAATCCAGGCCGAAGTTAGAGGCCAGCTGCCCCGATGCCCACGATGACTTCTGGGTAAGACGTGAACTGTAGGAGTGAGGAGTAGCTTATCCTTTGAATCCTGACACTAATGAACAATGATTAAGTTCGAACGAGGGGGATGAGTAGCTGGGGAATGTCAAGGGTGGCAGGCCCTTGAGGAGCAAACATAATGCAGAATTGTCATTGTGTCACAGCCTGAAGCTGGAGATTACTGGGCAAAAGAAAAAGAGAAATAAGTGGGAGTGGGGAGTGGAGGGGGGGACCCAAAAGGATCAAGAGTTGAACAGAGAAGTGAAGAAAGGCAATTTTGGGTAAACCTCATTCAAGAATTATCGCTTCAGTGGATTGGGTGGTTGTTTACAAGCTAAAGATGGGAAATGTTTGTGGCTTTACTACTGAACCAGACAAAAATATTTTCTAGACTGAGTGTGGATACTGATTCTCTCTTTTCTCTTCCTTAGGTTACGGCCTTGTAGGAGAGCACAGCAGTTGGGGTTAATACCCGACTTTGAATCGTGATCACGCTCTTCCAAGCTGCATGGAGGCAGGGAGAACTATTGTCCTGCAGAGCCTCTGCTGGTTCATCTGCTAAATAGGATCGTGTGAGAATTAAATGAGACCCAGGCCCCATGTACACCGGGTGGGTGCTATTAATAAGTAGAATTGTCATTACTAAAATTACTGTTCCTCACAATAAACTATTTTTGTAGAAATCACACTATGGCTTTAATAGGCACTCAATAAATAATAATAAAAAAATAAATGAATGATCCTAATTCCTAAGTACTACGATGCCTTATGTTTAGTCCCAGACTTTTTGTTTTATCCTCAAGACAATATTACACAGAGGAAACTATAGGCATTTTCTTAGTTTTGATTTGTTCTATTGAAGAACAATAGAAAAGTTTACAGACCATGGCACAAATGAGCTGGTAGGACTCTGTCATCAAACGTCTAGTGCACTAAACCTTGGGGCGCCTGGGTGGCTCAGTGGGTTAAAGCTTCTGCCTTTGGCTCAGGTCATGATCTCAGGGTCCTGGGATCAAGCCCCGTGTCGGGCTCTCTGCTCAGCAGGGAGCCTGCTTCCCTCTCCTCCCTCTGCCTGCCTCTCTGCCTTGTGATCTCTCTCTCTCTGTGTGTGTGTCAAATAAATAAATAAAATCTTAAAAAAACAAAAATAAAAGTCTAGTGCACTAAATGAAACCAAAGAAAGAGAAGGGGGCATAGGCAAGAGTGGGTAAGAACCACAACTTCTCCTGCAAAGTCTGTTTTGACTTAGGGTGCTTCTCAATTTTTCTTGTCATTCTCAAGGTCAGTGTCGAGCCTTCCTAGGATGCAAAAGTGCTTTGGAATGTGAGAAAGAAACGAATATTCTTCCAGTCCCTGGAAAACCCTACCTCTCAGGGGGTGATGGGAGGGGCCGGGAAGAGAAAATAATTAAATAGTAAGTAATTTAATATTGCTCTCATTCTGCTTTCAGGGGCCAGCGGCGGGATTTACATTACTAAGGTTGGATTTCCATTATGAAGCAGCCCTTTAGGTATTTTTTAGCTAAATCCTCTTAGGCAAAGACTTTTAAAGACTTGCCTTGACTAAATGTTCTTTATGAAGCATCCCAGTTCCACGTAAAATGAAGTGAACAGTGATAGGATGGATGCTGTTGGGGATGAATCTCCAAGGATTTGGTTGGTGGCTGAGGGGGAGGCCCGTGGAGAGGGTGGTGCTGTGAGTGACAGTAGTGACTTCTCTCAGTCTACGTGAAGGCTCCTGTAGATATAGCCCATGGCAGAGTGTGCTCTGGAGATCAAAATTAGCTCCAAGTCAGAAGGAGGCAGGGGGAAAGGAACAGACTGCTGTGAAGGAAACTTCAAGTCTTGGACAGGATTTTAGTATAATGTAATGAGCAAAAGCTGGGGAAGAAAAACTGGGTTCCAAAGGGAAGCTCCAGAGTTTTCCGTGTGGGAGACGGTTTGGGGCAGCCCCCTCTTTCGACATCTAAGAGTATTTGTCTGGAAGATCTCTGCGGGGCAAATGCTGTTTTACTTAGACGGCACATTCATTTGGAGTAGGTGGGTCTGGATGAAAGGGATGGGAGTAATGAACACACTAGCCCTCTCAACCACAGCTTGTGCTCTTTATATTGTTTTGATTGCCAAAAAAAA